>CM030043.1:8057829-8562007 GCA_017639485.1 Pluvialis apricaria | reverse complement strand
TCCCGTTACAGTTAATTACATTTTCCCATCACCATTGGTTACCTTTGTTCAGTTATTATGGTTGCACCTTACAAACACACTCTAATATACAATACAACTTGCTACTTAACTCTTGTATTTCCTAACACACCCATCTTAGCTGAAGCTGTATGAAACACCCATCCATTTTAGCTGAAGCAAAATTCTTTTTCTAAATTACTTATTACAGAGGCATAGTTGGCAAAGTTTTGAGAGGCAGCTTCAGGGTTGCTCTTGTTTCTGTTTAATATTTGGATTCATTCCTGTAGCACCCAAACATCATCGAGGTGGGCCTCACCATGCAGGGGCTGTGCAGGCACATCCTTGGCTCCAGGACCCTGAGGGGACACAAAGGAGGTGCTGCAGATGGTGCAATACATGGGGCCTTGCTGCAGGCCTCGCACCTCACGCACGGCTCAGCAGCGAGAGCAGCAGATTCCAGGCCCGATGTTAGAGGGGAGCCCTTGGGCGCAGGGACTCCGGTGTCTGGGGCCGGCGGTAGCTCCGGGCGCTTGTTGCACGGAAGAGAGTGTAATAAGTAATTTAGCAAGAGAATTTTGCTTCAGCTAAAATGGATGTATGTTTTCTACAGCTTCAGCTAAGATGGGTGTGTGCTTGCTATGCAGTTAACAGATACCTGCTTGCTATGGCTTCAGCTAAGATAGGTATGCGCTTGCTATGCGTTTGGGGGAAGGGATAGTGTTAGGTGGGATATCAGAAGAAAACAACAGTTGAAGGTACTGGATCGTTGTGAAAAACAAAAGGTGGTGTCGTTAGCCAGGATAACCACAGGAGTGTGAAGAGTAAACAAGCCACCAGGAGGACAAGGTGATAAAGACTTCAAGGACCACCAAGAAGCACAGCGCCTGCGCCGCTAGAGGGGAGGGGGCATATTTGGGAGTGGGTTGCATTCCAAGAACTCATTGACTATGTAATGGGGGGGAGGTTGTATGCTAAAAAGCTCATTGAATATGCAAAAGTTTTCGAGGAAAAAACATGAATAGGTATGAGGAATATGGAATAAAACCCCACGTTTGTAACAGGGAAACTGAGGCACAGGAGGAGAAATCCCCTGTGTAACTCCCAGCGCTGTAATAAATATCCTTTGCTCCACCGAATTTGCCCCTGACTAAAATTCAATACAGTGAGCGTGTTTCTCACAATTTGGGGGCTCGTCCGGGATATCTGAAGCCTACGTTCGGAGCCTTGGACGGGTGAGCAGACCGGGACGGCGCGCCACTGCTGATTTCAGCGATCCTCGGGTTCTCCCCGCTCACGGTAACGGACCAACGGCAACAGCCCGGTGAAGGGGCTCGTGGACCAAAGAGGCGTCCTAGGAATAACCGCGGCAGCCGATAATACTTGTGCACAAGACCCGGGTAAGAAAATTGACTGATAAGTATTACTCGGGCGGCTGGGTGACGGGGGATTGAGAATGGTGTGAATGAGACGCGGACAAGATCTGCGAAGCGAGAGTGTGGAGTCTTTTTAACCGCGGTTCCGTATCTCCGCGAGGAGACCGGCCGGTGAAGAGATGAAGCGAAAGGCTGGAGTTGAGAGATCCCCCGGGGAAAAATGGGACAAGGGAAAAGTAAAAAGCAATTTAAGGGAAAAACTGATCAGGGAATTCCAGAAATATCTCCGGACAGTCCGTTAGGGAGAATGTTGTTACAATGGGGGCAGGAAGGAGAGTCCTGCACCCAGGGTAAGGATAAAGCAAAGATGATCAATTACTGTATGTTTAAATGGACCAAAGAGCCCATAAGGCCAGACAAGTTATATTGGCCAAAGTATGGATCTATGGAGGGATGGCTGTGTCAAGCACTAAATGTACACGTTAACTCTAAAAAACCATTTGATCAAGAAGAAAGTGAATATGCAGCATGTTGGAAAGGAGATGTACAGATTTTTAAATTGGAGACACAAAAGGAGAAGGAGGAAAACCGGAGACCAGTCTGGGATCCTCTTGAATACTTACCTCCCCCATATAATCCCGACCTTCCGGACAGTACAAGAGAGCCTCAGGCCCCTGTAAGAAGGGAAAGCCAGAGGAGATGGAGGCGGGAAGCAGGGAGGTCTATAGTAGAAGAAAACGAAGAGATAACGGAACCAATCGGGCTGCATCCTTTACGGGAAGTCCCGATGCCAGGAGTTCAAAATGGGGTGGGATTTGTGAATGTGCCCCTAACCAGTACAGAAGTCAGAAACTTTAAAAAAGAAATGAAGAAATTGTTGGAAGATCCCCTAGGTTTGTCAGAACAATTAGACCAATTTTTAGGCCCAAATGTATACACTTGGGAAGAAATGCAATCCATCCTGGGAACTTTGTTCTCCCCTGAGGAGAGACAAATGATACGTGTAGCAGGGATGAGAATATGGGAAAGGGAAAATATCCATGGGGTGGCGGGGGACCAAAAGTTATCCCTACAAATGATAGAGAGAACTAACATTTAAGGGCTAATAGCAGGAGGGAACATGCTTGACGCAAAACATATAACATTGTAGCCATTGCATTGCTTAACCCATATCTATAACCTTGGCCATCGTGTAAGACGTTTTATCAGGAAATAGCAGAGAAGAACAGAACAGCCATGGCCGGCCTTGCTAAAGAAACTTGCTGGAACTGACCTTGCGGTTGCGGAGTCTGATAAAAGAGAGACTGAGCTTACACAGGAATAAAGAGTCACTTGTGGTGATGAAGAAGAGAGGGTTTGCCTTCATCCTCTCGACCCTCAACGACCACCACCAGAAGAAACCGCGCATGCTCGGCGGGGAGGAGACCACGGAAATGGCTCATTTGCATACGAAGCGGGAATAGATAGTTAATATGTATAGGCGTATTGCGAAACCTTATGAATATGTAACACTTTGCTGTATAAATATGATACGAGCTGCCGCGTTAGGTGCGCACGAATTTGGTGGGATGACCCCCCGTGCTGCCCAGCGCTGAATAAAGCATACCTACTTTACAACCTTGGGGTTGTGGAGTCTGATTTCCGCACGTCAGTTTTGGCGAGCCAGCCAGGAGGTTCTCTGCTCAGCTGCGGGATCGACTGTGGAGCGGACACCCCTAGGCGCGCCCCGAGTACTTTCCTCGGAGGAGCCTCCACTCCCAGCCGCTCACCGTGGGAGTAGACAACAACCTCCTGAAGCTGCGGACAAACGGTATGTTTAATGAGGGGGCCAGTAAGTCGTAGGGGACGCCCACGCGTGGCTGGGGCTGCTGGTAAAGCGCGCAGAGACGTCTGGCGTGCAGCATAGTCCCCGTATGGGAAGAGGGTACCCTGTATTATAGTAAGGGGATTCGCTGACCGATAGAGCGGCCGCTAGCGATCTTGGGAGTAGATCGAGTGAATCCGAGGTTATCGCTGCATCCCGGCATCGGGAGCCAGGACGGACCTGCTAATGACTGTATAAGAAGCAGGTGAAGGGTAAGCGAGCCTCCGAGGTTATCGCTGCATCCCGGCATCGGGAGCCAGGACGGACCTGCTAATGACTGTTTGAGAAGCAGGAGAAGGGTAAGCGAGCCTCTCACAATTGTGATATGTCAACTAATTAATATTTGCAGCTGCTGGAGGGATACTAACTGGAGTGATAATTTCATGTCTCATTTGTAACTGCCCGGGTATTTTGTGTTAAAAGCACTTGTGTGTGTGTGTGTGTGTGTGTGTGTGTGTGTTTAAGACGCAGCGTTGTTGTAAAGTGAGGGGGAGTCCTGAGTTGCGGTTTCGTGACTCTCCAAGGAACTCCGAGACGGGCAAAACATCTGACATTCTGTAAAAGTTTTTTTCTGATATATGTGCTGTGGTGCTTAGTCGCTCTCCTATCAGGGGTTTGGCTAATCATCGAAGTGGCAGAACAGAGGGAGTCACTCCTTCGGTGGTTTGGGTTCGAACCTTGGGACAATTTAAACGTGTGGGAAAGAGTTAAAACAGTTTGCAAAAAGAGGTTTGCGTGGAAATTGAAGCGCAGCAGAAATAGAAAAAAAAAAAAAAAAATTAAAGAAACTTAAAGATGGGTAATACTCAAGGGGGTATCCTCAAGAAAAGTCCTTTGGGTTGTGTGCTTGCTCATTGGAAAGAAATTGTGGGAAATGGAGGTACTGAAAGTAAGAAAATTCTTGTTAAGTATTGTAATCAGTGGTGGCCGTTATATAAGTTGGAAGATGGGGC
The DNA here is from genome assembly GCA_017639485.1 of Pluvialis apricaria. Taxonomy (NCBI): domain Eukaryota; kingdom Metazoa; phylum Chordata; class Aves; order Charadriiformes; family Charadriidae; genus Pluvialis; species Pluvialis apricaria. The sequence goes on along the minus strand of CM030043.1, from coordinate 8,557,817 downwards.
CAAGTGGCCATTAAATGGATCACTAGATTATAATACTATGTTGCAGTTAATGTTATTTTAAGAAGAGAAGGGAAATGGATGAGGTATCATACGCAGATATGTTTTTTACCCTCCGAAACCATCCGGAGTGGCAGAGGGATTGTGGAATAGTGCCACCGCAGGACCCTATGGTACTCGCCCTCGAGCGAGAGATAAAGGATTAAAGGGAAAACTAAGGCGGTGCTGCTCAGCATGTAGTATTGGACAAAGATGCACTAAGATCAGTAAAAATTATCAAGCGTCAGAACAGGATTTAACTGATCTGTTTAAGTCTCCCCCTCGGTCACAGGAACGATATGGACTCGGATAGAACTCCTACTCCTCCGGACAGCCCCGTAGCCTCCCGGACTCGGGGGAAACATATGGTTTTGCAGGCACCGCTTCGAGAGGCAGTAGGACCAGAGGGAGGGACAATGTTGATTAAGATACCTTTTACCACTACTGATTTGGAGGCGTGGAAAAAGGTTGCCAAGGATTATAGGAATGATCCTGTGGGCGTAGCCAAACATTTTCAGTTTATCATAAAGCAACATAACCCTGATTGGAATGATATGCAGCTATTATTGGAATATATGACAGAAACGGAAAAACAACAGATTTTAAAGGTTGCTGGGGATTTAGCTGAAGATCATTATAAGATCGCAGGAGGGGAATATTTCCCCCTGCAGGATCCAAAGTGGGATCCAAATAAATCAGCACATATGGAAAGATTACGAGCATATCAAGGATGGATTTCAAAAGGAATGGAGAGAGCCATTCCTAAGACCATCAATTGGTCAGCATTATATGCAATTAAACAAGGTCCCTCCGAGTCACCATCTGAGTTCCTGGACCGACTGAGAGATGTAATGCGCCGCCACACACCGCTGGACCCTGGGTCTGAGGTAGGAGTACAGCAACTAGTCTCTCTGTTTTTAGGACAGTCTACAGGAGATATTAGACGGAAACTCCAAAAGCTGCGTCCCACAGAAAGCAGAAGTCTGGAAGTGTTACTGGATGAGGCGTGGAGAGTGTTCAGTAATAGAGAGGATGATTGTAAACGGGGGCAAAGAAGGGTGGTGGCAGTCATCAGGGAGGGGGAAGAGAGAAAACCTAGACAAGGACTGCCTCGATTAGGCAAGGATCAATGTGCGTGGTGCAAAAGATCTGGACACTGGAAAAACAATTGTCCGGAAAGGTGGAAAATAAGGAAAAGGCATGGAACAACCAAAAGGGAAGAGTGTTGGCTCACATGAAGGTAGACTGACGGGGACCAGAGGAATCTACCCTAGCGGATCCACTGGTTATAATGAAGCTAGGGGAGGAACAAAAGAAAGTAGAATTTTTGGTTGATACAGGGGCTACATATTCGGTTTTAAATCAAGCTTTGATGCCCCTGGGAAATGAATATATCATGGTAAAAGGGGCAACTGGCCAAAGTGAAAAGGCATATTTTGCGAACCTCTGAGATATAAATTGGGAAAAACAATGGGGCATTCACAGGTTCCTGTACATGCCCAACTCCCCAAAGGCACTTTTGGGGAGAGACTTATTGGAACAATTGGGTGCAATAATTAAATTTGAAAAAGGAGAGATTACTCTGGAGGTAAATGACCAGCAGTATATTCAGATAATGAGCTTATCCCTAGCTAGTGTCCCCGTGGGAGGAAAAATCAGCGAAGAAATCATGAATGAGGTATATCCCGGGGTATGGGCCACAGATATACCAGGAAAAGCAAAAAATGCTACACCTGTTGAGGTCAAACTTAAAGAGGGACAACCACCGGTAAGAATCAAACAATATCCCTTAAGGAAGGAGGATAGGGAGGGAATTCAACCAATAATAGAAAATTTTTTACAACTGGGGTTGCTAAGAGAATGTGAATCTGATTTTAACACTCCCATATTACCTATCCGTAAACCTGACGGGTCATACCGGATAGTCCAGGACCTGCGAGTTATAAATAAAATAACTGAAGACCTATACCGGTAGTGGCGAATCCATACACCCTACTGACTGTATTGACACCTGAACTAGCCTGGTTTACAGTCTTAGATTTGAAGGATGCCTTCTTTTGCCTCCCTCTCCATAAAGCCAGCCAGAAAATATTTGCATTCGAATGGGAAAATCCTAAAAGTGGACGTAAGACTCAGCTCACCTGGACAGTGTTGCCACAAGGGTTCAAAAACAGCCCCACCATATTTGGTAACCAACTCGCAAAGATTTAGAGTCTTGGGAAGCCCCACCCGAGGAAGGGAAACTGTTACAATATGTAGATGATCTCTTGATTGCCACCAAGACAGAGGATGCTTGTATAACCTGGACAGTGAGTCTGCTGAATTTTTTAGGACTCCAAGGATACCGGGTATCTAAGAAGAAGGCCCAAGTGGCGCAGTGTGTAAGGTGATATATTTGGGCTATGAGATCAGTGCCGGACAAAGGACTTTGGGACGGGCCCGAAAAGAGACAATATGCCAAACCCCAAGACCGCAGACAGTGAAGGAACTACGAACTTTTCTGGGAATGACTGGGTGGTGTCGGCTGTGGATTTATAATTATGGGCTGCTTGTCAAACCCTGTTACCCTAATGACTACGGAACAGAAACCCCTTGAATGGACTAAAGAGACCATACAGGCCTTCGAGTCGTTAAAAAAGGCCTTGATGTCAGCTCCAGCCTTGGGACTCCCAGACGTGAGTAAACCGTTTATCCTTTTCTCTCACGAAAAACAGGGAATTGCCTTAGGGATATTGGCACAAGATCTAGGCCCGTATCGGCAAGCAGTTGCATATTTCTCCAAGCAATTGGATACAACTGCGAAAGGCTGGCCTGGATGCTTGCGGGCAGTTGCGGCTGTAGTATTAAACATCCAGGAAGCCCGAAAGTTCACCTTGGGCCAGAAAATGACTGTGTTAGTGTCCCATACAGTATCCTCAGTACTGGAAGCGAAAGGAGGACACTGGCTGTCCCCACAAAGATTCTTGAGATATCAGGCCATACTGGTGGAACAAGATGATGTGGAAATTGTAATCACTAACATTGTCAATCCAGCCTCTTTCCTCAGTGGGAACACAGGAGAACCAGTGCATCACGATTGTCTGGAAACCATTGAAGCAACATATTCGAGCCGTCTGGACCTGAGAGACAGTCCTATGGAGAACACAGAGAATTGGTTCACGGATGGAAGCAGCTATGTCCTAAATGGTAAAAGGTATGCTGGGTATGCCGTCACCACCAGTCAAGAAATAATAGAGTCAGGACCTTTGCCCATGAATACTTCTGCTCAGAAGGCAGAAATAATTGCTTTGACCCGTGCCTTGGAATTGGCCCAAGGAAAAGCTGTGAATATCTATACAGACTCGAAATATGCCTTTGGGGTTGTACATGCACATGGAGCTATCTGGAAAGAGAGAGGACTATTGAATTCACAGGGCGAAAACATCAAGCATGCAGAGGAGATCCTGAAACTGCTGGAGGCAGTCCAACTCCCTGAAAAGGTGGCGATCATGCACATTAAGGCTCACCAGAAAGTAAACTCGGAACTGGAAAGAGGAAATGAGCTGGCGGACAGAGAGGCAAAACAGGTAGCCAAAACAAAGGTAAAAACAGAAGGGGCTTTGGTCCCTGATGGACGAATTTCCCTAGAAGATAAGCCAGAGTATACTAAAGAGGATCAGAAACTTATCGTAGACTTAGAAGGGTCATACAACAAAGAGGGGTGGGCTCTCACCCCACAAGGGAAACTAATCGTTCCCTCCCATCTAACATGGTCTCTAGTAAGAGAAGAACACAGAAAGAGGCATTGGGGAGCAGAGGCCTTATATAAACACCTAATTAGAGAAATCGTAGCTAGAAACTTATACACCACTGTGAGACAAGTGACTCAGCAGTGTGAGCTTGCCTCCAGACTAATCCTAAGAACACCCCCAAACCAGAAATAGGCCAAATTGGGAGAGGCAACGGGCCTGGGCAACAATGGCAAATTGACTTCACAGAACTCCCAAGAAAAGGGGGATACTTATTGGTATTAACTGATACCTTTTCAGGTTGGCCAGAGGCGTTCCCTACCAGGACGGCCAAAGCTCGGGAGGTAACCAGAATATTAATACAAGAGATAATACCACGCTTTGGGGTTCCGGCAACCATATCATCTGATAGAGGGCCACATTTCATCTCGAAAGTAGTACAACAAATTAGCTGTTGTTTGGGAATAGATTGGCAGCTTCACACCCCATATCGCCCTCAGTCGAGTGGCCAAGTAGAAAAAAATGAACCACTTAATCAAACAGCAAATTGTAAAATTGGGACAGGAAACTAACTTGGCCTGGCCTCAGTCTCTTCCCTTGGCTCTTTGCGCATACGAACTAGGCCAAGAGCAAAGGAAGGACTGAGCCCTTTTGAAATCTTATATGGACGACCCTATGGAATACAAAAAGGGATGTCCACACAAGCTGGGGATGAAATCATGACCTCCTATATGGTGGCCTTAAGCAAACAACTCCGTAAAATCGGGAAACATGTGGTTGGGACTCGAAGTAGAGGTTTAGATGGGCCTGTACATAACATACAACCTGGAGATTATGTGTATATAAAGTCTCTTACAGAAAAAGCTCTGGAGCCGCGGTGGGAAGGACCATTTCAAGTACTCCTTACTTCCTTCACAGCAATCAAAATCAAAGAAGAGAGCGCCTGGATCCATCACACCAGAGTAAAAAGAGCACATGAATCTCCATGGAAGGTCACGCAAGTTCAGCCAGGAAAATTACTTTTCTCACGATCCTAATTATAATTCAGGGACAGGAGAGCACTTCTAGTCAGAATAATGTTGGGTGGCCTTGGTCCCAAGCCTATATAAAGTATACTGGATCCATGGGGGGATATTTTGCTCAAAAGGATTTAAACTTATCCCTGTAGTCATGCATGGAAGTCAAGTATACATAAAGGAAGAATGGAGCAAGGATGTGAAGGGATTTATCAACTTCAAGGAACTGTAGGGGAAGAAATCAAAGTGGGATGCCGATTGGTTAATGGCACCACCTATAAAAAGGCATCCCAAATCACTGTTTCAGATGTTCTTACAAAGAACAAAACGGTCTGTACTTCCAGGGAATTAGATTGCTGGCATAACTTTACATTAGAACGGACCAGTGAAGTGGTTTGTCTCTGGGCCTATGATACTATTGGACTCTCATTCAAATTTAAAATAAATGTCGTAGCTAGGCCCGTTACACACAGTGCCTGCTACAACAGTGAAAGATATATTTACCACGCGACCTACGCCAGCACCCAGGCTCGAACCCAAAATATATGAGATGGCCCATATGTAATAAAAAACACAGGCCAACAGCAAATGCTGTTTAAACCAGAATGGTCTCTTAAACACATTGAGTTGTCAATGCAAAACAACATCACAGAGATTCAACCAGCCTGTTCTCCCTTTTTACGAACCTCTTTCGAGGGATGGGCCACCTGGTTACATAGAAGGGCACCAGCAACTTCCCATAGGCAAATATCAAGAGACCTGACTGGTGCTATAGGAACAGGGCTAAGCGTTCTGAATAGCATTGACTCAGAAATAATAATGAATAAGTTGGCCGCCTCCACTGCCGATTTCACAAAATTACAACAGCCTTTAAGATCTTCCCTAGTGGCTTTGGGAACTCATCAGTGGCTAGTGTCGAAAGTATTACCAAATTGGGAAAGAATAAACATAAGAGATCACAAATTAATTATAGACGCACTGGGTGGGCCAAAGTAACGTCTCTTTGGCTCTCAGCTGTATCCAGGCTCAGTTATGGATGCAATCAGTGACTGCTTCAATCATGAAGGAGAAGGTGAGGAAGGGATTTTTCCCACTGAAAATCCGGGGAAAAATAATCTGGGACAATGCTAACCACTTCGAAAGGAAACTCCAGGCCTGTGGAAATTGGTAAACTTTACCTAGTGATCCCACTACAGACATATTTCAACTTTTTGTTAACTATTCGTAATGCTTCAATATATGTGATTCATCCCATTATAGCATTAGGGATTAAATTACAATGGGATTTTACTCTATCCTTTTGAGCATAAGACATGGGCCTGGAAGGTAAAGGATAAATGGCAAACAGTAGACCTAGAATCCTGTATTGTGCGAGAACAACAAGGATTCATTTGTGAAAGTAACGCCATCAGTGCACAAGACATTTGTCTTGACACTGATCAGGAAAAGTTTGCCAGTATGAAGTTCGTCCCAATGCTGACCTTAAAACCATATTAATATACATTGGCAAAGGTTGTGTGTGTCTGAGAACTGCCTGTAGTTTCATATCCTGTAGAGGACATAGAAGTAGATACTAGAAATCACTCAAATTTCTGTGTTTGTAATTTTACTAACATCAACGGATGTGACTTTAATTATACAGCTCCAGTCATATCCCATCAGCTTTTTAAATCTAATTATACGTTACTCCACGAATTGGCGCCTACACCCATTGGGACAGACATAACTCTCACAAAGAAATTACTACAGCATCAGGGGTTAATGCGAATATTAGAGGAAATCAAAACCAAGGGACAGGAAAACTTTGATAACGGTTCATCATGACACAGATAAAATAATAGAGGTTCTAAAAAGGGTAGAAAAGGATGGAGAACATAAATGGTGGGAAGTACTCTTCGGCTGGTCACCCACTGCTACAGGAATCCTTAATAAACTTATGCCACCCTATTGTTGTTCTCCTGGGCTTGTCCCTGATTAGCATTGTTTTATCCATAGTGTTATATGAGTTTTAAACTTAGAATGATAAAACAAATGAGGCAATTGGATATATGCTCAACAACGCCGACAACAGGTCGAAATAGGGCAAAAATCTTATAAAGAACCTAGAAAAGAATGGAATAATATAAAGGGCACTACATAAAGTAGAATGAATTTACTTACTTTTAGAAAAGGGGGGGATTGATAGAGAGAACTAACATTTAAGGGCTAATAGCAGGAGGGGAACATGCTTGAACGCAAAACATATACCATTGTAGGCCATTGCATTGCTTAACCCATATCTATAACCTATGGCCATCGTGTAAGACGTTTTATCAGGAAATAGCAGAGAAGAACAGAACCAGCCATGGCGCCCTTGCTAAAGAAACTTGGCTGGAACTGACCCTTGCGGTTGCGGAGTCTGATAAAAGAGAGACTGAGCTTACACAGGAATAAAGAGTCACTTGTGGTGATGAAGAAGTAGAGGGTTTGCCTTCATCCTCTCGACCCTCAACGACCACCACCAGGAAGAAACCGCGCATGCTCGGCGGGGAGGAGTACCACGGAAATGGCTCCTTTTGCATACGAAGCGGGAATAGATAGTTAATATGTATAGGCGTATTGCAAAACCTTATGAATATGTAACACTTTGCTGTATAAATATGATACGAGCTGCCGCGTTAGGTGCGCACGAATTTGGTGGGATGACCCCCCGTGCTGCCCAGCGCTGAATAAAGCATACCTACTTTACAACCTTGGGGTTGTGGAGTCTGATTTCCGCACGTCACAAAGACCGGATTGGAATCAAAATGACCCCGCAGGGAGAAGAAACATGTCTGATTATCGGACATTAATTATAAGGGGAATTAAAGAAGCAGCCCCGAGGGGGTCAAATGTGAGCAAAGCCTTTGATGTTAAACAAGGGAAAGAGGAGTCTCCAACGGAATGGCTGGAAAGGCTCCGAAGAAATATTCAGCAGTTTTCTGGAATAGACCCAGAGACTTGTGGCTGGGCCAGGAATTATTAAAAGTAAATTTTGTCACCCATTCCTGGCCAGATATAAGGAAGAAATTGGAAAAGATAGAAGACTGGCACAAGAGAGGAATCAATGAGTTGTTAAGAGAAGCACAAAAAGTATATGTGAGGCGTGATGAGGAGAAGCAGAGAATAAAAGCGAAGCTAATGGTAGCGACTGTAAAGGAAATAACAAAGACTAAAGATAAGGCGCCCCAGAATCTAAGACTGGGAACGAGACCATACAAGATACAGAGAGCCCATCTGCCACCGCTCAAAAAGTGCATATCAATGAAACCAGAAGGCCCGGGCAGTGGAAAGTGTTACTATTGTGGGCAAGAAGGACATTTTAAGAGAGAGTGTCTCAGGCGAGAGAGAGATCAACGAGTGTTTGAAATGTGTCAACAAGAAGAATACGCTACTGATTAGGGACGTCAGGGGCTCCACCTCCTGGGGGGAGAAAGAAGTGGGGAGCCCTTGATAAATTTAAAATTAGGCCCTCAGGAGGAAATTTATACCTTTTTAGTAGACTCGGGAGCTGAGAAGTTGAGTATTATGAAATTGCCTTATCGATGTGAAGTTAGTAAAAGACAAACCACTGTCATAGGGGCAAAGGGAGAAAGTTTTAAAGTACCGATAGTAGAACAAATAGAAATACAAGATGATGAGAGGACAATAAAAACAGATGTTTTATTTATACCGGAAGCAGGAGTACATTTGCTTTGTAGAGATTTACAAGTCAAATTAGGGATAGGTACTGCCCCAGAAAATGGGAAGATTGTAGTCAAAATCTTTGAATTAACCCAGGAGGATGAAAAGCGAATTATGCCTCAAGTGTGGGTTAAAGACGGAAATAGAGGGGGCCTAAAGAGACCCCCTATGAAAATAGAAGTTAAAGAGGACCGGCCAATAAGGATAAAACAATATCCCATCTCTTATGAGGGGAGGAAAGGTCTAAAACCAGTAATTGATTCATTGTTGAAAGATGGATTGTTGGAACCGTGTATGTCACCTTACAACAGTCCAATTCTACCGGTCCGGAAGACTGATGGGACATATAGATTAGTTCAAGATCTACGAGAAGTCAATAAACGAGTACAGACTCGGCACCCTGTGGTTTCAAACCCATATACCCTCCTGAGTAAAATATCGCATAATCATAAATGGTTTAGTGTAATAGACCTTAAAGATGCTTTTTGGGCCTGTCCACTAGCAGAGGAGAGTAGAAACTTATTTGCCTTTGAATGGGAAGACCCGGACACTGGGAGGAAGCAGCAACTCCGCTGGACCTCCCTGCCTCAAGGATTCACAGAATCCCCAAATCTATTTGGACAGACGCTAGAGAAGATTTTAGGGGGAGTTCCAGGCGGACCCGGAGTAAGAATCTTGCAATATTGTGGATGATCTATTGGTATCGGGGGAGAGAGAGCAGAAAGTCAGGGAGACATCGATACGTTTGCTGAATTTTTTAGGAGAACAAGGATTAAGAGGTCTCAAGGGCAAAACTGCAGTTTGTAGAAAAGGAAGTAAGGTATTTAGTGGCATCTGATTAGTGAGGGGAAAGAGAAAAATAAATCCAGAACGAATTTCTGGGATTACAGCATTGAGTGTCCCAAGAACAAAGAGAGAATTAAGGAAGATTTTAGGGGTTACTAGTGTACTGTAGACTATGGGTTGAGGGATACACTCAATCAGTAAAAATTTCTGTATGACAAACTAGTAAAAGAAGGGTCCCATACAGTGGACAGAAGACCGAGCAGGAGCGATTTTAAAGAATTGAAGCAGAAGCTAATAAAAGCCCCGGTTTTAGCCCTCCCCTCCCTAGAAAAACCATTTTATCTTTTTGTAAACACGGAAGAAGGGATAGCGCATGGAGTCCTAACACAGGAATGGGGTGGAGAAAGGAAACCGGTGGCATACTTATCAAAATTGATGGACCCGGTATGTCGGGGGGTGGGCCCACATGTATACAGGCAGTAGCGGGCCACAGCAATATTAGTAGAAGAAAGCACAAAATTAACCTTTGGGGGAACCCTTATCGTACATACCCCACACACTGTAAGAACTATCTTATCTTCTGAATTCTGGTTGGGTGGTTAACAGATTCCTGAATCTTGAAATACGAAACCATTTTAATGGAAAGGAATGATTTAACCCTTGTAGTAGAACGGAAACCTGAATCCCTCACAATTCTTGTATGGACAGGAAAGTGGGGAGCCGGAACATGATTGTTTAGACTTTATAGATTACCAAACCCGGGTAAGGGAGGACCTAATAGACACGCCTATGCCCTATGGGAAAAAACTTTTTGTAGATGGTTCCTCCCGATGTATAAATGGAAGGAGAGCAAGTGGTTATGCTGTCATTGATGGAGAAGAAAAGGCAGTAATTGAAGAAGGGGAATTACCAGCAAATTGGTCAGCCCAGAGTTGTGAGCTATATGCTTTGAAGAGAACTTTAGATTATCTTCAAGGAAAAGAAGGCACTATCTATACAGACTCGAAGTATGCATATGGAATAGTACATACCTTTGGAAAAATTTGGAAAGAGAGGGGACTAATAAATTCCCGAGGGAAGGGGCTAATACATGAAAAACTAATCACTGAAGTATTAGAAGCATTGATGAAGCCGAATGAAATTGCTGTCGTGCACATAAAAGGACATCAGAAGGGGACATCTTTTGAAATACAGGGGAACTGGTTAGCAGATGAGCAGGCAAAACTGGCAGCACAGAAAGGAACAATAACCACGTTAGTTTTAATACTGACTGAGGACCCTCCAAAGCAGATTCCAAAGTTCACACAAAAAGAAAAAGATTAATTAAAAAGAATAGGAGGAACAGAAACCTCTGAAGGCATTTGGTTACTCCCAGATGGGAGACAAATGCTGAATAAAGCTTTAGCTAGAGAAGTAATGACACAGCTGCATCAGAGCACCCACTAGGGAACCCAAGCTTTATGTGACCAATTTTTGAGGAATTATGGGTGTATAGGAATATATAGCAATAGCTAAACAATTAGTAGACCGGTGTTTAATCTGTCAGAAAGTAAACAAAAAGGTAATGAGGAAACAGGGTAAATGGTGGGAGAGAACTAGCTCTAAGACCCTTCCAAGCAATACAGGTAGATTTCACTGAATTGCCACCAGTTCAACGGTTGGAAATATTTACTAGTAATAGTGGACCATCTAACTCACTGGGTTGAAGCATACCCTGTTCTAAAAGCTACTGCAAACAATGTGTCAAAAGTGTTGCTGGAACAAATAATACCTAGGTATGGGATTTGTGAAAGGATTGATTCAGACCGAGGGACTCACTTTACATCAAAATAATACGGGGCTTGACAGATGCATTAGGAATAGAATGGGACTTACATACTCCATGGCATCCCCAGAGTTCAGGACGAGTAGAAAGAATGAACCAGACGCTAAAACGAACCCTGACTAAATTATCCATAGAGACACAGATGCCGTGGACAAAATGCTTGCCTCTAGCACTACTGAGGATCAGAGTGGCCCCAAGAAAAGACTTGGGGATCTCTCCCTATGAAATGATGTTCGGGCTCCCTTACATGTGCAATAGGGAAAGGATTCTAGTCCCAGAATTAGGAGAATCCTATGCTCGCAAGTATGTTTTGACCATTGTAAGGACATTAGAGCAACTCCGAGAGAAGGAGAAACTCCCACAAACCATCCCATTAGACTTTAAAATACACACTATCCAGGTAGGAGATTGGGTATTAGTGAAAACATGGAAGGAAGAAACTTTAAAACCTACTTGGGAAGGACCTTTCCAGGTGCTGCTAACTACTGAAACAGCAATTCGAACAAAAGAAAAAGGGTGGACCCACATAACGCGAGTAAAAAGGACCAGTAGAGCCACCTGAGGAGTGGGTGGTAGAGACACACACAGACCCCTTGAAATTAAACCATGAGAAGGAAGTCTCGTGTTTTTGCTTTGACAGACAAAAGCCCTGGAGAGCTCTCAGAAGGCACATAAGAGTCAGCACTGCTGCATGGAAACAACAGACAGTGAAAACCTCAAAGGTGCCTTCAGACTAGGGCGGCACCAAACCCCTTCGACCCCACTTTGTTGTTATTGTAATTGTTGCATGTATATATGGTTAAGTGTAATAATTGTAATAAGGTCATTTTAGGTCCCCATGGCAGACTGGAGTGGTACCTCTCCCAAGTCCTCGATCTTTAGCATATCTGATGTGAGTATGCAACCCCAATAGATAAGTATATTATTGTTGCAAAACCCACAGAAAATTACTTAGTCTGACCGACCCAAACCAGGATATCGACTCCAATACGGATTCCAGGACCAAAGATAAAACTCTATCGTACCACAAGAACCAGAGATACCGAACTAAAGAGGATGGAGGGCAAGACCAGGTTGGCCTCTGTACTTGCTGCCAAGAAGAAGTATTTCTCGGCTGTTGGAAGCACCCCAATAGGCACGAGAGGTAGGGGTATAAGCCATGCTGGACCTCCACCTCTAGTGTTGTTATCATTAGTGGTATCTTTGGTATCTGGTGATGAATGCCGGAAGTGCTACCAGACGGTCTCCTGGGGTAGACAATCCCTTTATACTATGACCGTGCACATGCATATCAATCGCCAATGTTATACCCGTGAGAGTTTAAGAGTGTGCAAATACGTCGGACAAGAATATTGGGTCGGACAGAATTTAGGAATAGGCGGAACAAGATTAGGAATAGGATGCCCTAGAGGAGAAAAATGGCTTTGTTTCACTAAGGCAGGTCACTGGGATATTTCAGACAGAGGGGGGAGTACAAGATATGGTGAAGGAAGAACTAATGAAAAGCGTGACGAAGGTTATAAAACAGAAAAGAAAACAATTAAAAGTACAAAACGAGGGCATATACCAGAAGCTACAGAAACAGCTACAAAAAGAGTTAGGATTCCCCACTCTTGGGCAAAACTTGTTTTTAAATCTAGCAACAGACATAGCTAAAGAATTAAATGTGACTGACTGCGGGGTCTGTGGGGGACCTTTAATGACTGAAGAGTGGCCGTGGAGAGGCACAAGTTTGAGTCCAATTGAAATCCTGGAATGGAATTATACTCTCACCATGGGAGGAAAAAGGAGATCTGATGGATGGGTGTTAAGTTCCACAGTAATTGGAAAAATCTGTTTAACCCGGGAGGGAAAGAACTTTGCAAATCGAATGGGGGAGACCCCATGTAAAAAAATCTTAAAAATAGATTCAAATTTCACCCGAACTTGGTTTCCTCAAAAACCAAGGTCATATCTAGCGTTACAAAATGAGAGCAAAAATTGCACCCGGGTAGCAAACAGTAGTCTCTTTAGATGTAAGAAGGAGGGTATGAATCCATTCTCAGGAATTAAAGACATCTTGCAATATTGGGAAAATATAGAAGATACAACGAAAGAATTTTGGCAGGCACCAGATGGGTTGTTCTGGATATGTGGAAACCGGGCGTTCCCAGAATTACCACCTAATTGGGGGGAAACTTGCACCTTAGGAATAATTCAACCAGGATTTTTCTTACTGCCATCTAAAGACGGTGACGAGCTAGGAGTGCCGGTATATGAGAGCTTGAAGAGACAGAAGCGGAACGTAATAGGAGGACATCAAAGGTGGGGAGAAGATGAGTGGCCCCCTCAACGAATCATAGAAACCTATGGACCGGCCATGTGGGCCCAGGACGGTAGCTGGGGATATAGGACCCCCATCTATATGCTGAATCGGATTATAAGGCTACAAGCGATAGTTGAGCTGATAACTAACAAAACGGCTTCAGGACTAGAACTGTTAGCTCACCAACAAACTCAGACAAGGGCAGCAGTTTACCAAAATCGGCTCGCACTAGACTATCTGCTAGCAGTAGAGGGGGGTGTGGTGTGTGTGGAAAATTCAACATATGTGATTGTTGTTTAAAAATTGATGATAATGGAGAAGCAGTACGAGGAATCGCTACTGATATCCGGAAAATAGCACATGTATCGGTGCAAAAATGGAAATCAATAGCAGATGCCAGTTGGTGGGATGGACTGCTAGAGGTTGCTTGGTGGAAGAAATTGGGACTGGTTTTACTATGTGCCTTAGCAAGCTTCTTATTTCTGCCTTGTTTAATACCTTGTTTTATAAGATTAATTAGCAGTGTAATCCAAGGAATGCAGATAACTGCCACGTCTATAGATCCAAGGACGGCAGCATCAGGGCCTCAGAAACTCATGATACTAAGGAAAAATAAGAAAAAAGAAGACCTCGAGGAAGCCACTCGAATTCTTAGTAAAATGGAAGAATCCTGCAGAATGTATGTAGAACGCTTCAGCAAAATTAAATGATAAAAAGAAAAAGGGTGGAATTGTAATAAGTAATTTAGCAAGAGAATTTTGCTTCAGCTAAAATGGATGTATGTTTTCTACAGCTTCAGCTAAGATGGGTGTGTGCTTGCTATGCAGTTAACAGATACCTGCTTGCTATGGCTTCAGCTAAGATAGGTATGCGCTTGCTATGCGTTTGGGGGAAGGGATAGTGTTAGGTGGGATATCAGAAGAAAACAACAGTTGAAGGTACTGGATCGTTGTGAAAAACAAAAGGTGGTGTCGTTAGCCAGGATAACCACAGGAGTGTGAAGAGTAAACAAGCCACCAGGAGGACAAGGTGATAGACTTCAAGGACCACCAAGAAGCACAGCGCCTGCGCCGCTAGAGGGGAGGGGGCATATTTGGGAGTGGGTTGCATTCCAAGAACTCATTGACTATGTAATGGGGGGGGAGGTTGTATGCTAAAAAGCTCATTGAATATGCAAAAGTTTTCGAGGAAAAAACATGAATAGGTATGAGGAATATGGAATAAAACCCCACGTTTGTAACAGGGAAACTGAGGCACAGGAGGAGAAATCCCCTGTGTAACTCCCAGCGCTGTAATAAATATCCTTTGCTCCACCGAATTTGCCCCTGACTAAAATTCAATACAGTGAGCGTGTTTCTCACAAGAGCGAAAGGGGGCGGCAGGGCACAGGGCAGGCGCGACTGCCATTTCCCCTGGCCCCTCAGCGCTGCCGGGCGGCGGGAAGGAGGGAAGGCGGGAGGAGGAGAGAGGGAGGTGACCGAGCCTGACTGAACTGAGGTGCTCAGCTGCCAACAGTCACATTGCCTCGCTGCTGCTCCGGGACTCCCGGCAAGAGGGGGAGAGGGAAGGAGAGGAAAAGCGAGAAGCAGGAAAGGAGAAGAAGATCACTAGAAGGGGGACATCTGAGAGAGGAGGGGAGAGCAGAGAGGGGAGAGAAGGAACCCTCCTCCCCACATAGAAGACTTTCCATGTAGCTGGGGACAGAGGGAGAAGACTGGAGCTCAGAAACCGTGAGAAAGGTTTTCCAAGCAAGTTAAGCAATTTACTTAATCCCTGAAAAGGGCAGAGGGAGGAGAGAGCAATAATCATAATTGCTGATTGCAATCATTATTCCCAACCCCTTACAATTTAACCCCCAGACAGTTCAATGCACTATTCCAAGCTCTTCCTAGTTTACTCCTCGGGGTAATTTCGGAGGACTTTGCTGTTGGTTTCGCCTGGAGGTAAGCCTCGGAAGAAGTTTTGTGGGGGGTTCTGTGCGGAGAAGATGGACTGGAACCGCCGCTGCTGCTGGGGAGGCAGCGGGGACCTTCTCTGCCGCCTCACCCTGGTGCTGGGGTTTCTGCTGCCCGCCTGCAGGACGCGCCTGTACACCAACCACTGGGCTGTGCGGATAACTGGGGGGCTACCGGAGGCCAACAGGATAGCTAGCAAATACGGATATGTCAATATAGGACAGGTAACCCTCCTTCCAACTACTTCCGAGTAGGCGGCGGCGGCGCAGCCAGCCGGCGGGGTCTGCTACCCGCCTTGCGGCTCCCGCTACCACCCCGCGCCGCCGGGGCAGGGGACGGGCAGCTGCAGGGAGGGCTCCCCGGCGTCGCCCCAATCCCGCCGCAGGCCCCGCCGTCGCGGGGAGGCCCGGAAAGCCCTCTGCCACCCCGGCCTCTTGCCGCGGGGCCGGGCGACTGGAAGAAGCGATGCCTGGGGGAAGGTATAAAGGAGCTGCGCCGGACTGAGTCAGCTTCTGCAGTCGCAGTGCCCCCTCCACGGCCAGGTGCGGAGCGAGGCGCGAGCTGCGGAGCCATTCGCGGGCCGGGAGGGGGTGGTGGTGACCGGGAGGCCCTGCCAGGGCTCTGCTTGCCTCCTCGCGCTGGTTCCGCGGCACCGCCCCCCGCCCCTCCCCCCCATCAAAATAAAAGAGGAGGTTCGCCTTTTATGGAGCGTATAGTGTCCCCGGGAGCCAGGACGTGGCAGCTGCGGCCGTCCGCCCGCCCGCCCGGCGCGGGTGGTATCTCCACCTCCCTTTTGGCAGGGCGTGCGGAAGGGAAAGGTGACAAGGGTGGCCCTGGTGCCCTGGGGCTGCTTCCGGGCGTGCGCCGGCTGATACAACCCGCGGCGAGCCTGGGGGCACACGGAAGCAGGGGGTCCCACTGGAAAGGGGGGAACATGAAGAAGGGGACCGGGGCACTGCGGCTTGGAAGGAACCTTTGTGGGTCTACCCTCAAGGTCAGACCTTGGCCAGCCTCCCTGGCAAGGCCCGTGCTGTCATGGCCCCCATGTTTCTGTTCCACAGTCCAGTAGCCACTGCTTTCTGCTGGGTTTGTTGTGAAATGAGGGAAAAGAAGTCAGCTCTTGGATGCCAGTGCTCTTAAAGTAGAATTATGCAGAACTTCCTTGATCTCTGCCTGATCAGTTAGGCAACACCTAACTGGGTAGAGTTAGGTAGACATGTAACTCTGAAGAGTCCGCAGATGTTTAGCTAGAAAACAGCTGGAACTAGCTAGATCCAGAAAACAGTCTGTGAGAAAATTCTTGGATCTAGACAGATCCAGGAACTACAAGTGAGGAAACACCTGGTTCTCACTGGATCCAATCACACCGAAAAAATCTCTGCTGCTATAGCCTAGGCACAGCTGCTGTTAAAAACAAAAGATCTCTTCTTTTCCGACACATTTTCTGCCACAGTATCCTAGGCTTTCCTGACAATTGGCCTCAAAAGATGAGCCACATATGTGGGGCTTATAAAGCTGAATGCCTAAAAAATAAACAAGTCTGTTGCATGCTTGTGTGCAAATATCCAAGCACAGATCATCAAAGTGACACTTAACCGGGTTGTTATTTGTGTGGTAAAATGAGTTCCCACATGCTGTCATTGACTCAACAGTTTGAAGCATGTATCTATCTCAACCGTTCCCAATTATTGCACACCTGAATGAGACAGTTGTGCAGTTTATTTAATATAAATAATCTACATAAGAAAAGCTGGAAAATGACATTGAGGCAGTACAAAACATGGTGTATAAAGACTGAGTACCAGCTTCCCTCTTGGAGCACTTGTGCAGGTAGGCAAAGCTATTCCCATTTGAAGGCACAAAAATTCAGGAGGAAGTTTTTGTGTCAAAATTGAATCCCCATCTGGAAATTGTCATTTTTATAAGATGAAGGAACCCAAGAGTAAAATTTTTTGCGTTGATGTGTTTTATTTTTTTTCTTATACATGTCTTTTGCTCAAGGGTGTTTGTTTTTTTTTTTTAATATTTCTATCTGGGCCTTTACAATGCTGAAATAAGCAACAGTTAGCTGGTTGGAGGATTCACTTCTTCCCCTTTTGTCTTTTGCCAGGCCAGCTGGCTAACTCAGGGCCTGCTTTTTTATACCTAGCACTTCCAAATCTCCTGTTGGATTAAGGAAAGAATGTAGCAAGTCACTACTGTCTTCTTATGTGTCAGTGAAGTGCCATGTACCCACCTATGACAGATACATTACTGATCAGGTGTACAGATAGGAATGAGAGAAAATAGAGACTATGAATAATGAACAACTGAAAAATGCATGCATCGGCACAGGTTAGGGGCTGACCTGCTGGAGAGCAGCTCTGTGGAAAGGGACCCGGGAGTCCTGGTGGACAACAGGATGACCATGAGCCAGCAATGTGCCCTGGTGGCCAAGAAGGCCAATGGCATCCTGGGGTGCATCAAGAAGAGTGTGGCCAGCAGGTCGAGGGAGGTCATCCTCCCCCTCTTACTCTGCCCTGGTGAGGCCGCATCCGGGAGTACTGTGTCCAGTTCTGGGCTCCCTGGTTCAAGAAGGACAGGGAACTGCTGGAGAGAGTCCAGCAAAGGGCTACAAAGATGATTAGGGTACTGGAGCATCTTTCTTATGAGGAAAGGCTGAGGCACTTGGGTCTTTTCAGTCTGGGGAAGAGAAGACTGAAGGCGGGTCTTATCAACGCTTATAAATACTTAAAGGGAGGGTGCCAGGAGGATGGGACCAGTCTTTTTTTCAGTGGTGCCCAGTGATAGGACAAGAGGTAACGGGCACAAACTTGAGCATAGGAAGTTCCATCTTAACATGAGGAGGGACTTCTTTCCTTTGAGGGTGGCAGTGCACTGGAACAGGCTGCCCAGAGAGGTGGTGGAGTCTCCCACACTGGAGACATTCAAAACCCGCCTGGACGCCGTCCTGTGCAACCTGCTGTAGGTGTCCCTGCTGTGGCAGGGGGGTTGGACTAGATGATCTCCAGAGGTCCCTTCCAACCCCTATCATTCTGTGATTCTGTGATACATTACTAGGTATACAGATGAAAAGAAGGCATTTGTGAAAGGAGTCAATACTGTTATTTAGTTATGCAGATAGGGAGAATGCAAGTAGAACAGAAATGTAAGACTGTTAAATGATGCATTCATGAGAAGGAAAACTGTCATAATAATATGAACTAGATTGATGGGTGAATTCTAGTCTTCTAGCTGTTACGAGCCTTAAAGCACAAGAAGTAGGTAGTGGGCATACATGAAGAAATTCCACAGAGCTTCCCGTATGTAATTTGGATTTGGAGTGCTAAATTTCATTCTGTCCTGCCAACGTATAGCTCAGAGGTCTACTCTTGTGCAGTTATTTGTCTTAAGAAGTCTTATACATTTTCAGAGTCTTACTCAGAATTTCCTTTCATGGGTATCTTTCCTACCAAAATCATCTCCAGATGGTTTTTCTTTCTCAGCATGTTCATTAGTATGTTGGTGGGAATTCTGATGTTTGCAATGAATCTCTTCTTCTTTTACTCTTATCCTGTCCTTATACAATTTTATCAGACTGACCTGGTCACTAGATAGGACTTAGAATTTAAGAATTCAGAGTGCATAAGATAATCAGAATGTCTATGATCTGACCATACATGGTTTAACATATAAATTATGGTTCAAAGCCTACATAAAATAGCTGTATTTCTTAAAATGTACAAAAAATGTGTATCCTTTTTTGTGAAGCTTATCAAATGTATGTAGAGTATATAACTTGTTAGGGACAGGTGAAGAGGAATAAGGCAGTTACATTTTAGAGAAAGGAAGCTAGGAAGAGTCAGGACTGATGAATAGGATTTGGCTGCAACAGGCTTTTTGCATAGATTTGAAAAAGCAGGGCATTATTTAACTCATAACCAAAAACAGGAAGGGGCAAAAGAATCTATAAGAAGGGGCAAGAATTGGCTGTTTATTACTGAGAGACAATTGTAAATAATTTAAAAATCTATACTTGAGTGTAATGTGTTCAAAGACTTTTTTTTATCTGAATACAGTATCAAAACACTAAAGCAGTAAGCAGAATTCTGTTAGAGGCAGAACTTTCCATGCTAATGTTTGCATATTGTAGCAGCTATGGTCAGGTAGTTAAACTTTGGTTTTGCAGATATATCTCTTCCAGTTAAGCTGAAACATTGTGATTAAAGCTGAATTATATCAGTAAGAGCTAAGCTGTTTGCTTTTGTTTGAAGAAGGTAATCGCAAATCTCATAAAAGTACACATCCCTAAAAAATCTGAAATAGGTGACAAAAAATGTAGCGCATTAAGAATAATATTTCTGATTAAATTAAATGTGAGAGCTCATATTTAAGAAGAAAGTTCAAAAATCAAAATCCAGGTCCGCACTACAGCTGACCCAAAGAACCGACTCAGTACAAATGACCCAGAAAAATAAAGGAATTAAAATATTCTAGATAAAAGTTAATGAAATTGTGTATAAAAAAATGGAAGTCAGGTAAGGACAATTGCAAAGTTGCAAACCTGGAGGATTCTGACAACATTCTTAATTGCATGATTAGAGCTGAAGGGAACAGTGTAAAAGAGGAGAGGATTGTAGCTATTATTCTCACCAGCTAGCTTGTCAGTTTTGAATGAGTGGAGATACAAGAAGCCATGAGAGAGAGCTATTAGGGTAGTGTAGGAGTAAGGCAGTTAAGAGTAGGTGATATTTGGGTTGTGTTTGTGGAGAAATGACATCAAAATATACATTAAATTGGTCAATGGAGACAAGAGGGTAGATACAGAAGGCTGTGAATTGTAAAAATCAGCCAAGATCCTTTCTCCCGGTTTTTGTTATCCAGTTGAGCCTTGAAATATCTGTAAGTCCATTTTTACTGCCATGATGATGTCAGGAAAGCTACAAAACCTAGCTGAGTGATTGGACCAGTCAGTCAGAAACAGATGGATGAAAGGTATGTTAAAGGAGGCCAAGAGATCACCTGCTGCTGAGTAATGGAGTTCTGCAACTCACAGCTGCTGGTAAGCTCCTGTTGCTCTTAAATTCTACTTGTGGTCTCCATCCCTTGTTACAGCTTCCCAGAAATGTGAAGCTTTAGCTTCTCTCCTTATTGAAAAAAGGAGTTTTCTTGTGAACTTTTTGGAGATACGGCACAAAAGAAAAAGAATTCTCTGTTACTCTGTACTTCAGGCTCCATATTCTGGTTCTTGTTTCCTATGAATTGTCCCAATGTACTGCTCATTTATCCTGTTTTTTCCTTTCCATTGCCAATGTGAAATTGATAGTAGACATAGAAGTTTGGTTGTCTTTCACAGATATTTGAATTCTTACAGTGAATCTAGTGAGACTATAATTTATTTTCTTCATGTATGGCTTGGAAAAGCAAAGAGCAGCAATTTGGACCTATCATTATATGAACTGTTACTCAATTTCTGTTCAAAGACTCTTTTCCTCATAGGACTGAATGAAAGTTAGGTATCACAAAAATTGAATTGAGGCAGTAGATTGCCTTATCAACTGAGACAAGTAGATGGGATATCCTTCTGAAAGTCTGTGAATTTGATTGCTCTAGTTAGTGCCACCAGTTTGGAACTTCTGATTTGAACAGTAGGGCCTGCTTGAGCTGACACTCAAATCAATGGGCCTTCATTTAAGGTGTATTTAAGGCCTTTCCCATGACTTGAAGCTTGAGTACTTAGTTACTGATAATGTCAGTAACATAACCACAGCTGCATTAAAGCTAATGGAGCAAACATAATGAAGAATCAATCAGTATAAGCTACAAAAGAATTTGGAGACCACTAACTGGCGGTGTACCCCAGGGGTCAATACTGGATCCAATCCTGTCTAACATCTCTCTCCGGGTAATTTTTCTTTTGGGCTGTTTGCAGCTTCACCAAGGGGAAGTCATGCTTGACTAACGTGATAAACTTCTACGATGAAATGATTGGCCTGGTAGAGAGGGAAGAGCAGTGGATATTGTCTAACTGGACTTCAGTGAGGCCTTTGACACTGTCTCCCATAAGATCCTCATACACAAGTGTCATGGTTTAAGCTCAATTGACCACTGGGGACACGGGGCACCCCAGGTGGGACTGACAGATGCTCCCCCATACCCCTCTTCAAAGAGAGAGGCAGAGGAGGGAAAAAGAGACTTATGAGTTTAGAAGGAGCTAAACTACTTTAATGAAATATTAATAATAAAATAAAAAGAAAATAATGAAATATATACAAAACCATATCAAGCTCCCAGGATGACAATCACATCACCGGCAGACACTGGGGAAGTCCCAGGCTGGACTCGGTGATGGAAGGGAACTGGATTCCGGATCTGGATTCAGGATCAGGATCAGGATCAGGATCAGGATCAAAGGCAGACAAACAGACAGAGTCCTCCTCAGATGTTGGCCATTGAAGAAAGAGGGGGGCTGACCCCTTTGATCCCTCAGCTTTTATACTGAGCATGAGGCAGATGGGATGGAATACCCTGTTAGTCAGTTTTGGGTCACCTGCCCTGTCCGCTCCTCCCTACAGGTGGGACCCTTCTAGGTTTTTTTGCTTCCGACCCTCCAACGGGGCAAGTAACAAAGTTAGCTGGCCTTGGTTGTTATAGCAATAAGTATAAGCAAGAGCCTCTCTGCATACCATAGAATCATAGAATCATAAAATCATAAAATCATAGAATGGTTTGGGTTGGAAGGGACCTTGAAGATCATCAAGTTCCAACCCCCCTGCCATAGGCAGGGACACCTCTCACTAGACCAGGTTGCCCAAGGCCATGTCCAGCCTGGCCTTGAACACCTCCAGGGACGGAGCTTCAACAACCTCTCTGGGCAACTTGTTCCAGTGCCTCACCACCCTTAAAGTGAAAAACTTCTTCCTAATGTTTAATTTAAACCTGCCCTCTTCCAGCTTAAAGCCATTCCCCCTCGTCCTATCGCTACATGCCCTAGTAAAAAGTCCTTCCCCAGCTCTCCTGTAGGCCCCCTTTAGGTACTGGAAGGCCGCAATAAGATCTCCCCGGAGCCTTCTCTTCTCCAGGCTGAACAGCCCCAACTCCCTCAGCCTCTCCTCATAGGAGAGGTGCTCCATCCCTCGGATCATCCTTGTGGCTCTCCTCTGGACACGCTCCAGCAGGTCCATGTCCTTCTTATGTTGGGGACTCCAGAGCTGGATGCAGTACTCCAGGTGGGGTCTCACGAGAGCGGAGTAGAGGGGCAGAATCACCTCCCTTGACCTGCTGGCCACACTTCTTCTGATGCAGCCCAGGATACGGTTGGCCTTCTGGGCTGCGATCGCACATTGCTTGCTCATGTCGAGCTTCTCATCAATCATCACCCCCAGGTCCTTCTCCACAGGGCTGTTCTCCAGCCATTCCCTGCCCAGACTGTATTTGTGCTTGGGATTGCCCCGACCCAGGTGCAGGATCTTGCACTTGGCCTTGTTGAACTGCATGAGGTTGGCTTGGGCCCACCTCTCCAGCCTGTCCAGGTCCCTCTGGATGGCATCCCTCCCCTCTAGCATGTCTGCCTCGCCAAACAGCTTGGTATCATCAGCAAACTTGCTGAGGGTGCACTCTACCCCACTGTCCATGTCGCTAACAAAGATGTTGAACAGCACGGCTCCCAGTACCGACCCCTGAGGAACGCCACTCGTCACTGCTCTCCACTTGGACACCGAGCCGTTGACCGCAACCCTTTGAGTGCGACCGTCCAGCCAGTTCTTTATCCACTGAGTGGTCCATTTATCGAATCCATGTCTCTTCAACTTAGAGACCAGGATATCGTGTGGGACAGTGTCAAACCCTTTGCACAAGTCCAGGTAGATGACATCAGTAGATCTCCCCTTGTCCACTACCGCTGTAACCCCTTCATAGAAGGCCACCAAATTTGTCAGGCATGACTTGCCCTTGGTGAAGCCATGTTGGCTGTCGCCAATCACCTCCTTGTTTCTGTGTGCCTCAGCAGAGTTTCCAGGAGGATCTGCTCCATGATCTTGCCAGGCACAGAGGTGAGACTGACTGGCCTGTAGTTCCCCGGGTCTTCCTTGTTTCCCTTTTTGAAAATAGGGGTTATGTTTCCCCTTTTCCAGTCGGCTGGAACCTCGCCAGACTGCCACGACTTCTCAAATATGATGGCTAGTGGCTTCGCGACTTGATCTGCCAGTTCCCTCAGGACCCGCGGATGTATCTCATCAGGACACGCTGGACGGGAGGGATGCCATCCAGAGGGACCTGGACAGGCTGGAGAGGTGGGCCCAAGCCAACCTCATGCAGTTCAACAAAGCCAAGTGCAAGGTCCTGCACCTGGGTCGGGGCAATCCCAAGCACAAATAAAGGCTCGGCGGAGAATGGCTGGAGAGCAGCCCTGTGGAGAAGGACCTGGGGGTGATGATTGATGAGAAGCTCGACATGAGCAAGCAGTGTGCGGTCGCAGCCCAGAAGGCCAACCGTATCCTGGGCTGCATCAGAAGAAGTGTGGCCAGCAGGTCAAGGGAGGTGATTCTGCCCCTCTACTCCGCTCTCGTGAGACCCCACCTGGAGTACTGCATCCAGCTCTGGAGTCCCCAACATAAGAAGGACTCTACTCTGCCCTAGTGAGGCCGCATCTGGAGTACTGTGTCCAGTTCTGGGCTCCCTGGTTCAAGAAGGACAGGGAACTGCTGGAGAGAGTCCAGCAAAGGGCTACAAAGATGATTAGGGTACTGGAACATCTTTCTTATGAGGCACTTGGGTCTTTTCAGTCTGGGGAAGAGAAGACTGAAGGGGGGTCTTATCAACGCTTATAAATACTTAAAGGGAGGGTTCCAGGAGGATGGGACCAGTCTTCTTTCAGTGGTGCCCAGTGATAGGACAAGAGGTAATGGGCACAAACTTGTCTTTTCTTGTGACCTCTCCAGGAGGTCAGCCCCCCAACCTGTACTGATGCATGGGGTTATTCCTCCCCAGATGCAGTACCCTACACTTGCCCTTGTTGAATTTCATCAGGTTTTTCTCTGCCCAACTCTCCAGCCTGTCCAGGTCACGCTGTATGGCGGCACAGCCTTCCGGCTTGTCAGCCACCCCTCCCAGTTTTGTATCACCAGCAAAGTTCTGATGGTACACTCTATCCCTTCTTCCAGGTCATTGATGAATATATTGAACAGGACTGGACCCAGTACTGACCCCTGAGGGACACCACTTGTTACTGGCTTCCAACTGGACTCTGCGCCACTAACCACAACCCTCTGAGCTCTATCTGTCAACCACTGTTCAATCCACCCCACTGTCCATTCATCTAACCCACATGTTCTAAGCTTGCCTGTGAGGTTGATGTGGGAGACAGCGTCGAAAGCCTTGCTGAAGTCAAGGTAGACAACATCCACTGCCCTCCCCTCATCCACCCATCCAGTCATGCCATCATAGAAGGCTATCAATCAGATTAGTCAGACATGACTTCCCCTTGGTGAATCCATGTTGACTACTTCTGATAACCTTCTTTTCCTCCAGATGCTTGGAGATGACGACCAGAACAAGCTGTTCCATCATCTTTCCAGGGATGGAGGTGAGGCTGACCGGCCTGTAGTTTCCTGGGTCATCCTTCTTGCCCTTTTGTAAGACTGGAGTGACATTAGCTTTCCTCCAGTCCTCAGGCACCTCACCTGTTCTCCAGGACCTTTCAAAGATGATGGAGAGCGGCCCAGCAATGACTTGTGGATATCTAGTTTGCCTAATTGATCCCTATCTAGTTCTTCTTTGACCAAGGGAAAGTCATGCTTCCTCCAGACTTTCTCTGTTACCTGCAATGTCTGGGACTCCCTAGAGCTGGCCCAAGCAGTGAAGACAGAAGCAAAGGCGGCATTCAGCAACTCTGCCTTCTCTGCATCATCCGTCACCACAGCACCCATCTCATTCAAGAGCAGGCCCACATTTTCCCTAATTTTCCTTTTGTCTTCTATATACTTAAAGAAACCCTTCCTGTTGGCCTTGACATCCCTTGCCAGGTTCAATTCCAAGGCTGCCTTGGCTTTCCTTGTTTCTTCCCTGCATACCCTGACAGCATTCTTATACTCATCCCAAGTCGTCAGCCCCTTCTTCCACATCTTGTGAACTCCCTTCTTCCACCTGAGTTTTTTCTGAAGATCCCTGCTCAGCCATGCAGGTCTCCTTCCCTTGCCCGCTTTCTTGCTCTTCGGGATGCACCTATCCTGAGCTTGGAGGAGCTGGTGCTTGAATACCAGCCAGCTCTCTTGAGCCCCCTTACCCTCTAGAGCCCTCTCCCATGGAATTTCTCCCAGTAATTCCTTGAAGAGATCAAAGTTAGCCCTCCTGAAGTCTAAGGTTTCAACCCTACTTGTCATTTTGTGCATACTGCACTTAATCCTGAACTCTATCTTCTCATGATCACTACAGCCAAGTCTGCCCCTGACCTTAACATCCTCCACCAGTCCCTCTTTGTTTGTCAGTACTAGGTCCAGTAGTACACCTCTCCTTGTGGGCTCTTCCACCACCTGAGTCAAAAAGTTATCATCAATGCACTGGAGGAACCTCCTGGACTGTACATGCCTAGCAGTGTAGCCTTCCCAACAGATATCAGGGAAGTTGAAGTCCCCCATGAGAACCAAGGCCTGTGATTGTGAGGCGGTTCTCACCTGTCTGTAGAAGGCCTCATCAACTTCCCCATCCTGATCAGGTGGCCTGTAATAAACACCCACAACAGACAGATCTGACCAGAGCATGTTAAAATGAATGTTATATGCATTTATTATATTAGTTAAATAATTGCTCGTCACAATGTTGCTTTGTTTGTTCACATGGCTGTGTTATATAATATCTTATATGCGCTATGTACTCCCCGTGATGCTGTTTATCACCTCTGGGAGAGGGATCAGGATTATCATTTTGCTGTCTTGTGTAATATCAATTTATGATACGATAACATCCCTGTTCAGGTGACTATGTTGGGGTGTTTATGCAGCATTGTTGTCCTGGCCATACCTCAGATACCGTCTCTCGGAATTTATTAATAATCACACCCAATCTATGGGGGAAACGGAGGTGGATACTTTCCCCAGCTTGGAAACCATGTCAGAGTAAAACAGCAGCATGGATGTCACATCCCTATGGATGTGATCAATAAGATAGCAACTGTGTCCCCACCAGCTAACAAGAAGGAAACACAAAGCCTCA
The DNA here is from genome assembly GCA_017639485.1 of Pluvialis apricaria. Classification (NCBI taxonomy): domain Eukaryota; kingdom Metazoa; phylum Chordata; class Aves; order Charadriiformes; family Charadriidae; genus Pluvialis; species Pluvialis apricaria. The sequence goes on along the minus strand of CM030043.1, from coordinate 8,531,277 downwards.
CATACCTTTGCCCTGGAACTAAACTAAACTTCTATCCCTGTTTCTCATTATGGGTTCTAAACAGCTGACTTTGTATATTCTTTCTGATTGTCCAGTGGCTCTAACGTCCCCAACCAGCCTTCTACAGACATCTGGGCCAGGAACCACAGTTACTCAGGCCATAATTGCATAGTCTCTTTAATCCAACATAAATGCATGCCTCTGCTGGCACACACACAAACCACTTTCAGATGGATTAGTTCCTTTATCTGGCTCAACACACAGCCTCACAAAGGCTAAGAGGCAGCATGAGATAAGTAGTGAGGAAGCAGAATCACTCCTTTTAAAATTAGCATGGATGTATATTGGATTAAAGTGACTCAGTAACCATGCAGTATTATTGGGGCAGACTTTGGGCTTTGCATGGTGCTGCAAGACACAGGGAACGCTGTCTGCAAAAATGGAAAACCAGAACAAAATGCCAACTTCAGAAGAATATGTGCATGGGGACAATAAGAAAAAGACCCTAAGGGGTTCCCCCAAAACCATGCAAACCAGAAGAACTGGCCAACAGGCCCATGAATCACAAACTAGATTTTGAGATCAGTATCACACAGAGGGCAGATGGCAGTGCTCCCATTGCCCATAGTTGTGGGTGATCTTACAGCTGCCCGTAAGACCAGTATGGAATGCAGGCTGGTGTCATATGTGTTTCCTTATCCTTAGGTTGTTGAGTTTGCTGATCGATTTTTAGAAAGGAGTTGAGAACACTCAGTATTTCTCATGATAAAATTCTTCCCCCCCCCAAAAAAAAAAGGACTGCAGATTCCTTTGAGGACTAATATTTTGATCTTCTTTAATGACTGATGTTATTTTACTTGAAATAGAAATTTTGATTAAGATTCATTTCACAGGACCAAGCCCTGTTGGTGCCATCACATCCTATAACTCAAGGAAAGGCTTTTCATTGGGATCCCTATTGTGTTATGGGAGGGAATTAAAACATTTAACCAAATTATGCCTCTTAATTTTTCCCAGATCTCTGGTTTCAGTCCAGCATGGTCCCCTTGTTGCATCTAGACACTGACCTCAGCCTAAACAGGTTTTATATTATCTTGAACTTTGTCCAGGCTTCTGACCAAGGATCAGCTTTAGTGGTCATTTATTTATTGAATGCATTGATCTGATTAGACATAAGAATAAGATTGGTCCTTTTAAAATTACTATCTTGGTGCTGGCTAAATGTTGGATTCAGTTCATGTGTTGCTCACTTTTCCAAGGTTTTCCAGTTCTGCATTGCGGTAAACGCTAGTCTGGTTAGCTCTGATAGGCTTCGTACAGTGTTGCTTTTGGGTTATTTTTTTTACACATGATTGGTGCCACATGACTTGTAGGTAATGATTTAAATTAGTTTTTGAAAATATGAAAATGTATTGGGTTTGGCTGGAATGGAGTTAATTTTCTTCATAGTAGCTTGTATAGGTGGATTTGTGATGAAAACTGTTGATAACATAGGGATGTTTTAGCTATTGCTGAACAGTGCTTACACAGTGTTGGGTCCTTTTCTGCTTCTCACACCACCCCACCAGCGAGTAGGCTGGGGATGCACAAGAAGTTGGGAGGGGACACAGGGGACAGCTGACCCCAACTGACCAAAGGAATATTCCATGACATGTGACGTTACACTCAGCAATAAAAGCTGGGGAAAGAAAGAGGAAGCAGGGGACGTTTGGAGTGATGGCTTTTGTCTTCCTAAGTAACCATTAGCTGATAGGAAGTAGTGAATTAATTCCTTATTTTGCTTTGCTTGCGCACTCAGCTTTTGCTTTACCTATTAAACTGTTTTTATCTCAACCCATGATTTTTCTCACTTTTTGCCCTTCTGATTCTCTCCTCCATCCCACTGTGGGGGGTGGGAGTGAGCAGCTGTGTGGGGATTATCTGCCTACCGGGGTTAAACCACAAGAAAAAGAAATAGTAAATGAGTTCTCTTGACTGTTTTGTTTAAAATTTGGGCCTTTCCTGTGAAATTACAAAAAAAGGGCTTTATCTGAAACTGGATGATGCAAAACCACTGGCAGAAACTTTTCATAAGTAGTGCCTTGTATCCCTACTGCCTTTATGTTAAGCTTCCACAAGTTTCAGGTGTGCAAAGACAGTACGAGTTGGTTCTCTCTTAACACTTAAGAATAAAGTGCTCCAACAAATCTAAAGCTGCTAAATCTCTCAGTGCTCCCATTGCATGGGCAGTTGGCTGGCTTCCAGCAAGGATAAACAGAAGCTCAGCCCATGGGAAAGGCATGGATCTGAGTGCGTCATCAGGTGGGAGTTGTGCCATCTTTTTACTGACAGTTAACTTGTGTGGAAACCTGCCATGACACTTCTCCAAAAAGGTCTTTTGCAATATTAAAGCTGGGTTTGTTTTTTTCTTTTTAAGGAGAGAAAAGGAATTGGAAAAAAAATCTTATATGTGAATCTTTGTTATCTTTGAAAAATTATGTCAAGCACTATTAATTGAAAACTTTCTAGCACAAGATTATGAAATTAAATTGCTAAATATGATGTAGTTGGCATGAGCTGGCACACTCCCCACAGTCTGACAGAAGTCTCAACTCATGGGTACTGATGAAATTCCTGGATGGCAAAGATGGAGAAACTATTATTTTATCTAGCCAAGAAGGGATAATGATGCACACTGAAAAACTCTTGGTTACTCTTACCTAAAGAACATTACAACTGGCCATAATAATAATTAAAAAAAAAATCTGTCTACCCGTGGCTAGTCTTCAACAGTGGGTTGAAACTCTCTACACCCAAGACTAGCCTCCAAGAGCTGGCTCCTGGTTGTCCCATTCAAAATGCCTAGTTGGTCACTCTGGAGCAGGATGATGCAATGCAGGAAGGAATCAAATCTGTGCTAAAGATTTTTAAGGTGACAAAGGAAGAATGGTGAATACCTGGATCTGCAAGCCCATGTTTTAGTGAAACAGAAAATGCATTATGGCCAATGATTAATTCTGGCTACGTGTTAGGTAAAGAATGCTACAGAGGAGTTTGTACAGTCACAATCTCAGCTGCCAAAAGGTTTTAGACAACAGTATATATGTTTCCATTGCAATGCTCTTAGCATTAAGCCTAATAAGTATTACTATTACTTTTTATAATTAGTAAGAATACATTTAAGTATAAAAAAGCAAATCATAGTTAAGGTTTGAAAGATATTGTAGGTCATACTAGTATTTTTTAAAGAAAACATAATTCTAACCCACTGAATGTCCTCTGTGCCAAGGGACATAAACTTCAGTCTCTCACACTAGATTTTGTCAGCTTTACTTTACTATAAAATAAGGAAATGTCTCACCGATTTTGATTTATATTTTCAATGTTGTGGTTTTTAAAAGAACATGCTCATTGCTCTACTTATTATTTTGCCAGATGATATTTTCCAATAAATTTGTGGTTTATACACATGCAATAAATGTACATCCAATCTGTGTTGCGTTATATGTTGTAACACATTCTGTTCCATCTTTTAAAGAGGATGATATAGGGTAAGATTATATTCTACAAATACAGAAATACCATCCCACAGATTCTTTTTCTGTTTTGTTTTTTTTTTTTTTTTAAGTAGGGAAAATGAAATTGGGTATGATTTATTTATCAGATATAAGAGCTATTTAGGTGTACTTTGAGGCTAAATCTGATGTGTTAAAGACTGGGTTGTATGCAATATGATAGAAGTAGAATAGAAACAGCAGTGAAGCACTTTGGTCCCTCCAACACACTATTGTGCTTTTGGCAGTAGCCAACACCTTATTTTTTGGTAAAATGACCAACTGATGACCTACCCAAAACATTGGTGCTGCATTTGGCTGGTTATAGTGTCAGAGACTACACCTTGGGTTGTAGACTAGATTCTTCCTAATCGCCAAAATCATTAATGTATCCCTGTCGGAGTGGGATTGGAACCGGAGTAACGACGCGATCTCAATGTGAGTATGATCGTCCTCGTTTATTGCATATTTTAGCAGAGTATATATAGACTCGCAGCAAAGCATGCATAATCAACAACGCTATGATTGGTCCAGCTCCCCTGTTCACATACAACGCCCCCCAACCCAATTGGCTAAGACCCTCTGTTCACACGCCTCTGTTTAACTTTTCTCCCGGGTACGGTGATGTCACCTTTCTTGTTTACTTAGATCTTTTCTCCCTCACTCTGGGTGCTTAGTTCAAACCCTGGGTTGCTCACCAGAACCAAACCATGCCTTTTTTCATTTAAGAATCTCTCCACAATTCCCCCTTCTTCTTTTTGAGCAACCCAGGCTTGGTGCACAATTTTCATGAGCATGCGCTGTAGACAAGAGAAGATACATAATACAACTGAGATTATAACAACTACAATGAGCAATATAAGCAAGCTAGTTTTCACAATCATGGCTATCCAACTTTTGATTCCCCAACCTGATAGTATTTGATTCAACCATCCCCATTCATCATCTTTTCTCAGCTTTTGTATTCCTTGATACAATTCTCCGATGCTTTGGTGTACTGATTTGGAGTGGTCTGAGAGGTTCATGCAACACATCCCGTCAAAAGTCTTCACAGCCATGACATGCGTTAATAACAAAAATCTATGGCAGCCTTATTCTGGAGTGCAGCGTATCTAACAGAATCTACGTCTAACAATAATCCACTTAATGCCAATGCAGTAGCATTAGATTGTTTAGCAAGCCAATATCCTAATTTATTAAGCGTGGTTAAAGCGTGTGCTGCTGCTACTCCTGGTACAAAAAAAACAAGGCAAAAATTGTTTGTGTAGTACACACAGCTATCTATCATGAGTGATCCTACAAGTTCTAGCTCTTGCGGCTCGGCATGGAGGGGTGGCAGATATGCAGCCCATCCATCCCGGCTATCAGCAAGAGTTGCAGAGCCATTACCTAGGAATTGCATTTGTAAGTTGGAAGGCCATTAGTCAGACGGAAGACCGACTAGACAGGTGGAAAATGGATTCTCGGGTGATGCTGTGGACAGGCAGATGGAATCTTGACCGGTCATATTTGCCAAAGCCACCCAGACATTCCTTTGAAACTGCAGGGGTGATCAAGCCCTGCCGTTTCTGCATCCAAAAGAAGGACGCAACTACTTATCAGCAAGCTCTTGAGATTCTTTGAGCCCATTTAGTTGCGCCGTCTCTTGGTCTTGGTCTGTCCGTCGTCTTTCCAATGCTGGTTTTATCGCTCTGCTTGGGACCCACACTGGGCCTGTTCCTGTAGAGACACACATGTACCCTCGACCATTAAAAATGACTGGCACTGGTCCCACCCATGCTCCGGTGGTCGGGTCTTTATAATGTACCATAAATTTAGGCAGGGTAGTGGTACTATTCAGCTTAATGTTTTGATGGTGTATCACTACTGGCGGTTCCTCTTGATCGCCCATAAGACACAAGTAATTTAGCGTAAACAATACTCTGTGTAATCGCTGTTGTGCATCTGTGTCTTCACCCTTTTGCTTATTTAGATAATCTTTTAGCACTTGATGGGTTCGCTCAACCAAGCCTTGCCCGGTTGGTGAGTGGGGTGTTCCTGTTACGTGTTTAATTCCCCATCTCAATAGAAAAGCTCTCACCTTTTGACTAATATATGCAGGCCCGTTGTCTGTTTTAATCTGTTCGGGCACTCCTAACACGGCAAAGCATGCAAGTAAATGCTTGCATACATGATGCACTTTTTCCCCTGGTAATGCTGTAGCCCATATCATTTTTGAAAAAGTATCAATTGTAACATGTACATATTTCAATCGGCCAAATTCTGTAATGTGTGTTACATCCATTTGCCATACTTCCAGCGCCTTTAACCCTTTCGGGTTCACCCCTAGTCCCACTCCTGGTCCATGATTCCCACACCTAGGGCATGCTTGTATAATAGAGTGTGCTTCATTTTTGGTTAATCCAAATTTCCTTTTTAAACCTTTAGCATTTTGATGGAAGTTGTCATGACTTTGTCTGGCTTGCTGAAATTTGTCAACTGGAGGTAAATGTCGCACTGCACTGGCCAGGTTATCGGCAATTTGATTACCCAATCCTAAACCTAAATTCAACTGATGACTGCGAATATGGATGATACAACAAGACGCAGTTCGTTGACCCAGAGTGAATCTCAGCTGGATAAATAATTTTCCCAACCTTGGGTTGGTTGTTTCCCTAAGGAGGGCATCTTCTAGTCGCGGCACTACCCCAGCCACATACAGGGAGTCTGTTACTACATTTAAGGGGGCTGTTAGCCAGTTGGTTAGTGCCCAGACTACCACAGTAAGTTCCAATGTTTGAAGGGAGTCTTGTGGCTGCCCCTCCAGTATGTGCTGGCACCATCGTCCTTTATCCTGCCAGACACACACCGCATGGCAAAGCCACTTTCCAGCGTCTGTATACACTGTGAGACCATCAGCCAGTGGTTCTCGCCTGACTTTTGTTTTTGTCATCCACTGATTTCGTTTTAACACTTGCCACATTTTCCCTTTTGGTTGTTGCGAATGTATACGACCACTATAGCCTATTAATGCTTCTTGGATGGGAGTTGAGTTACACAACCACCATTCTAAATCGGCACCATTCACTGGAATACTGACATCATCAGGTTCCGTTCCACTAATCTCTATGATTCTTGTTCTGCCCTTCCTGATTAACTCCCCTATTACCTCCGGTCTTGTTTGAATGCTAGACTTGGGTTGTACTCTTAAAAAGACCCATTCTAAAATCTTAAACATGTCTCCTGATGATTTGTCACCTGATGATTTGTCAGTGGCACAGGTGGGGCGGGGGAGAATTTCCCCCTTTCCTGTTTGCCACTGACAAATAACTGCATACGGCAATTCAACAGTATTAACAGAGAAATAGGCAACTCCAAGAGCAGTTGCACACCCATTGAATGTCTCCTAGTAAAGTCTGTACGTCTGTCAATGTTCTCAATTGAGTCGTTAAGTCTGTCTTTTGCAGGCAACTTTTCGCGCTGTATTCTCGTGTGATTGATCCTGGCAGTCGTCAACAGGTGGTGTTGCAGGATCAGATGAGTCAGTGGAGGGGGGGCAGAGGAGGAGCCGAAGGCATAGGTCGTCAGGTTTCTCCTCCTGGCTGCGACGGCGACTGCGGCCGCACCCCCTCTCGGGTCTCCTGAGGCGCCACTTCCGCGTTTTGTTCAGTCGGCTGCCTCGGCTCGGGAGCGGCGACTTCCGCCCTTTGTGTCGCCGGAGCAGGGTCGGCGCCCGCGCGGACCTCGGCAACAGTTTTACATGTAACTCCAGTCATCCCTTTCACCGCCGGCTGCCCGAAGAACCGTGCCCACGCACCAGGTTTCGTTTCCGTGCTCTCCGGACCCAGCATTTGAGTGGCGGCACAGGTCACCTCCCTCTCCGCCTTCATGGCCTTGAAAGATAACACCGTGCGCCACAAATCGCAAACAGCCTTTATCTCCTTCTCCTCTTTCTCGTTCCCAGTTATTGTTTTTTCCCACATTGTATCACCGAAAGATCGCCCTTCCATGGGGGAAAACATCGTATGCGTATCTTTAAAATGCCCCCTACGTTGTCCCAACTTAATCAGCTTAATCAGCTGTTTCGGCGCTGCCTCAATCCCTCTCTTAGAGAGGATACTTGCGAGCAGCGTCGCTGTTGCTTGAAGCTCCATTATAGCAACTTCACCTTTTTAAACCTGGAAGGGGAGAGGCCACCTCGAACCGTGTCTGCCCTAGTCTATGCTCCCGAGCAGCACTCCTTCCAGCCGTGTTTCCCACTCCCCTCCTCTCGCTGCTTACCGCAGTCTCGGAGAATTCAGTCGTGCGGAAGGGTTACAGTTGACATCCTCTGCTACCAGATGTCGGAGTGGGATTGGAACCGGAGTAACGACGCAATCTCAATGTGAGTATGATCGTCCTCGTTTATTGCATATTTTAGCAGAGTATATATAGACTCGCAGCAAAGCATGCATAATCAACAATGCTATGATTGGTCCAGCTCCCCTGTTCACGTACAACGCCCCCCAACCCGATTGGCTAAGACCCTCTGTTCACGCGCCTCTGTTTAACTTTTCTCCCGGGTACGGTGATGTCACCTTTCTTGTTTACTTAGATCTTTTCTCCCTCAGTCTGGGTGCTTAGTTCAAACCCTGGGTTGCTCACCAGAACCAAACCATGCCTTTTTTCATTTAAGAATCTCTCCACATATCCCCAAATAACTGGGGTTCATACTTCAATTTCTATCTTAGCCCTGCTTCATATCTGAGCATTCCAAACACCTCCCTGCTTGGTTTTGTTTTGTGTGGCTTCCGAATATATAATTGCATGCATGGGGCTGTGTAAACTGAAAGGCTGTGTGTTTGTTTGAGCAAGTTGGCACAAATTACAGTGAAAAGGCAGAAAGACGGAAAAACAAGTAACAGAAGATATGCATCCAGAGAATCTTGGTGCTTTTTTATGGTGTTACTGTACCTGAGGAGAAGGAGATCTAAATGGAAATTATATCAAAGTGAACTGCTAATTTGTGCATGTTAAACATCAGGTAATTCAATAAAATAAGGGATTTCTTTGTATAACATGAATCAGGATCATGCATTAATAGCAGTTTTGTGGCTTCCCACAGAAAGAATGCTGCTCGTATTGCATGTCAAAGAGCATTTAACAGAGAAAAGATTACAAAATTGTTTCACTCTGTAATGTGAGTTTGTGTAATAGTGTCGTGGTTTAACTCCGGCCAGAAATTAGGACCATGCAGCTGCTCACTCACTCCCCCCTGATGGGATGAGGGAGAGAATCAGCAGAGTAAAAGTGAGACAACTCATGGGTTGAGATAAAGACAGTTTAATAAGTAAAACAAAAGCCACACACACAAGCAAAACAAAACAAGGAAATCATTCACTACTTCCCATTGTCAGGCAGGTGTTCAGCTATCTCCAGGAAAGCAGGGCTCCATCACATGTAACGGTTACTTGGGAAGACAAAATGCCATAACTCTGAATGTCCCCCCCTTCCTTCTTCTTCCCCCAGCTTTATATACTGACTGTGATGTCACATGTCATGGAATATTCCTTTGGTCAGTCAGGGTCAGCTGTCCCAGCTGTGTATCCTCCCAACTTTTTGTGCACCCCCAGCCTACTTGCTGGCGGTATGAGGAGCAGAAAAGATCTTGAAAGCTTAGCAACAACGAAAACCACCAGTATGCTATCAAAGCCATTCTAATTCCAAAGCCAAAACATAGCACTATACCAGTGTGAGAGATGAACTCAGGGATTGTTTTGTACATTTCAGCCATTTTGTAAAAAAAAAAAAAAAAAAGACAACAGGAGCAAGGCTAGGTAACTTAGAAAAACAACTCCTTAAAAGGAGAAAAATGTGAATCGAGTCTGTGATAGGCTAACCGGTCGTGAGAGAATGTGCGCCCTAAAGTACCAAACCAATGGGAAAAAGGACAGGAGCTTGGGTAATTGAGGGGAGGGTTATAAATACCTGAAGTTTTGTAACTGGGTGTGCCTCTTTTTGAGACACACCCGATTCAGCTGTCTCGTTTATTTTGTTTTGAATAAATTTTTATCTTTGCTTCAAAGACTTTGTCCTTTTTACATTTTTATCTGTGAGCAAGTGTTTCTCACAATTTGGGGTCTCGTCCAGGATCAGCACCCCTGTTTCTGCGGGATGGGGCAGCGAGGGCGGAGGGGCGCACCCTGCTGATTTTAGCAGTCTCCAACCTACTGTCTCGTTTCGTGAAGGGCAGCGGGTTCTATCCGGATGGAGGACTCTTGAAGCAAAGGGGGAGGAAAGGAAAAGTTGATGAGGTGACGAAACTGAATTACGTGCGGCAGCTGATAATTTCTGTGCATGGAACCCGGGTAAACAAAAAGGACTGTTAAGTATTACTTGGATGGCTGGGAGAGCGGGACTGAAAGTGTGTGAATGAGATGCAGGATTATCTGCAAAGTGAGTGTGGAGCCCTTATAACCGCAGTTCCGCTTCTCTGCGAGGAGACCGGCCAGTGAAGGGGCGAAGCGAAAGGGTTCCAGGTGGATGGAGTCCTGCGGGAAACTGAGATAATGGGAAATAGGCCTAGTAAAAGGGATTTTGAAAGAGAAGGGGGATCTGAGGATCCCAGTTCGAGCATTCCACCTGACAGTCCTTTAGGGGTGATGCTCGGGAATTGGGGGCAGGGTTGCACCCAGGGAAAAGATAAGAAAAAGATGATACAAAATTGTATGTTTGAATGGGTTAAAGAACCCATTAGATCTGACCCGTTGTATTGGCCAAAGTTTGGGTCAACGGAAGATTGGATTTGTCAGGCTCTGAATTTATACGTGAATAGTAAGGAGCCTGCAAATCAAGAAGAAAGCAAATATGCTTTATGCTGGAGAGTGTCTCACCCCTTATTTATGGCAAAAGGTCTTGGGGAAAAGAAAGAAAAAAAAAGGAAGAAAAATGGGAGCCCCTTGATCATCTACCACCTCCATACAACCCCAGGGATGAACCCCAGGACCAGATAGGGGAGCATGAGGAGGAAGGGGAAGATAGCGCAGAAGAAGGGGATGGCCCCGTAGGACCATGTGCCCCCTTACTTGAGGAAGTACGAAGACCTCGGGCCACAGAGTTGGAACAGATTAAAAAAGATGTCCAGAGTTTCCCTTTACCCTCTTCTAAAAGAGCATCTAGGGGGATCATGTTCCCCTTAAGAGAAGTGCCCATGCCAGGAGTTCCGGGAGGAGTGGGGTTCGTGAATGTGCCTCTGATCAGTACTGAGGTCCGGGAATTTAAAAAGGAAATGAAAAAGTTATTGGAAAACCCTTTAGGTTTGTCAGAACAACTTGACCAGTTTTTGGGCCCCAACCTTTATACTTGGGATGAAATGCAGTTTATTTTAGGAGCCCCGTTTACACCAGAAGAAAGACAAATGATTCGAGCTGCCGGGATCAGAATCTGGGAGCGAGAAAATCCTCCCGACATTCAGGGAGGAATTCCGGGAGAGCAGAAATTCCCCACAGCAAGGCCTACTTGGGATCAGAACAACGTTGAGGGGAGGAATAATATGTTCGATTATAGGAGATTAGTCATCAGAGGAATAAGAGAGGCTGTCCTAAAGGGACAGGATTTTGATAAGGCTTTTGAAAGTAAACAGAAGGACGAACCCCCTACAGATTGGCTGGAAAGATTGAGGAAAAATATGCAATAGTACTCAGGAATAGATCCTGGGAGCGATGCAGGGTGACAGTTGTTGAAAGTCAATTTCATTACAAAGGCCTGGCCTGATATAAAGAAAAAGCTGGAAAAGTTGGAAGATTGGCATGACCAAGATTTAAATGATCTGTTGTGGGAGGCCCAAAAAGTGTATGTCAGAAGGGATGACAAGAAACAAAAAGCTAAAACCAAATTGATGGTAGCCACAGTGGAACAGGCAATGAAGCGGCAACCGGAGAGAGAGAGAAAGAAAAGGTTACCAAATCGTGGAATGGGGCCCAGTTATGGACCGGGATGTGGGGGCTTTAGGACCCAACAAGGGCGAAGAGAGACCCCACCCGGGTGGCAAGTGGGCCCCAAGAGGTGCTTCTATTGTGGAAGGGAAGGACATTTCAAAAGAGAATGTCCAATGAGACAGAAAGAGAGTAGGGTGTTCCAGATGATGGAACGAGATGATTATTCTCAGGAATAGGGATGTCAGGGGTTCTACCTTCTGGGGTCTAATCATCATTCTGAGCCCTTGATAAATTTAAAATTGGGACCCCAGAAGGAGGAATATGTCTTTTTAGTAGACTCAGGAGCCGAGAGGTCAAGTATAATAAAAACCCCGCGACGGTATGAAACAGGAAGACTTACAACTAGCATGGTTGGAATAAAAGGGGAAGGGTTCCCAGTCCCTATTGTGGAACAAGTAATGATCCAGGGGAATAACAAAGAAGTTATAGCTGACTTAATAGTGATACTGGAGGCGGGAGTGAACCTACTGGGGAGGGATTTAAAAATTCCATTGGGGATTGGAGTAGTTCCAAAGGATAATAAGATGGTGGTGCAGCTATTTAAATTAACGGCGGAAGATGAGAAAGAGATTGGCTCAATAGTCTGGGTAGCGGAAGGCAATAGAGGAGGACTAGATATACCCCTTTTAAAGGTGGAATTAAAAAAAGAAAGTCAACCCGTGTGTGTAAAGCAGTACCCTATATCTTTGGAAGGGAGGAAAGGGCTTCAACCTGTAATTGAAGAGCTGCTAAAAGATAGCCTTTTAGAGCCATGCATATCCCCCTGTAATACACCTACCTTACCAGTAAGAAAATCGGATGGGGGTTGGAGATTAGTACAGGATTTGAGGGAACTGAACAAGATCGTTCAGGCGCGCCACCCAGTCATGCCCAACCCCTATACGTTGTTAAGTAAAATACCCCACGACCATAAGTGGTTCAGCATGGTAGACCTCAAAGATGCCTTTTGGACCTGCCCTCTGGCAGTAGAAAGTCGAGACATGTTTGCTTTTGAGTGGGAGGACCCTATAACAGGAAGAAAGCAACAGTTCCATTGGACCACTTTACCACAAGGATTTACAGAATCACCCAATCTTTTCGGACAAGTATTGGAACAAATTCTTGAGGAGATTATCTTTCCCCCAGGGATCAAACTGCTCCAATATGTGGACAACTTGTTGATATCTGGGGAAAAAGAAGCAGAAGTTCGGTCTGCCACCATTAAGTTATTAAGTTTTTTAGGAGAGAAGGGGCTCTGAGTATCAAAAACTAAGTTGCAGTTTGTAGAGAAAGAAGTAAAGTATTTAGGACATTTGATCAGCGAAGGGAAGAGGAGGATAAACCCAGAACGAATTTTCGGCATTGTAGCAGTTACTCTCCCAAAGAGTAAGAAAGAAATAAGGAAGTTTTTGGGTCTTCTTGGATACTGTAGGTTGTGGATTGAGAATTTTAGTCAATATGTTAAATTCTTATATGAGAAATTGCAAGAGGAGAGAGAAAAGCCTGAGTGGATGCAAAAGGATCAGCAGCAATTTGAAGAATTGAAACAAAAACTAATGCGGGCACCTGTGCTGTTTCTCCCCTCCCTAGAAAAACCATTCCACCTATACGTAAATGTTGAGAACGGAACAGCCTATGGGGTATTAGCCCAAATATGGGGGGGACAAAAATGACCAGTAGCTTATCTATCCAAAGTGCTGGATCCAGTTTCATGGGGCTGGCCAACTTGTGTACAGGCAGTAGCAGCAACAGCCTTATTGGTAGAGGAAAGCAGGAAATTGACCTTTGAGGAGCACTGATGGTGTCTACTCCTCATGTAGTCAGAACAATATTAAGCCAGAAGTCCAGAAGGTGGCTGACTGATTCAAGGATTCTAAAATACGAGGCCATCTTAATGGAAAAGGATGATTTAGTTATAACCACTGAAAAAAGCCTCAACTCTTCCCAATATTTATATGGGGAAATCGAGGAAGGAACACCAGAACACAACTGCCTCAATATCATAGAATACCAGACTAAAGTTCAAGAAGATTTAGGAGAAAGACCATTACCTGAGGAAAAGAGGATCTTTATAGATGGGTCATCTCGGTGTATAAGTGGAAAGCATCATAACGGGTATACAATAATAGATGGTGTACAGAATAGTGTAATGGAAAAGGGAAGGCTCCCTAATTCCTGGTCGGCTCAGATGTGTGAACTATATGCATTGAAACGGGCCCTAGAACTATTGGAAGGGGAGAATGGAACAATATATACAGATTCCAAGTATGCCTTTGGGGTGGTTCACATTTTTGGGAAAATATGGAAGGAACGAGGGTTAGTCTCTTCCAGGAGAAAAGAATTAGTATGTGAACAACTAGTATCAGAAGTACTGGAAGCTCTGAACAAGCCAGAAGAAATTGCAGTGGTGCATGTGGCCGGGCATCAGAAGGGGAATACTCTAGAAGCCAGAGGTAATAGGTTGGCTGACGAACAGGCAAAAGAAGTGGCTCTAGAAGAGTGCTGAAATGCGAATCTTAGTACCCAGTAAGAAAGTGCCGGTTAAGTTACTGGTATTTACTGAAGAAGAAGAGAAATCTCTCCAAAAGATGAGGTGTGTAAGAACCCAGGAAGGCAAGTGGGTCCTACCGGATGGGAGACAAATGTTAAATAAGGCTGTCACCAGGGAGATACTGTCTAGACTACATTCCGAAACTCATTGGGGGACTCAAGCTTTGTGTGACCAATTTTTGAGAATTCATGGGTGTTTGGGAGTATATGCTGTAGCTAAACAGATAACAGATCGATGTTTAATTTGCCAGAAAGTAAATAAGAAAGTAATGAGAAAAGCTCCTGATGGAGGACAAACGCTAGCCCTTAGGCCTTTTCAGAGCATTCAGATTGATTATACAGAATTCCCTAAGGTACAAAGGTGGAAATATTTATTAGTAATAGTGGATCATCTCACACATCGGCTAGAGGCTTTTCCTACTACCACAGCCACTGCTTCCAATGTAGCCAAAATCTTGCTAGAGCAAATTATCCCTCGATATGGGATAATAGAGAGGATAGATTCTGATAAGGGAACCCACTTCACCTGAAGGATATTGCAGCCTTGGAGATACGATGGGACTTCCACACCCCCTGGCATCCTCAAAGCTCTGGCAGGGTTGAGAGAATGAATGCAACCCTCAAAACACATATCACCAAGCTGATGGTAAAAACCAAGCTACCATGGACCAAATGCTTGCCTCTAGCATTGTTAAGGATTAGGACAGCCCTGAGAAAGGATTTAGGAGTGTATCTGTATGAAGTGTTGTTCAGTCTCCCATATTTGGGAAGAGAGGAAGGTGTACCAATCCCCGAGATGAATGATGCGTATCTTAAAAATTATTTGCGGGGGATAACCCAATCTCTTACAGACTTAAGAAGGTGTGGATTACTACCTCAAACAGCACCCCTGGACTTTAGTCTGCATCAGATACAGCCTGGAGACTGGGTGCTCGTAAAATCCTGGAGAGAGGATACCCTAACCCCGGCATGGAAAGGACCTTTTCTGGTACTTCTGACAAGGGAACTGAAGAAAAAGGGTGGACCCATTCTACCCGAGTAAAAGGGCCAGTAGCTCCACCTCTTGGAGAGTGGACTGTAACTCAGGGAAGTAACCCCCTAAAGTTAACCTTTAAAAGATAACACATAATTCTTCTAATGAGAAAGAAGCGATCATCTATTCACATAGGAGGAACTCAAAGATGGGGGCAGGATGAGTGGCCCCCTCAGCATATTATAGAAACTTATGGGCCGGCAACATGGGCACAAGATGGTAGCTGGGGATATCGAACACCTGTTAAATAGAATAATTAGACTACAGGCGGTGCTTGAATTGAGCACAAACCAAACAGCCTTAGCATTAGAATTATTAGCAGCCCAACAAATGCAGATGAGAAATGCCATCTACCAGAATAGGCTAGCATTAGATTACTTGCTAGCAGAAGAGGGAAGCATATGTGGTAAATTTAACACTTCCGAGTGTTGCCTTAAAATTGATGATAATGGACAAGCTGTAAGAGATGTAGCAACAAACATCAGAAAATTAGCACTTTTGTGCGAAACGATAACCTTTTAGGAGTGGCTTGGTGGAAAAAGGTGGGCTGCTTCCTACTATGTGCATTTGCTGGGTTACTCTTTTTATCCTGTTTAATACCATGTTTTATAAGGTTAATCTCTAGTGTAGTAGAAGGAATGCAAGTAACCAGCCTACCAGTGAATCCGCAGATGGCATCCGTGGGCCAGAATATAGCAGCTCAGAAGATCATGGTGTTGAAGAAGAGAGATCAAAAGAAAGAAGAACAAGATGAAAAGCTGCAAGTAATACTGTGCAAATTAGAGCAAAGTTATGGGCTTCAGCAAAAATGTGATAAATAAAAGGGGGTGGATTGTGAGAGAGGAACTCAGGGATTGGTTTGCTTCAGCCATTTTGTAAAAAAAAAAAAAAAAGACAACAGGAGCAAGGCTAGGTAACTTAGAAAAACAACTCCTTAAAAGGAGAAAAATGTGAATTGAGTCTGTGATAGGCTAACTGGTCGTGAGAGAATGTGCGCCCTAAAGTACCAAACCAATGGGAAAAAGGACAGGAGCTTGGGTAATTGAGGGGAGGGTATAAATACCTGAAGTTTTGTAACTGGGTGTGCCTCTTTTTGAGACACACCCGATTCAGCTGTCTCATTTATTTTGTTTTGAATAAATTTTTATCTTTGCTTCAAAGACTTTGTCCTTTTTACATTTTTATCTGTGAGCAAGTGTTTCTCACACCAGCTACTAGTAAGAAAGTCAACTCTATCCCAGCTGAAACCATGACAAATAGGCAAAGAAATGCAATTTATAGTAGAAATAAATTTATAATCCTGTTTTTCAGAAGCTGTATAAACTGGTTATTTTTGTTCTGAGCAAGCTATTCTGAACTGGAGCAGGGGTGTGTGTGAGGAGGGAAAGCAGTGCAGGGTTCTTTCTGGATCTCAATAAGAAAGGCCTGACAACAAATAATAAGATAACTGCTTTAATAAGATAGGATAAGAAGAGGTATATAGATAGCAAGTAAATCTTGTGCCTCTTCAGATGCTGCGCACCCCACATTAATGCGGCATCAGATGGAGCCTGGATGGATTTTCCCACAGCACACTGAGCAGAGCAGATCCTGCCTGTGGAGAGAAGCTCTCCCTTTTGGTCATTTGAGCTATTTTATAATTTCTTTACAAGAAAACAACTTTATTCCCAAAGGATATTCCCATGAGAACTTCTTGCTGCAATTTTAGATAAAGACAAAGACATGCAGGTGGCATAATCGCTAGTACCAAGAGGGAGCTGCCTGCAGGCTCCTCTGTTACAATGAGCTGGCTGAGTTTATCTTGTGTCCAAGGACATTGTGCAGCACAACATAGGCCTGAAGGCCAAGCTGTATGTGCAGCACAGGCCTGGGCCTACTCAGGTTAACTGATCACTAACTCCTCAATGTACAATGGTCTCCTGATCAGAATCACTACAGCTGGGAAATTAGAAACGGAGATACCAGGAAACGGGAGAAACATCCAGGAGTAAGTGGACAGGAAATTTAGATTACATGCAGAGGTAGGCAGACATCATAGCTCAGAATCAATAAAATGGCACAACTGAAACCAACAAAATAAAAGAAACAGTGGGCAAAAAGTTAGAAGGGGATCAAATGCTGGGGTAGAGAAATCAGAAAACTGGAGGCTGGGATTTATTACAGAAAGAGAAAAGAGGCAATGGGCAAAAATTAAAAACCAGAAAAATCCATCTGAACACAAGAAAACAATTTTTTACTGTATCTCCCTTACTAGATATTTGTCGTGGTTTGGGCCGGATTGGCCACTGGATGGAACGACAGATGGTCTCCCCTATCTCTCTTGAAAGAGAGAAAGGAGAAAGAGAGAAACTTATGAGTTTAGAAGGAACTAAACGACTCTAATGAAATATTAAAAATAAAATAAAATAAAATAAAATAAAATAAAATAAAATAAAATAAAATACCGACCCCTGAGGAATGCCACTTGTCACTGGTGTCCACTTGGACATTGAGCTGTTGACCACAACACTTTGAGTTTGACCATCCAGCCAATTCCTTATCCACCAAGTGATCCATTTGTCAAATCCATGTTTCTCCAGTTTAGAGACAAGGATGTCATGTGGGACAGTGTCAAATGCTTTGCATAAGTCCAGGTAGATGATGTCAGTTGCTCATCCCTCATCCACCAATGCTGTAACCCCATTGTAGAAGGCCACCAAATTTGTCAGGCACAATTTTCTTTTAGTGAAGCCATGTTGGCTGTCACCGATCACCTCCTTATTTTCCACGTGCCTTAGCAGAGTTTCCAGGAGGATCTGCTCCATGATCTTGCTGGGCACAGAGGTGAGACTGACTGGCCTGTAGTTTCCCAGGTCTTCCTTTTTTCCCTTTTTGAAAACGGGGGTTATATTTCCCCTTTTCCAGTCAGTGGGAACTTCACTGGAATGCCACGACTTCTCAAATATGATGGCTAGTGGCTTGGCAACTTCATCTGCTAGTTCCCTCAGGACCTGCGGATGAATCTCATCAGGTCCCATGGACTTGTGCACCTTCAGGTTCCTCAGCTGGTCTCGAACCTTGTCTCCTACAGTGGGCGGTTCCTCTTTCTCCCAGTCCTTACCTTTGCCTTCTGCGACTTGGGCAGTATGGTTAGAGCACTTGCCAGTGAAGACCAAGGCAAAAAAGTCATTGAGTACCTCAGCCTTCTCTATATCTGGGGTAACCAGTTCTCCTGTTTCCTTCCTGAGTGGTCCCACGTTTTCCCTAGTCTTCTTTTTGTCACTGACATACCTGTAGAAGCTTTTCTTGTTGCCCTTGATGTCCCTGTCCAGATTTACTTCTATCTGGGCTTTAGCTTTCCTAACCTGATCCCTGGCTGCTTGGACAATTTCTCTGTATTCCTCCCAGGCTACCTGTCCTTGCTTCCACCCTCTGTAGGCTTCCTTTTTGAGTTTGAGTTTCTCCAGGAGCTCCTTGTTCATCCATACAGGCCTCCTGGCTTTTTTGCCTGACTTCCTCTTTGAAGCTCCTGAGCTTGGAGGAGGTGATCCTTGAATATTAGCCAGCTTTCTTGGGCCCCTCTTCCCTCCAGGGCTTTATCCCATAGTACTCTGCCAAGCAGATCCCTGAAGAGGCCAAAGTCTGCTCCCCTGAATTACAGGGTAGTGAGCTTGTTGTGTGTCCTCCTTGCTGCCCTAAGGATCTCAAACTCCACCATTTCATGGTCACTACAGCCAAGGCTGCTCTATCTGTCTATAGAGGGCCTCATCCGCTTGGTCTTCCTGGTCAGGTGGCCTATAGCAGACCTCCACTGTAACATCACCTGTCCCTGCCCTCCCTTTAGTCCTGACCCTTAAGCTCTCAGTTGGCTCCTAATCCATCCCCAGGCAGAGCTCCATGCACTCCAGCTGGTCCTTGACATAGAGGGTGATACCCCCCTCCTCATCTCCCCTGTCTGTGCTTCCTAAAGAGCCTGTATCCTTCTATTCCAACACTCCAGTCATAGGAGCCATCCCACTGCTCTCTGTGATGCCAATAAGATCATAGCCATGCAGGCGTGTGCACGTCTCTAACTCCTTTTGCTTATTCTCCATGCTAAGTGCATTTGCATAGAGGCATTTAAGTTGGGCCCCCGATTAAGCTGACTTACTGGCTGGAGTGGCTGGAATTCCTTTATGCCGCACTCCAGGTGCTCTGCTGCTGACCTGCAAACCTTCTCCAGGTTTTGGGCATCTATTACTGGTATTGGCATCATATTGGTAGGAGTGGAATGGATTGCGGTTCCCCTCCCCCGGCAACTCTAGTTTAAAGCCCTTTTCAGGAGCTTGGCAAGCCCCTGACCAAAGATGCCCTTCCCCTTCTCTGACAGATGGACCCCATCTGGCCCCAGTAGACCTGGTCTAAGTAGCTAAATCCCCGTCTGTGGCACCAGTCCTGTAGCCATTTATTGATTTGCCAGATTCAACTTGTCCTTTCAACCCCCCTCCCTTTGACCGGGAGGATTGATGAAAAAACTACCTGTGCCCCAGAGTCCCTGACCGCTGCTCCCAGGGCTCTATAATATTTCTTGATAGTCTTCAGGCTGCTCCCAGCTGCATCACTGGTGCCCACGTGAAACAACAGCAGTGGATAATTGTCAGAGGGCTTGGTAGTCTCCCGGTGACATCCCAGATACGAGCTCCGGTAAGCAGCACACCTCCCTAGAGAGTGCAGCAGGTTGGCAAATGGGTGCCTCCGTACCTTTCAGAAGAGCGTCACCTACAACTATCACCCGTCGCTTTTTCTTAGTTGCCCTGGTTGTTATACGGAGAGCAGATTGGGCTGCCTTACTCAGCTCCAGTGTCTCACCTGATGTAACTGGTCTTTCCTCTTCACTCTACAGATCTGTGAAGTGGTTCTGCAAAGGCACCTCAGGCTTTGGGGGAGTCTCTTCCTCCTGCTGGTCCTTGCTGTTGCAAGCTTCCATTCTTCTGCATTATTGGCCCCCTCCCTTCTGTGTGTGCCAGTGGGGGAGTTTTTGGTTGTTTGGCCGTGGGCTGTGGGTCCACTGCAGACTGTGCTTGGAACCAGCTATCTAACTCCTTCTTGGCCTCCCTGATGCTACGCAGCCTCCTCACTGCCTCCTCCAACTCATCCACCTGTTGCAGGAGGTCCTCTGCCTGTGGACATCTTTTGCAGGCAGTTGTGCCACCTATCCCTGCCCCAGGAGAAAGGTCTAGGCACTTCCTGCAATCTGAGGTCTGCACTGCAGCCTCTCCCTTCAGCAGTTCCATCTGGGTGGAGGCATCAGCCACCCCTTGGGGTGCAGAACCCCAGCTGGAGCTGCAGCCTTTGCTCTCTGATGAGTGCCCACCATTCTGCCTTGATGGTCAGGTAGAAGTGCCTTTGACCTGTGTGGATGTTGTCAGGTTTGTGGAAACTGTTTTCATCCTGATATAAGCGGAAACAGCTTGTTGGTGAGGCAACAAGGAAACGTGCCCTGAGGCAGTCAATCCCTGGGTTGCAGGGTGTGTGGAAGGATTTGGGCAGATGCCTAGGGTGATTATCACCTCTCATAGTTTGGAATTTTACACCTGAACAGGCATGTAATCCTGTTGAATTGGCATACCACCTGACAGAAGGATGCCTTGCCTACCCCAATGAAACCCAGACGCTCCTAGCATTGTATTGGGGTTTGGCCTGTGCCTATTGAGCCTCTGTTCAGTACCATCAGAGGAGCATGGTTGAGACAGGGACCCAAACTATATCTGAGAACACCATGGATGAGATAGGGACCCAACCCCCAACTACAGTAATTGCCCCAAAAAGGAAACACAAGCTTTTCTAGGTGTTGTGGGTTTCTGGAAAATACATATTCCAGGTTACAGTCAGCTTGTGAGCCCTCTCTAGCAAGTGACCCAAAAGAACTATTTTGAGTGGGTCCCTGAGCAACACCAGGCCTT
Organism: Pluvialis apricaria; assembly: GCA_017639485.1. Taxonomy (NCBI): domain Eukaryota; kingdom Metazoa; phylum Chordata; class Aves; order Charadriiformes; family Charadriidae; genus Pluvialis; species Pluvialis apricaria. The sequence continues at coordinate 8,510,306 of CM030043.1, read as the reverse complement.
TGAACAGATCAAACAGGAGATAGCTTGTACAATAGCTCTTGGGCCTGTCTGTTCAAGACCAGCTGTGCAAAATGTGCTCTACTCTGCAGCTGTAGGACATCTAGGGAGAGTTGCAACATACAGATGGGCTTGTGATCGAGGAGTGGACCATGGGGGCCATCACACAGGTCACCTATGAATGTGAAACGTGCAGCAATCAAGAGAGCTACATGAGTAAAGTCTTTCTGGAATAGTGGCTGGGTTTTTGATATGGCGAGGCCTGGCACATTGACTATATTGGACCACTGCCACAAACTTGCCAAGGCAAGTGCTACATACTCACCATGGTGGAAGCAACTACCGGGTGGCTAGAAACATACCCTGTAAACCATGCCACTGCCCGAAACACCACCTTAGGCCTTGAAAGGCAAATTTTGTGGAGACACGGTACCCCAGAAAGAATTGAGTCAGACAAGGGGGCTAATTTCTGAAATAACTTCATAAACTCCTGGGCCAAGAAAGATGGCATTGAGTGGGTGTATCACATTCCCTATCACCCACAAGCCTCCGGAATGATTGAGAGATATAATGGACTGTTAAAGACTATGTTGAGAGCATTGGGCACTGGGGCATGGAAGCACTGGGATATAAATTTAATAGAAGCCACTTGGCTGGTTAACACTACAGGATCAGCTAACCATTCTGGTCCTGCTCAAACAAAACCCCTACATATTGTGGGAGGAGATAACGTCCCCGTAGTGCACATAGGGAAGTGGCTGGGGAAGGCGGTGTGGGTTGCTCCTCCCTTGGGAAAAGGCAAACCCATTCATGGGATTGACTTCACTCAAGAACCTGAGCATACTTGGTGGGTAATGCGGAAAGAATGGGGAGATCTGGTATGTACCTCAAGGAGATTTAACCTTGGGGGAAAAATAATGTGTTGTGAGTTGCATCTTGCTGGAAGTAATGTAGCAGGAACTACCTGAACTGATGAAGACTGAGCTTCACAAGGAACCAGATGAGTGCGATGATGACCCAAACTCAAACCAGTCTTGACACCCAACAATCCAACATGCTGCTTCTCCTGTCCTGAGCACCCACCTTGACAGAAGGGCCCAAGTCACAGCCTGTTCTTATGAACATTTGGGGGAGTGGCCGAAGCCCATGGAATGGGAAAATAATATCTATCTATCTGTTAAGGGACAGGGGATAGTAGTTAATGAGAAAGTATAAACCTGTATGTTGGATATAAAGATGGTTTAAGTATGTAGTATAAGTTGTAAATGTTGGTAAGAGGGCTTTTCTCTAAGGAGAAATAGATAGAATGGGAAGGTCAGAGGATACTTAGATGTATCATATAATTTGGGACCTGAGCATGATGCAAATGGTATGGAATAAGGGGTGGAGATTGTATTGAGTCTGGCTGGGATGGAGTTAACTTTTTTCCTAGCAGCCCATATGGTGCTGTTTTCGGTTTGTGACTAAAACAGTGTTGATCACACACCAACATTTTGGCTGTTGCTGAACACTACTTGCGCAGTGCCAGGGCTTTCTCTCCAACTCCCCTGCTCAGAGGTCAGTAGTCTGGGGGTGGGCAAGAGGTTGGGAGGGGACCCAAAGTGACCAAAGGGATATTCCATACCATTTGATGTCGTGCTCAGCAATAAAAGCTGAGGGAAATGAGGAGGGGGGCATTCGTTATTTTCTGGCATTTGTCTTCCAGAGCAACCACTACACATACTGAAGCCTTACTTCCCAGGAAGTGCCTGGACATCTGCCTGTTGATGGGAAGTAGAGAATGAATGCCTCTTTTTGCTTTGCTTGCGTGTGCAGCTTTTGCTTTTCTTATTAAACTGTCATTATCTTGACCCATGAGTTTTTTTAATCTTATATTCTCCCTCTGTCCTGTTGAGGAGAGGGGACTGAGACAGTGGCTGGGTTACAGTCTGGCAGCCAGCCAAAGTCAACCCGACACACATGCCTGTACCTCAGCAGTCCTTGAGGGGAGATTTTTTTTCTTTGAGATCTTTTTAAGTGATTCCAATTCTCCCTTTTACCCCTCTCCAGTTGTACCATACAGCTTCTTGTGGAGCCAAGCAGCGAATTGGGCCCTGAATTAAAAATAACCAAAAGGAATCACTTATGACATGAGATATAATGGACAAATTTTACATCTCAGTAACTGAAGGGCTTTAGCAAACCGGCTGTGGCTGTGGCGGTTGCTACTCCTGTCATGAGGTGGCAGAAGTAGGCAGTTGCCCTGATGCTGCAGTTATAAGTCTACTTTATGCTATTTTAGACTGCTCCAAAAAAGCAGTTTGTGATTGTGGTGTGTGAGCTGGGATCGTGTTGGGTTAAATTGCTAAGTACCGAGGCATGTAAGCAATGTAGAAATCAACTGCTTTATTGAACTACTGCTTTATAAGTGTGTCAACACTTCCATGTTCTGCAGAGTGATGTTACAGGTTAAAACAACTGGAGGATGCTCTTGGCTAGCTCAAAGCTGTGGAGGAAGGAGCTGGAGGAAACAGTTAAAAGGAAAAGAGATAAGTAAGTTTTAACTGGAACGTTTTGAAGTTCAAATACCAAACAGCATTGCAGTGTTCTCCTAGGACCAGGCCTTCGCTGTCTCTTTTGCCTGCATATTAGTTACTGCTCAATACAAAATGCATCTCGTGGGGGGCCAAATCAAACCCCTGCTGGAATGGAGGGAATGCTGTAGGCAGTTCCTTGTAGGAGCAGAACAAATGTATCACCGAGTTAAGCACTCGTTGAGGCCAATAGCTATTATTTGCATTATTTTTTGCTTCCACAAAAATATTTTAGATTACAGCAGCGAATGATAACTGCATTTCAAACCATGATGGATTATCACGGAATCACGGAATTTTCAGAGTTGGAAGGGACCTCTAGAGATCATCTAGTCCAATTCCCCTGCTAAAGCAGGATTGCCTAGAGCACATTACTCAGGACTGCATCCAGGCGGGTCTTGAAAATCTCCAGAGAAGGGGACTCCACAACCTCCCTGGGCAGCCTGTTCCAGTGCTCTGTCACCCAAATCTTAAAGAAGTTTTTCCGTGTATTTGAACGAAACTTCCTATGTTCCAACTTGTGCCCATTGTCCCTTGTCCTGTCACTGGAAACCACTGAAAAGAGTCTGGCTCCATCCTTCTTCAACCCACCCTTTAGTTACTTGTATGCCAAAATAAGGTCTCCCCTCAGCCTTCTCTTCTCCAGGCTAAGGAGTCCCAGCCCTCTCAGCCTTTCCTCATAAGGGAGATGCTCCAATCCGTCAATCATCTTAGTTGCCCTACGCTGGACTCTCTCCAGTAGTTCCCTGTCTCTCTTGAACTGGGGAGCCCAGAACTGGACACAATATTCCAGTTGTGGCCTCACCAGTGCAGAGTAGAGGGGGAGAATGACCTCCCTCAACCTGCTGGCCACACTCTTCCCTATGCAGCCCAGGATTCCATTGGCCTTCCTGGCGACAAGGGCACATTGCTGGCTCATGGATAATTTACTATCTACCAAGACCCCCAGACCCTTCTCCTCAGAACTAGTTCCCAGCAGGTCCACCCCTAACCTATACTGGTGCCTAGCATTCTTCCTCCCCAGGTGCAGGACCTTGCACTTGCCCTTGTTGAACCTCATTAGGTTCTTCTCTGCCCAGCTCTCCAGCCTGTCCAGGTCACGCTGAATGGCAGCGCGGCCCTCTGGAGTGTCAGCCACCCCTCCCAGTTTGGTATCATCAGCGAACTTGCTGAGGATACACTCTGTCCCCTCATCCAGGTCATTGATGAATATATTGAACAAGACTGGACCAAGTATTGACCCCTGGGGGACACCGCTGGTTACAGGCCTCCAACTAGACTCTGTGCCGCTGATCACAACCCTCTGAGTTCTGTCACACAGCCAGCTCTCAATCCATCTCGCTGTCACCTCATCTAGCCCGCACTTCCTCAGCTTCCTAATGAGGATGGTATGGGATACAGTGTCAAAAGCCTTGCTGAAGTCAAGGTAGATGACATCTACGGCTCTGCCCTCATCCAGCCAACCAGTTATAACATCATAGAAGGCTATCAGACTGGTCAAGCATGATTTACCCTTGGTAAATCCGTGTTGACCACTTCCAATAACTTCCTGTTCCTTAACATATTTGGAGATGACATCCAGAATGAGTCGCTCCATTACCTTCCCAGGGACAGAGGTGAGACTAACCGGCCTGTAGTTCCCCGGGTCCTCCTTCTTGCCTTTTTTGAAGATTGGAGTGATGTCGGCCTTCCTCCAGTCCTCAGGCACCTCTCCTGTTTCCCATGACCTTTCAAAGATGATGGAGAGTGGTCGAGCAATAACATCTGCCAGCTCTCTCAGCACTCGCGAGTGCATCCCGTCAGGGCCCATGGACTTATGGATGTCCAGCTTGGCCAAGTGGTCTCTGACTCGGTCCTCCTCAACTGAGGGAAAATCTTCCTCTCTCCAGACCTTCCCCCTTGCCTCCAGGGTCTGGGATTCATGAGGAACAGCTTTAGCAGTGAAGACCGAAGAAAAGAAGGCATTCAGTAACTCTGCCTTCTCTGTGTCTTCCACCACTAGGACACCCATCTCATTCATCAGTGGGCCTACATCTTCCCTAGTCTTCCTTTTTCTATTGATATACTGAAAGAATCTCTTCTTGTTATCTTTAACTACAGTGGCCAAGCTGAGTTCCGATTGAGCTTTGGCCCTTCTAATTTTCCCCCTGCATGGCTTCGTTACATCTTGGTAATCCTCATAAGTTGCCAACCCCCCTTTACTCTCTCAACTGAGCAAGACAGAATTCGAGCTATTCAGGCAATCTGTCAGAGCCCCAGTTGAGCCCTGTGTTGGGTGCCAATTAACTCTCAATTAACTCTGTCGTGATTTAGACTGGGCTGGCCACTAAACAAACAACAGATGCTCTCTATTAATTCCCTCTCCCTTCCCAGAAGGGAAAGGGAGAGAGAATAAGGGAGAGAGACTTATGGGTTGAAAAAAACCTAACCTACTTTAATGAAATATTAGCAATAAAAAGAAAAGATAATAATGTCAATAAGAAAATAATGAAATATATACAAATGTATACAAAACCAGGACTGAGCTCCCAGGATGTCGATGATGTCACCAGCAGGCACTGGGACTGGACTCAGCAGCAGAGGGGAACTGGATTCAGGAACACACGGATCGGGATCAAAGACAGAAGAATGGACAGAGTCCTCCTTAGACACTGGCCACTGAAGAAAGCAAGCCTGACCCCTTTGATCCCTCAGCTTTATACTGAGTATGATGCAGATGGGATGGAATACCCTGTTGGTCAGTTTTGGGTCACCTGTCCTGTCTGCTCCTCCCCACAGATGCGACCCCTCTCCGCTCTTCCACTTCCATCCCTCCAACTTGGTAAATACGAAAATTAGCTGACCTTGGTTGTCATAGCAATAAGTATAAGCAAGAGCCACTCTGCATTAGGGACATCACTAAAAGACTCCCTAGCCTGGTGCAGCCCTCGGACTACTATCCGCTGCTCCTGTTTCATGTGGGGGGCGATGAATGTGCAGAAAGAAGTGCAAGGATGATTAAAAGGGATATCAGGGCTTTGGGACAGTCACTACAGGGATCTGGAGCACAGGTGATTTTCTCATCCCTACTTCCTGTTGCGGGCAATGACATTGAAAGGAACAGACGAGCTCAATCTGTTAACATGTGGCTCCGTGGATGGTGTCAACGCCACAACTTTGGGTTTTTTAACAATGGAATGACCTTTGCGGCATCAGGCCTGCTGGCATCAGATGGGGGCTGGCTCACTCAAAGAGGGAGAAGGGTTTTTGCCCAAAAATTGGCAGGGCTCGTTAACAGGGCTTTAAACTAAATTCGACGGGGGAAGGGGGTATTATCAGGGTTGCCCATGAACAGCCAAGGGATGTTACGTCAAGGAAAGGGGAACAGGGCGCTGGTGAGGGCCTACAGCCATTAGCTCCAAGATGTGCCAGCTACGCTGCAGTATGCCCAAACCTTTACGTAGATGAGCTAGGAGCTCCTGGACCAACAGGAGTCAATCGGGAGGCACTGTTAGTACAGGACAAAGGAATTACAGCTGCTCCAACCAAATCGTCCGCAACAAAGACACGGCTGAAGTGCCTCTTCACAAATGCGCGGAGCATGGGGAACAAGCAGGAGGAATTAGAGATGTGTACACGCCTCCAAGGCTACGATCTCATCGGCATCGTAGAAATTTGGTGGGATGACTCCTATGACTGGAGCGTCGGCATGAAAGGGTACAGGCTCTTCAGGAGAGACAGGCAAGGGAAACGAGGAGGCGGTGTTGCCTTATATGTTGATGAGCAGCTGGAATGTATGCAGCTCAACCTGGGGGAGGATACCGAGCCAACTGAGAGCCTATGGGTCAAGATTACAGGGAAATCGGGAGCAGGGGACGTTACAGTGGGGGTATGCTACAGGCCACCCGACCAGGAAGACCAAGTGGATGAAGCCCTCTATAGACAGATAAGGGCGGCATCACATTCACAGACCTTGGTTCTCATGGGTGACTTCAACCACCCTGACATCAGTTGGAAGGATAACACAGCCAGGCACAGGCAATCCAGGAGGTTCCTGGATTGCATTGAGGACAACTTCCTTCTCCAAGTGGTTGAGGAGCCGACGAGGAGAGGAGCCGTGCTGGACCTTGTTCTTACCAACAAGGAGGGGCTGGTTGACAGGGTCAAACTCAAGGGTAGCCTGGGCTGTAGTGACCACGAAATGGTTGAGTTTGAAATCCTCAAGGCAACGAAGAAGGTGCGCAGCAGGCTGATGACCCTGGACTTCAGGAGAGCCGACTTTGGCCTCTTGAAGAATCTGCTTGGTATGGTGCCGTGGGATGAAGCGCTGGAAGGAAGAGGGGTCCAAGAAAGTTGGTTAATATTCAAGGACCACCTCCTCCAAGCACAGCAGCAATGCATTCCTACAAAGAGGAAGGCAGGCAGAAAAGCCAGGAGGCCTGTGTGGATGAACAAGGAGCTCCTGGAACTGACCAAAAGAAAAAAGGAGGCCTACAGGGAGTGGAGACAGGGGCGAGTAGCCTGGGAGGATTACAGAGGAATCGTTCGAGCAGCTAGAGAGCGGGTTAGACAAGCTAAAGCCCAGCTAGAACTAAATCTGGCCAGGGACATTAAGACAAACAAAAAATCCTTCTATAGGTATATCAGCGAGAAAAGAAAGACTAGGGAAAATGTAGGCCCTCTCCGGAAGGATACGCAAGAACTGGTCACCCGGGACAGCGACAGAGCTGAGGTACTCAATGACTTTTTTGCCTCAGTCTTCACAGACAAGGACAGCAGCCGCACTGCCCAAGACGCAGATTGCAAAGGAGAGGATTGGGAAAACGGAGCACCGCCTACTGTAGATGAAGATAAAGTGAGAGACCACCTGAGGAACCTGAAGGTGCACAAGTCCATGGGACCTGATGAGATACATCCGCGGGTCCTGAGGGAACTGGCAGATCAAGTCGCGAAGCCACTAGCCATCATATTTGAGAAGTCGTGGCAGTCTGGCGAGGTTCCTGCCAACTGGAAAAGGGGAAACATAGCCCCTATTTTCAAAAAGGGAAACAAGGAAGACCCGGGGAACTACAGGCCAGTCAGTCTCACCTCTGTGCCTGGCAAGATCATGGAGCAGATCCTCCTGGAAACTCTGCTGAGGCACACAGAAAACAAGGAGGTGATTGGCGAGAGCCAACATGGCTTCACCAAGGGCAAGTCATGCCTGACAAATTTGGTGGCCTTCTATGAAGGGGTTACAGTAGCAGTGGACAAGGGAAGATCTGCTGATGTCATCTACCTGGACTTGTGCAAAGCGTTTGACACTGTCCCACACGATATCCTGGTCTCTAAATTGAAGAGACATGGATTCGATAAATGGACCACTCGGTGGATAAAGAACTGGCTGGATGGTCGCACTCAAAGGGTTGCGGTCAACGGCTCGGTGTCCAAGTGGAGAGCAGTGACGAGTGGCGTTCCTCAGGGGGTCGGTACTGGGACCCGTACTGTTCAACATCTTTGTTAGCGACATGGACAGTGGGGTAGAGTGCACCCTCAGCAAGTTTGCTGATGATACCAAGCTGTTTGGCGAGGCAGACACGCTGGAGGGGAATGATGCCATCCAGACGGACCTGGACAGGCTGGAGAGGTGGGCCCAAGCCAACCTCATGCAGTTCAACAAGGCCAAGTGCAAGGTCCTACATCTGGGTCGGGGCAATCCCAAGCACAAATACAGGCTCGGCGGAGAATGGCTGGAGAGCAGCCCTGTGGAGAAGGACCTGGGGGTGATGATTGATGAGAAGCTCGACATGAGCAAGCAGTGTGCGGTCGCAGCCCAGAAGGCCAACCGTATCCTGGGCTGCATCAAAAGAAGTGTGGCCAGCAGGTCAAGGGAGGTGATTCTGCCCCTCTACTCCGCTCTCGTGAGACCCCACCTGGAGTACTGCATCCAGCTCTGGAGTCCCCAACATAAGAAGGACATGGACCTGCTGTAGCGCGTCCAGAGGAGGGCCACGAGGATGATCCGAGGGATGGAGCACCTCTCCTATGAGGAGAGGCTGAGAGAGTTGGGGCTGTTCAGCCTGGAGAAGAGAAGGCTCCGGGGAGATCTTATTGCGGCCTTCCAGTACCTAAAGGGGGCCTACAGGAGAGCTGGGGAAGGACTTTTTACTAGGGCATGTAGTGATAGGACGAGGGGGAACGGCTTTAAGCTGGAAGAGGGCAGGTTTAGATTAAACATTAGGAAGAAGTTTTTCACTTTAAGGGTGGTAAGGCACTGGAACAGGTTGCCCAGAGAGGTTGTTGAAGCTCCATCCCTGGAGGTGTTCAAGGCCAGGCTGGACGTGTCCTTGGGCAACCTGGTCTAGTGAGAGGTATCCCTGCCTGTGGCAGGGGGGTTGGAACTCGATGATCTTCAAGGTCCCTTCCAACCTAAAGCATTCTATGATTCTATGATTCTATGCATACCATTCCTTAGTATTAATTATAAACATCAGACCTTATCACTGCCAGAAGCAGAAACTCTGAAAAACATACCGTTAATTTCAGAGTGCAGTCAGTTGGAACTGAAAAGTAAAATTACTGAAAAGGTAAATTTGTTTTGTTGTATCTCAAACCAGGACAAAGTGAAATTGCATGTCCTCATATAAGCATCTTTTTCCTTGATAGCAGAAATGATGAACAGAATTGGTTTCTTCTAATAAATCCTATAAGGGCTCTAAAGACCCAAATGTTGGAGAACTTCTTCATGGATGGGTTCTGTGTACCAGGCCATGCCCTGATTGTAGGTCCATCTGATGCTGCACAACTTGGTTCCCAGCATCTGAAAGCACTGCAGTTTAATTCAGAAAGGAAACTTACATATATATTTCACTACATATGTGTCGTGGTTTAACCCCAGCCGGCAACCAAGCACCACGCAGCCACTCGCTCACTCTCCCAAGTTGCGATGGAGGGGAGAATCAGAAAAGTAAAAGTGAGAAAAAACTCATGGGTTGAGATGAAGACAGTTTAATAGGTAAAGCAAAAGCCGCGCATGCAAGCAAAGCAAAACTAGACATTCATTCACTGCTTCCCATTGTCAGGCAGGTGTTCAGCCATCTCCAGGAAAGCAGGGCTCCATCATGCATAACGGTTATTGGGAAAACAAACGCCATAACCCTGAATGTCCCCCCCTTCCTTCTTCTTCCCCCAGCTTTATATACTGAGCATGATGTCATATGGTATGGAATATTCCTTTGGTCAGTCAGGGTCAGCTGTCCCAGCTGTGTATCCTCCCAACTTCTTGTGCCCTCCCAGCCCACTCGCTGGCAGGGCGTTATGAGGAGCAGAAAAGGACTTGCGTTCTTAGCAACAACCAAAACCACCAGTGTGTTATCAATGCTATTTCTCATCCCAAATCCAAAACATAACTTTCTTGCTAGCAGCTGGTGTAGTGCTAACTCCATCCTAGCTGAAACAACGACAATATGATATAATCAACATACTTAAATTAAGTAAGTTAGAAGGTGTCACAGACAAATCAGTCTAGAGGTGGGGACTTAATTTATTGCCAGCCAACACAAACCTCTAGTCACTTATTTGGATATTAAAAAAAACCAACACCCAAAACAATTGCACACTTGTGCAAATACCTTTCTTCTCCCCTCCTCAGTCTCAGCTTTCCATATTTTCATCACAAGGCACACTCAGTCCATCAAAAATCCTCTGTCAAGGCAACAGGCACTTGAGTTTGAGGTGTTATGATAATGATTTCTTTCTGCTGCCCTACACTTAATAGTTTCCTGCTGCTCTGTTCTTTAGCATACCTGCTCCAGTACGGGTTGCCCATGGGCCACAGTCTCTTCAGGAGTATATGTACCCTTTTTTTGGCAGTGCTATAGTGATTGTGACCAGGAGACCATTGTACATTGAGGAGTTAGTGATCCACATAAAACTTAACTTGAGTAGGCCCAGGCCTGTGCCATGCTATGCAATGCTACACATACAGTGTGGCCTTCAGGCCTGCATTGTGCTGCACAGATTCCTTGGCCTTTAATCTTAAAGGAACCATCATATCACTCCTGAAAGCTGCCTTGAGAAAGCACTTGGTAATGTAATTCTCATGCTAGGACAGTTTGGAGAATGCAAGCCAAAAAGGAAGAGAGGAGGATAAACTGCAAAAGAAAAAAGTTACCCAAGGGAGATGTTCTTGGCTGTACTCCAGTACAGAGTCCCAAAAGATAAAACTGATGGGAAACCTACCTCTTATTTATAGGAAAAATATAAGCAAGTGAAAGGGAAAAAAAGATCAAAAAAGGAAATTAGGATGATGGACAGACCAAATACATCCTTGGCTTCCCACCTAGTGAAGAAAAGTAGAGTATGCCAGGACAAAGTAATTACCTCGATCTCGCCTCAGTGGCTCACTGGAAAACATACCAAGCCCATACTGACTGATTAGATTTGAATTCCCTCCCCAGAGTGCAATGGGTAGTGGGATCCTCACAGGGAGGCAAGAGACCTTATATTACCCTAACAATACATTGGAGCCATCATAATGAGCATTTGGTGACGACTCTAATTGGACACAGGGGTGAGGTCACTTTAATTCACAGGGACTGTTGTGGGTTAATCTCGATAGGCAGCTCAACCCCACACAGCAGCTCACCCCACCCCCCCCCAGTGGGATGGGGGAGAGAATCGGAAGAGTAAAAGTGAGAAAACACAGTTTAATAGGTAAAGCAAAAGCTGTGCATACAAGCAAAGCAAAATGTGGAATTCATTCCCTACTTCCCAGGCAGATGTTTAGCTATTTCAAGGAAAGGAGGGCTTCATCACAAGTAATGGTTACTTGGGAAGACAAACACCATGACCCTGGTGTGTTGTGTTGAGTTATTGGGTGCCAAAGCCAGCTCAGGTTAGGTCACTGCTGCACTTGCATGGCTTCTTGTGAGGCTCATCCTCCATTGGTTTGGGTGGTTCCTGCTATAGTACTTCATATAACATGCAACTCAAATCATGGGTTACAGCAATTTAACGGTATATCCATTAAGGGGACCCATCCCAATATCTGAAAAATAGATCAATGGAAATTAATGCCTTTGGGAGGGGTGGAAGATCCTGCTTGGGAAAACCTCTTTGATATTACAATTGGATTCCTACCCATCTTTTATGGCAAATGTGTGGGTAGCTAAAGTACCCAAATATAATACTGGGCATTATTTTTTGGCAGGCAGAACTTTCATGACAATTGGGGGCAAATACTCTTTCAGAGTTCACACTATCAATGTGGGAAAAGTGGTTATGGCTCCTGTTGTTTTGCACCCTTCTGTCAGTCTGGTTGTGTCCAAGAGGTACAGGCTGCCCAGAGGCTATGCAGAGATTACTGAGACAATTAAACAGATACTGGAGGCTGGAATTATTCAGAGAACTCATCCTCTCTTCAGTAGCCCTATTTGACCAGTGAAGAATCCTGACAGCTCCTGGAGAATGACAGTTGATTACCAATTGGTAAATAAGATTGCCCCTCCACTCGCAACTGTAGTGCTTGATATCGTCACTCTCCTCAAGTGTATTGAATCCAAAGCTGGGACATGGCATGCTGTGTTAGATTTATATAATGTTTTCTTTAGTGTTCTAATTGTTAAGGAACCACAGGAGCAATTTGCATTCTCATGGGAAGGTCAGCAGTATACCTTCACAGTTCTACCTCAGGGGTTTCTAGACAGCCCCACCATTTGCCATGGGCTGGTAGCCCAGTGTTTGGAAGACTGCAATATTTCCCCACGTTGTAAATTGTTCCACTATGTGAATGATGGTCCCTGCTGAGATCCTGGCCCAAGGGCCAGAGCGTACATTCTTAATTTTGGAACATTCTGCTGATATCCTGCAACACTTGATTTACAGAAAATAGTGAATTTAATTTGTTTTGCAAAATGTGGATATTGATACCCTACCTGATAATCCTCACCACTGCACTATCCTGAAGCAACGTCTGTCGATGGCCCCTAAATTACACTGAAGTTTGAAGCCCCACCTGCTCAGCATACAATGGACTCTTTGGTGGGAACTGAAAGCCGAATCATAGAATCATAGAATGGTTTAGGTTGGAAGGGACCTTGAAGATCATCGAGTTCCAACCCCCCTGCCACAGGCAGGGACACCTCTCACTAGACCAGGTTGCCCAAGGCCACGTCCAGCCTGGCCTTGAACACCTCCAGGGACGGGGCTTCAACAACCTCTCTGGGCAACCTGTTCCAGTGCCTTACCATCCTTAAAGTGAAAAACTTCTTCCTAATGTTTAATCTAAACCTGCCCTCTTCCAGCTTAAAGCCGTTCCCCCTCATCCTATCACTACATGCCCTAGTAAAAAGTCCTTCCCCAGCTCTCCTGTAGGCCCCCTTTAGGTACTGGAAGGCCGCAATAAGATCTCCCCGGAGCCTTCTCTTCTCCAGGCTGAACAGCCCCAACTCTCTCAGCCTCTCCTCATAGGAGAGGTGCTCCATCCCTCGGATCATCGTCGTGGCTCTCCTCTGGACACGTTCCAGCAGGTCCATGGCCTTCTTATGTTGGGGACTCCAGAGCTGGATGCAGTACTCCAGGTGGGGTCTCACAAGAGCGGAGTAGAGGGGCAGAATCACCTCCCTTGACCTGCTGGCCACACATCTTTTGATGCAGCCCAGGATACGGTTGGCCTTCTGGGCTGCGATCGCACATTGCTGGCTCATGTTGAGCTTCTCGTCAATCAGCACCCACAGGTCCTTCTCCACAGGGCTGCTCTCCAGCCATTCCCCGCCGAGCCTGTATTTGTGCTTGGGATTGCCCCGACCCAGATGTAGGACCTTGCACTTGGCCTTGTTGAACTGCATGAGGTTGGCTTGGGCCCACCTCTAATGTTTAAGAGGACATGGAATTGTTTCCATATGTTCACTTCTTTCTCTGTTTGTCATCTGACAATATGGTATTTCATTGTCCTCTATTGGATGGAAAAATATTATCTGTATTATATATATTTTATACATTACATATCATACATTTGAGCTAAAGAGGAGAGGCACTCTGCTGGACCACATACTCACGAACAAGGAGGAGGGCTCATTGGGGGTGTGAAGGTCAAAGGCACCCTTGGCTGCAGTGATCATGAGATGGTGGAGTTCAGGATCCTAAAGGGCAGGGAGGAGGGTGAAAAGCAAGCTCACAACCCTGGACTTCAGGAGAGCAAACTTTGGCCTCTTCAGGGATTTGCTTGGAAGGGTCCTGTGGGATAAGATCCTGTAGGGAAAAAGGGCCCAAGAAAGATGGTTAATATTCAAGGATCGCCTCCTCCAAGCTCGAGAGCTCCATCCCAACAAATAAGTAGTCAGGCAAAAATGGCAGGAGGCCTGCATGAATGAACAAGGAACTAAACTTAAACACAAAAAGGAAGCATACAGAAGGTGGAAGCAGGGACAGGTAACCTGGGAGGAATACAGAGACACTGTTCGAGCATCCAGGGATGAGGTTAGGAAATCTAAAGCCCAAACGGAATTGAATCTGGCCAGGGATGTCAAAGACAACAAGAAGGGCTTCAATAAGTACATAGGTGACAAAAGGGAGACAAGGGAAAATGCGGGCCCAATGCTCAATGAGAAAAAGGAACCTGGTTACACAGGACATGGAAAAGACTGAGGTACTGAATGCCTTCTTTGCCTCAATGTTTACTAGTAAGACCAGCCTTCAGGAATCCTAGGTCCCAGAGACCGGGGGAAAGGCTGGAGCAAGGAAGACATACCCTTGGTGGAAAAGGATAGGGTAAGGGAATACTTAAGCAAACTGGACATACATAAGTCCATGGGCCTTGATGGGATGCACCCACGAGTGCTGAGGGAGGTGGCTGATGTCATTGTGAGGCCACTCTCAATAATCTTTAATCAGCCATGGTGACTGGGAGAGGTACTGGAAGACTGGAGGATCCCGGGGAAGCTGATGCAGGATGCAGGATCCTGGGAACCATTTCCAGGCACATGAAGGACAAGAAAGTAATCAGGAGTAGTCAGCATGGATTCATCTAGGGGAAGTAATGCTTGACCAACTTGACAAACTCCTATGATTAAATGACTGGCCTGGTAGATGAGGGGAGAGTAGTGGATATTGTCTACCTTGACTTCACTAAGACTTTTGACACTGTCTCCCGCAAGATCCTCATAGAGAAGCTGCTGATGTACATGCTGGATGAGCAGACAGTGAGGTGGATTGAAAACTGCTGACTGGTTGCGCCCAGAGGGTGGTAATCAGTGTCTCCTCATAGAAAAGCTGTTGAAGTATGGGCTGGATGAGCAGACAGTGAGGTGGGTTGAACACTGGCCTAATGGCCAGGCCCAGAGGCTGATGATCAATGACATGAAGTCTAGTTGGGGGAGAGTAACTAGTTGTGTACTCCAGGGGTCAATACTGGGTCCAGTCCTGTTTAACATCTTCATTAATGATCCGGATGATGGGGCAAGTTTGCCGATGACCCAAAATTGGGAGGAGTAGCTGATACGCCAGAGGGTTGTGCTGTCACCCAGAGGGACCTGTACACACTGGAGAAATGGGCTGACAGGAACCTCATGCAGTTCACCAAGGGGAAGTGCCAAGTCCTACACCTGGGGAGGAACAACCCCAGGCACCAGTATATGCTGAGGGCTGCCCAGCTCAAAAGCAGCTTTGCAGAAAAGGACCTGGGGGTCCTGGTGGACACCAAGTTGAACAGGAGCCAGCAATGTGCCCTTGTGGCACAAATGGTATCTTGAGCTGCATTAGACAAAGTATTGCCAGCAGGTTGAGGGAGGTGATCCTTCCCCTCTCCTCAGCACTGGTGTGGCCACACCTGGAGACCTGTGTCCAGTTCTGGGCTCCCCAGAACAAGAGAGACATGGACATACTGGAGGGGGTCCAACAAAGGGCCACAAGGATAATGAAGGGATTGGAGCATCTCTCCTATGAGGAAAGGCTGAGAGAGCTGACACTGTTCAGCCTAGAAAAAGCTTGGTAGGGATCTCATCAACATATATAAATATCTGCAGGGAGGATGCAAAGACGATGGAGTCAGGCTCTTTCCAGTGGTGCCCAGTGACAGGACAAGAGGCAATGGGCACAAAATGAAACACAGGAGGTTCTGTGTAAACATCAGGAAACACTTTTTTACTGTGAGGGTGACTGAACACTGGCACAGGTTTCCAGGGAAGTTTTGGAGTCTCCCTCCTTAGAGATATTCAAAAGCTGTTTGTACGTAGTCCTTGACAACCTGCTCTAGATGGCTCTGCTTGAGCAGGGGGGTGGGCAAGATGATCTCCAGAGGTCCCTTCCAACGTCAACCATTCTGTGATTCTGTATATATCTTGCATATTATTATATATAATTTATATTATATGCATTCTATACTATACCTGCTATATGTTATAATTATATAATGTATTATATAGTTATATGTTGGATGTAACAGAATATTAATACTAAAGTTATCATTTATGTTGTATGTTATATCATTATGTTATCATTTCAGCTTCTAGTGGCTGCTATTTGCAGAAGATAAAAGCCTTAATATTCCTATTCATCTGTGACAGTTTCCTGGTTTCTCCTAGTGGCTTATATTCTTATATTAATTATTTTTCCTCCATTAAATGTTTATACTCTTTTACATAATTAAAATTAAATCATATTCATTCCTTTAAACCACTGCTAGGCTCTCCTATTTCACAAGTCTTGATACATGCATATGTTTATTCCAGCAGCACTGAAATTAAGATGGTTCCTATTAAGGGATGTTAGGAATGGCCGCTGCTTCCAGCAGCTCTGGTCCAGGGCTTCCTCATGCCCGTCTGCTGGACCAGCTTCATGCGCCCCAGGGACCCGGGGTCTCTGCTCCTTTCCAGTTTGCAGGTTCAACCAGTAGTGAAGCACGTATCCCAGAGACACACACACGCAGGACACACAGGACACATGCAGGACACACAGGACACACACAGGACACTGTCGTGGCCAGTTACACAGACTGCCACAGGCAAGGCGCTGCCTTCAACAGCACTTACATATAGGACTCGCATAAAATATAAACATAGGCAGTCACATCCCCGTCCTCCTCTTCAACTGGTAGAGATAGAAGTTCACTAGTGAAATCACACACATGACACACTCTAGATTCACAAGCACACACACATTCGCAGATCCTTTGGGTACCAGCACAGCCTCTCTGTCTGCCTGATAACCCTGCCTGGATCCCAGGGCCTCTTATCCACTTTATGGGTCCCCTACTTACCAGTTAGTCCAGCTTGATGCTTGCTAGCAAGCATGCACACACTCACATGCTCATCCCACAGGTACTCCACATTCGCAAGTCCCCATGGGCATAACAGCATGGACACTCTGCCCGCCTGATACCCCTGTCCTACACACAAGCTTGTCCAGCTTGAAGATTGCTAGTGAATTACACATGCACACCCCCATGCACACCGCATTTGGGAAAGATACAGACTCTTGGCACTCTACCCAGCAGCCAGCACCAGGCATATGGGCTTGTGACCCACAGTCCCACTCCAGACTCTGGCACTGAGCCCCTCATTCGCTTCACTCCCCATGGTCCCCCCCCAGTAGCTGTTTTTTTGGGACACACGCTGTTCCTGTCCCAGTGGCTGTCAGCTGAGACACTTAGCCACTCCAGTAGCTGATGCTGAGACTCCCACTTACTCCAGTAGCTGACACCACACACCAGGGTGCCTACACCCCTGTCTGACTCCAGTAGCTGACCATAAGTCCACTCACGCCCAGCCCACCCAGTAGCTGGCACTTAGTCCTTGCAGCAAACATACACATGGAATCATAGAATCATAGAATTGTTGAGGTTGGAAGGGACCTTTAAGATCATCAAGTCCAACCATTAACCTAACCTGACAAAACCACTTCTAAACCATGCCCCCAAGTACCATGTCTACCCTTTTTTTAAACACCTCCAGGGATGGCAAATCCACCACCTCCCTTGGCAGCCTATTCCAATGTTTGATAACCCTTTCAGTGAAAAAAATTTTCCTAATATCCAATCTAAACCTCGCCTGGCATAACTTGAACCCATTTCCTCTCATTCTATCACTTGTGTCTGCACAATATGCTGTTAATTTCAGTATTTAGAAGAGGCCCAGCTAAGAAGTAAAGTTACTGAACAAAATTGGTCCTCTTTTACCTGAAACCGGGACACACATCTTAGTGCATCTCAGTCCTGGAAAGCATGATCTGATTCTTCGCAATGAAGAAAATAAACTAATTTATAGATGGGGTGACTGCCTACGTAACTAATTGTATTCACTCCCACAAAAACATACGGACAGAAACATTTCCTAAAAAAAATAAAAAGGAACATAGATGTTTGTTTTATTGATTAATCACTTGAATTTTAGTTAGGGACTGGAATTATGCTTCCATTTCAAGGTATCTTTTAATAGCTGTCACTTGTCTTGTATCTCTCTTTGAGGATGTTCCTATAGAATTCAGACAAGCTCTTATGTTACCTGTTTAGAGCAGAGAACCTTGGCTCTCTCTACAAGAGGCACTCTTGTCACTATAGTAAAAAGGATTTTTGTGGAATTCATAACACAAGGCTGTGTTTATTGAGATAAATTATCCTTTTATTCGGAAAGTACCAATACAACATTCTTCAAAATTACTGTAATTTTATTTGCCTCAGGCTTATGACTTGCAACCAAAGACATTGTGCAAAGAAAGCAAAGATTAAGTACACTTTAGGGAAGAGGTGAGAATTCACACTGGTAACACAGAAGATCAGCTTGATGAAAGAAGCCATTCATTACACTATATAGACTGCAATATTCTACAACATTTTTCAACCCATTGTTTTTAATCAAGAGGAGAAAAGTTTAGCAAAGTTTACAGTACACATAAATTTGCTACAATTCAAAAAAGCATTTTTCTGAAGATCAACAAGCGTAAAGTGAAAAAATGTATACAGGACAAAGTGAGGTAAAGGCTACTATACATTTATAAGCTATTAAACAAAGTTGCATATATGCACCACAGTGTAAAAAAAACAATAGAGCAGAAAACTGCCTGATGAAAAATAAAATAACCAGTGGCTTTTTATGGCTTCTCCTGGTTATCAATGCTACAAAAGACATTTTTTTGTCTTTCTGATGACACTGAAAACATCAAATGATAAAACCAGGCATAATGAAACCATTACCAAGGAAACCCAACCCAGAGAAATATACTATCAATGCAAATTTTTTCATCAAAAGCTTTTTTGTTGCTTTGGAGATTTTAAAAAAAAATTCTTTGAGGCCCATTCTGTCACAGTATGTTACCTTTTTCCTTTTTTACACTATGATATCATATGTTTGTCAGGCACTATCCTAGAGCTAGTTTATAGAGTATGAGAATACAACCCAATGTCTGTTTAACAAAGTGAATTCAGTGGTTGTAATATGAGAGAAGGAAAGGGGATGGGGTCAGTTCTGCCAAGGAAATAAACTCTGTGAATTACTCATCATCACTTCCACTTGCTTCTGACTGGTCCTAGAGGTAAGACACACAAGAGAAGTCAGAAATTCTTTGCCAAGTATTGTATGAATCTTGTTAAAGAAAAAAAGAATAATTACAATTAAATTGACAAATCAAGATAACCATAAGAAAAGTACTATGTTATTTACTATTTTCCTCTCATGACATTTCATTCCAATTAAATTACTGTGGGCCTCTTTAGAAAAGAAAAGGCAGAGAGTCAGGAAACACTAGCTCCTTTCTGTCTACCCAGGTGTTTTAAAAATGTCTGGAAAGATCTGTCTTCATTTGTTGCATTAACAGAAACACCTACGAGAAATTAAAACCAAATGTTTCTAGGGTGGGAACGAAAGCAAATAAAGCATGAGTTTTAAAGTTTCAAAGAAAGAAAGAACATCTTAAAAAAATAAGTGCCAGAAATGTCAGACTTTTTGTCTTCCAGCATCAAGACCAGATCCCACAAGCAAACTCTAACACAGTTTGAACCTGCTCCCCCATCCTCCCCAGATGATGACACAGATTAAAAACAATGCTTAATGTTTCTAAGCATGAAAAGGTGAAAATTCTGAGTGCAAACAGGACAGGGTATAGATGAAATCGCTGCAACCATTTCTAAAATTTCACTGAACAAAACTTACATTTTCATCTTGATCCTCATCGCTGTCATTGTCACTCACAACAGGCTTGACTTTTACTCGGCTTTGCCTCTTCTTGCCTTTGCTTTTGTCCTGGCTTTTTTCATCCTTCTTGTTCAGCTTGATTTTGACTTTCATTGACTTTGCTGTAAAAAGTGAAATGTGAATGTAATATCTGCCCTTATTTATTGTATACCCTTTTCCTACTAAATAACTTAAATAGTCTGTCTTCATGTAAATTCTCCCCTTGTAGCCTGAAAAATCCTCTTTCTGTTCTTTGTTTGGATTGTGGAATTAAGTAGAGATATATGCTTTTACTTGTGTTCTTGATAGTTGCAGCACTAATTTGCATTAAACTATCAAGAAAATCTGAGAGTTCATCAGGTGCATCCTTCTTTCACTTTTAGAATGCATGGCACTTACAGATAGCATTTAGTGTTGCAACTACACTCAGGGAACCTCGTACAAGAAAATGCATGTTAAGAAATAAAGTAGTTTTTGTTACCTGCACATAGAAAAATGTATACCTTCAGTAGGAACAGACAATTTTGTTTTTTTTAACTACAAAGTACTCTAGACAAAAGTACTCTAATTTCTCTATCCAGACACACTTTCAAAGTGCAGTTCTAGGTAGTTAGAAAGTATGGGGTAGAAGCACTTGGGTGGCAGAAAGCAGAATGAAGAGATCCCTTCTTTTCCACAATATCATGTTTCCAAATTTGCAGGGACTTCAAGTTCAGAGGTTATGTGAGAAGGTACCTATTGAGGAAACTTTAATTGGTCAGGGGAGCTGAAAGGTAATATGTAGATCTGTCTCTTTCTATAGTCTTTTTTTTTTGACATCAGTGTGTTGTGAACCTACTGGCAAATCTGTGGAATAGCAGAGATGCAGCAAATTAAAATTCAAATTGGAAATAAAAGACATACATTTTTTCCAATGGAGATAATAAATTATATCAGAATAATTTAATAAGAGATGAGACTATCACTTCCTAAAAGAGATGCTCCAACTTAACCTGCAGCATGCCCTAGATCCCAGATAATTTTTAGCCCAGCCTGGGCCCATCTCATAGCATATTAGCTGAGCCTCTTAAATTATGAATGTCATCTCCTGCTTACCAAACAGTCTGAGTTTCATTTTCCCTTTGTCTCACTGGAGTAATGTTTTCTGGTTCTTAATCATATATGTTGCATAATATCATAATACTTATGGATTAAGGAAGTCACTAGTTCTAGGCACTTATATTTACAAGCAACATGAAAAGAAAAAAGTACCTACTGTGTTTTGTTTCCAGCTTATATATACTTGAAGTCTTCAGCACAATTCTAAGAAATATAGCTGGAATAGAGTAGCCAAGAGACTTAAGCTGAATGGAAGCAGCAAAAGCAGCAAACTTTATAAGAAACTACTTCCACCAGTGGAAAATTAAAGTCTATAACCAGTCTCAGTACACAAATGGAAAAATCAATTCCCCCCTCTTCCCTAAATGTATTTCCTTCTCAGCATTCAGCAGGGAACTTACATTCTGACTCTGACTCCCCTTCATCATCATCATTGTTGCTTTCATCCTCACTCTCTTCTTTGGCAATCTTCTGTCGTGCGCTTTTGAATACAGACTGAAGAACGATGGAATCCTCATAGATCTACAGTATGAAAGCAAACCTATGTCAGAACTGCAAGCCAAGCATCATCAAAAATTCACCTTTTTTCCTATATAAACTCACAGAACGTACCCTTTTTATTACAAGTAACAATGCTTGTTTCATGAATTTTACAAAAAAATGCCAATATTGAATTTTCATGCGCTAAATGAAGAATCTGGCCAACAGTGAGCCACAAAAATACAACTCTTAAAATGTACAACATTTAAAACATCCAATTACAGAAAGAGTCCACCCTGGAATGCAATTGTTTTTCTTTCATTATTATTTTATTACCACTAGAACTATGATATATCTTAATTAGTTCATAACAGCCTTGAAAAACTGTTGTTCCAAAATCCAAAGTGGGTAAAAAAGAAAATAATTTATCCCAAGCAGCTTTGGAATTCCTTTAAGTTTCCTTCCTTTAAGATCCAAAAAGACTGAAAATCAATGCTTATCCAAAACTCTATTAATATTTTGAAGCCTGTTAAGTATTTTTGGTACTATCAGCTTTTATATTAACCTCATTGGAAGAACATCTATGAATGAAAGGACTACATCTGTCTTGTAATGTATTTGCCAGATTAATTTAAAAGAAATAAAAATTAAAAATAATAATGAGACACTAAAATAATCTTAAAATGACCTTGCACATACTGCTCTGTAAAACTTTGGAAGCAATGCATTGGTTAAATTGAACACACTATATAAGATCTGTCTTTCCCTAGAAGCACCTTTTAAGCCTCCAGCCCAGATGGAAATGATTTCCTCAACAAAAATAGAGGAGCATGCATCATACTAATAAAACAAATATGAAGTATTTCACTTAAATTTTACTTTATTGTGTACTTAAATATCTCTGTCCAAATTAAACTTATGGGTTTGTATCTTTTAATGTAAGTAGTGCACACATAAATATTATATTTTAATGATATAACTATGTGTGTCAGAATAAAAGTGGATCCAAACTATAACACAGAATAAAAGAAAACCTAAAAAATTTGAGAACTACTGCAGGAACGTCCCAAAGTTTAATGAAAATCATAATTAATGGTACAGAGAATGTCTCAGACAGCAATTTTAAAAATCATAGGTACAAGTTATTTGGACTTCATGCTTTAAAAAGTAATAATTAAAAATGAGGGGTCGTTTAGTACAAATGATCATTACTTGATTATTTTTGTTGTGTACAAGCAGAATAAAATGTCTGTTGTACAGACATTTTTGATATATCAACAACATTCAATAAAATCAAAACCCCAAAATCAGCTCAATTATTCAAGCAAAAAAATATTAATGATTGAAAGTGTGGGAGAAAATATTACTAATTGTTCAGAGGCAATGATTTTGCTTAGTGATATAGATGCTTATAGCTATTTTACTGCTAATGAAATCAAATGGAAAAAATAAGAAGAGAAGCTTATATCAAAAAACATGACAGAAGTTTGCAATTGTTTGGAAGTTGATCAGGGAGGTAAAAATTCGCAAGAAAAAATCAATGGTCACATGAGAAATCAATATAGATAATTATTCTTGTCAGAAAACTTTGGTTGCTATTATCTTGGTAGGATTAGCAGTAACGATACTGAAATGGTAGAAATGTTCAGTAGATATTTCTGTTCTTTGGAAATAATCCGATTCATATCATAGAATGATGCAGAAATATTTTCCATTTCAACATACTAATGTTATCTACCAAATCATAGAATCATAGAATTGTCTAGGTTGGAAGGGACATTTAAGATCATCAAGTCCAACCATCAACCTAACACTGCCAAAACCACCACTAAACTAGGTCCCTAAGCACCACATCTACCTGTCTTTTAAATACCTCCAGGGATGGCGACTCCACCACTTTCCTGGGTAGCCTGTTCCAATGCTTAACCCTTTCTGTGAAGAACTTTTCCCTAATATCCAATCTAAACCTACCCTGGTGTAACCTGAGGCCATTTCCTCTTGTCCTATCACTTGTTACTTGGGAGAAGAGACAGACACCCACCTCTCTACAACCTCCTTTCAAATAGTTGTAGAGAGCAATAAGGCTTCCCCTCAGCCTCCTTTTCTCCAGGCTAAACAACCCCAGTTCCCTCAGTCGTTCCTTGTAAGACTTGTCCTCCAGACCCCTCACCAGCTTCGTTGCCCTTCTCTGGACACACTCCAACACCTCAGTGTCCTTCTTGTAGTCAGGGGCCCAAAACTGAACACAGTATTCAAGGTGGGGCCTCACCAGTGCTGAGTACAGGAGAACGATCACTTCCCTAGTCCTGCTCACCACACTATTCTTAATACAGGCCAGGATGCTGTTGGCCTTCTTGGCCACCTGGGCACACTGCTGGCTCATATTCAGCCGGCTGTCCACCAACAACCCCAGGTCCTTTTCCGCCCGGCAGCTTTCCAGCCACTCTTCCCCAAGCCTGTAGTGCTGCATGGGGTTGTTGTGACCCAAGTGCAGGACCCAACACTTGGCCTTGTTGAATCTCATACAATTGGCCTCGGCCCATCGATCCAGCCTGTCCAGATCCCTTTGTAGGAGCCATCAAGCAGGTTGACACTCCTGCCTAACTTGGTGTCATCTGCAAACTTACTGAGGGTGCACTCGATCCCCTTGTCCAGGTCGTTGATAAAGATATGAAAGAGAACTGGTTCCAGTACTGAGCCCTGGGGAACACCACTTGTGACTGGCCGCCAATTAGATTTAACTCCATTCACCACAACTCTTTGGGCCCAGGCTTCCAGCCAGTTTTTTACCCAGCAAACAGTACACACATCCAAGCCATGAGCAGGCAGTTTCTCCAGGAGAATGCTGTGGGAAACAGCGTCAAAGGCTTTACTAAAGTCCAGGTAAAAACAACATCCACAGCTATTCCCTCAGCCACTAAGTGGGTCACCTTGGCATAGAAGGAGATCAGGTTTGTCAAGCAGGACCTACCTTTCATGAACCCATGCTGACTGGGCCTGATCACCTGGTTGTCCTGCATGTGCTGCGTAATGACACTCAGGATGATCTGTCCCATAACCTTCCCAGGCACTGAAGTCAGACTGACAGGCCTGTAGTTCCCTGGATCCTCCTTGCGGCCCTTCTTGTGTATTTGCTAACCACCAGTCAACTGGGACCTCCCTGGTTAGCCAGGACTGCTGATAAATGATGGAGAGTTGGTTGGCGAGCACTTCTGCCAGCTCCTTCAGTACCCTCAGGTGGATCCCATGTCTAGGTGCTAAAGCAGGTCACTCACCATGTCAATAACGTCCAGAGAATATGAATTATGTACACAAAGATCTAGTTTCAGAAAACTTTAAACTTTATCTTGCATTAGTAGAACTGAACATTTCAGCACTAAACACACTGTCTCTAAGATGGACCATTCTCTCAATTACTTGTATTATGCACTTTGGTGAGCTCAAACCAACAGATGGCTCTTCAGGGCACAGCCATTTAGCATAGATTCAAATAGTCTGAAAACTGTCCTAATTTATATCAGAACAAACTGATCTCAGGATTATGGAATCAAAACTAAATTTGCTGAATGTTTGAATTCTAGTTGTGACCAAAGGATTCTGGATGCTTCAAAGAATCTGGGCATTTTTATTCATTAAAAGCACTAATAAGATTAAAAATAGAAGTTTTATATACAGAATTGTCATAATTAAACAAGCACTGAAAACACTGAGTAGGGAAGACAAATGTTTAACACAAAGTGGTTCAATCAGACCTGTGATCCCTCCAAATTGAACGTCTGAGCATTGTGACATAGCAACATGACATCTTTCTCCAGATCACTGAGGTTCCGATATTTATGGTTACGAATTCTTTCCTGTTGCATTTGTTAAGAAGATGGGGAGAAGGATGGATGGCAGCAGTGGGGAGAGAAAAAAAAATGGACAGGACAATCGATTAATATTGCTTTTCAGTACATTAAAACCTTCTCTTTAAACATTTTACCTAAGTGGAATGGCAAGTATCTGATTAAAACAAACAAAATTTAAAGCCTGTGTGAAAGGAATATGCTGACAAAACATATCATGGCCAGAGGCAGACTAAAATTTGCGCAGTTGCTGTGTTAAATGGAAGGGCCAAAATCAACAGATATTGCATTGTCGTGGGTAAGAAAGGAATGAAATTCCAAGTTTCTTCTCAGTACAGAAACAAAAAGAGGTACAGCGTGAGCAAAGGTAAAAGAGATAGGCACGGCCTCTAAGGTGCAAGAAGTTGCCTAATCCTTACCTATCCAACTGTGGCTGTTCCAAGACGTGATGCTAGTTGAAAGATGATTATATCCTTCCCAACAAAATAAATATTTTGCAAGCACTACACTTAAATAAGTTTTGCTTACAGATTCAGTATTTGGTCTTTTACAAAAAAAAACATTAATGTATCATTTCTGAAAGTATGATTTATGTCATCCTGTGTTTTGCTTTGACTTAGGTGTTAGTAGTGAAATACTGCAATATACATTAAGCAAAATTCATAACAAGGAGTATATTAAAATTTAAAATCTAAGCAAAAAACACAGGCAAATTTAATATCCACATGATCATAATTTTAATGATGACTTAATGTTCAGATTTCTATATAGTGAAAAGGAATAAATAAATGTCCACACCCAAAAATGGTTCTCACCTTTATTTTTTTAAAGTCCACTGGTTTCCTAATTAATTCATAATACTCTGGTAATTCTTTTCTAGATGGGAGTTGAATGAAGACTTCACTTAGCTGCCGTCCTGAACTGTTGAGAAAAATAAGGACACAAAGAATTACTACAACTTTCTCAGAAATGAAATTACATACAATAAAATTATTAAAAATCTAGCTTTTTTCTCTGGTAAAGGATTAGTAACAAACTTTGTTCTGAATTGATCTTATTAATTTGATACAAAAAATTAATCTATAGTTTAATGCACAACTTTCATGTTCTTGTCCTGATACATCACCACCATCATATGTGTAGATCATAAAGGAGAAGGATCAGGATTTGAATCTGAATTCTCCAGTGCTTTGTCTAGGGCAGTTTTATTCTTTTCTTCATGTTCTTTTATTATTCTTAACTATTCTCGTCACCTTAAATTTATCTTCCTCTTGGTCTTTTTTATAGCTATTTTTATAGCTCTGGTTCATAGTGAACTATTTGTCCATACTGGGTGCTATTATACCAGATGCTGACTGAAATCAGATGAACTAGGTTTTACAATAAATGCCAGTATTAACTTTCATTAATGAATGTTAGGTTTCTGGGAAGATAATTGTAAGTGCATTGAAAATCAGAGTTTGTAACTCTTTAATCATCCGGAAAGAATTGTCAGAAGTAATGGATTATTTAGATTCCTTGGATATCCTAAGATACACTTTGCCTACGATTTGCAACTGTTTATATTCTCTGAGGCTTCCAGATTTTCCCTTGTCCATCCTTTAACAACAGCTGCTTTAATGCTTCTGAACAAAAGTTCTTTTTATCCTCTCATATGGGGCTTCCCAGGTAATAGCTGACTATGAGTTATTTGGAGAGGAAAGATCTGTTGATGGCCCTTATGGGCCCAAGCATATATATATATATATATTTATGTATGTATTGCCATTTATCCGACAGTCATGGTAGCAGAAAAAAGCAGCTTCTGAGAAGAACTGTAGCCTGTTTACATAGACAGCATTCACCAGTGTTTCTCAGCCTGTATTTCACAGACAAAAATATCAATGCCCAGTTCTATCACAACTTACTTCAAAAGGGCCCTGTTTTCTCATTTCCACCTGTCCTAGTTTGAGGTAAAACAGGACCAATTTTGTTCAGCAACTTTGCTTCTTAGCTGGGCCTCTTCTAACTAGTGAAATTAACAGCATATTGTGCAGACAATGTTCGCTCTCTCAGAGTGATAAGACCTATGTTTATAGCTGATGTCCAGACATGGTATGCAGAGAGGCTCTTGCTTATACTTATTGCTATAACAACCAAGGCCAATCAACTTTGTTATTTGCCCTGTTGGAGGGTCGGAAGCGGAAAAGCATAGTGGGGTCCCACCTGCGGGGAGGAGCGGACAGGACAGGTGACCCAAAACTGACCAACAGGGTATTCCATCCCATCTGCCTCATGCTCAGTATAAAAGCTGAGGGATCAAAAGGCCAGCGGGCTCTCTTCCTTCAATGGCCGACATTCGAGTAGGACTTTGTTCATCTGCCTTTGGTCCCAATCCTGAATCCAGTTCTGGAATCCAGTTCCCATCCATCACCAAGACCAGCCTGGGACTTCCCCAGTGCCAGCCAGTGTCGTGATTGTCATCCTGGGAGCTTGATATGGTTTTGTATATATTTCATTATTTTCTTGTTATTTTATTATTAGTATTTCATTAAAGTAGTTTAGTTCCTTCTAAACTCGTAAGTCTCTTTTTCCCTCCTCTGCCTCTCTCTTTGAAGAGAGGTGGAGGGGAGCATCTGTCGGTCCCATCTGGGGTCCCCCACGTTCCCAGTAGCCAATTCGGCCCGAACCATGACACCACCTTTGAATGGCAATTTGTAGGAGTTGACCAATACAGAGCCTGCTGCCAGTTCTTGAGCCCTCCACATGACCTCTCTTACAGCTGTCCTCCACAATACAGCATTCTGTTGAAACTGTAAGTATCTTATCAGACACACTGGAACTAATGCTGAATCAAAGGTTAATTTAGGTAATTCTGTCATGATGAGGGAGGATAAGATGTATGGGACAGTTGTGTCCTCTATGAAAGTCATCATCTATGCCTTCTCAATAGGGATCTCTTAATGTGTAAAACAGTCTCAAGATTTGGGTAGATACTATTTTGCCTATGGACCTAGTAGGTCATTGAACAATTAGGAATAAACAGTTTTCTTCTTTTACATGGAGATGTTGTTCAACTGATCCAAAATTTCTTAAATGTTCTTGGTTTAGTTCTAGGAAATTTCTTTTTATAGATATTGTATGAGAGCGAAGGACGATAATTCTAATATTCCAAGCACAGCTTCCTATTCGGTGTGGTCCAATCGATATTATGTGGCATAAATCTTATGTATTTTTCCATCCAATTTACAGCAAACACAATCCTAGCAGTCAAATACCTGTTAGGTTACGGCAGGTGCAGAAATATACTTTTAGCAGCTGCTACTGCAGGCTGAGAAGAGAAGGCTGGCTATGTATATCTACCAGTGAAGGGAAAGCGTTCCGAGCGTAGATCCAACCCTTATAGCTGTTGAGGCCAGAACACCCTGTTCTGTACCACACATGAGAAAACCAGTAAAACTCCAGAAAGTTTACTAGCAACTCACCAAACAGATCTGATTTACTTGGGAAGCACCTGGGTATTGTAATAAGATAAAATCATAAAATAGATAATCCTAATCCAAATTCTCATTATTCCTCTCCCATCAGCAAATATTTGTGAAATTCTCACACTGCTCTGTCTCTCATCCACTTCTAGTACTGATTCACACAGAAGAGGTCAATTTACTACTTCTGTACTTCATGAGTCAAAGGGAGAAAGGTTTGTACTGTGGATTTAAAGGCTCCAATCCTATTAATGATCTGTGAGTGACACTGTGATTCCTCATGACAGGATTTGTTTTTGTTTCAGTTTGTGTTTTCAAAGAGAAATGGGAAGTTGCAAACAAAAGCTACATTTACATTATTTTATTTAATAACCAAAAGTGTAGAACATTCACAGCTGCAAATTATATCAATTAAATTTGTTCCTGAACGTGTAAAATAATAAGTACTCTGAAAACAGACCTCTGGTGTCCAAATGGTATCTTAAAGTTTAAGTCTCTATTTGTCATCCATAAAATTAAAATAATGCTATGGTGTTGTAAAACTCAATTATATGTTTGCAAATCGTTTAGATACTATATACTCATGAACACTGTAAAGAAGCACATAAGGAAATTCATAATTCTGTCTTCTAATAGGGTTTGAATAATGGAGACAACAAGTAAGGCACAAAACCATGTATTCAGGAATGAAGATAAAGCAAAATAACAAATAGCTGTTCATTAAGTGATCATTGCCCATCTTGTGCATGATAGGAGGCAAAGATCCTGTGGAAAAAAACAAAAGAAACCAGTACTCTGTCATGGCATTACAGGCTGTACTTACCTTCTGCCTACTTGACTTCACAAACTTAATAGTGTTCTTTTAATAATTTTATTTTACAACATATATCATGCAGATGTAAGCTAATTCTTTAAAAGGCACAACAAGTTACTTGCAAAATTAGCACACAATTAGCAGGTGACTTGTGAAGTCATCCAATATTGTGACAAAACTGAGTCTTAAGAAGCCAGAAGGTATGTTATTTTGTAGGCATCCTCACGCTGTACTTGCTCAAAAATTAAAACAAAACATCTTCCTATTAAAAAAAAAAATTGGTAAAAACTAAATTAATTTTTAAAAAAGATAGTCATAAAACTCTACTTTCAGCAGCTAATACTATACTTCAATGGGAACAAATGTGAATTTACAATTGCACCATTATAGTAGATATGAAATATAGTCTCAAAGTTCTTACAAAAAGCCCAAAACCCACCCAAAACCCCACAAAGAGCATGACTCTGGATTTGTCATGTAAATGGTAAAACCAGATGTACTGCCCTTTAATGTTGTCTACCCAGATCAGTAACAACTTATTCTGTTGTACCATTTTCCCAGAATCTCCTACCACAGAAACATTATCTCCAGCTCCCTTTGTGTACGTGTTTCCATACTGCATGGAAATATATGCATATAAATATTGCAGACAATATTTATGTAATCAAAAATGACTGTTATGGGTATGGTGGAAGAAAATTATTAATTCTGAATGCCATTCTATGATTTTTAATCCATACTTCCACTTCTATAATTAAAACATAATAAACTCTATAGCCACTATATAAAAAAGCATGAGCAGTAATCACAGAATCATAGAATGGTTTAGGTTGGAAAGGACCTTAAAGATCATCTAGTTCCAACTCCCCCTGATATGGGCAAGGACACCTCCTATTAGACCAGGTTGCTCAAAGCCCCATCCAGCATGGCCTTGAACACTTCCAGGAACAGGGCCTCCACAACTTTCCTGTGCATTTTGTTCCAGTGCCTCATCACCCTCATAGAGAAAAATTTCTTTCTCATATCTAATCTAAATCTCCCCTCTTCCAGTTTGAAGCCATTACCCCTCGTCCTATCAAAACATGCCCTTGTAAAAAGTCTCTCTCCAGTTTTCTTGTAGGTGCCCTTCAGATACTGGAAGGCTGCTATAAAGTCTCCCCGGAGTCTTCTCTTCTGCAGGCTGAACAACCCCAACTCTCTCAGCCTGTCTTCATGGGAGAGGTGCTCCATCCCTCTGATCATCTTCATGGCCCTCCTCTGTACCCACTTCAACAGGTCCATGTACTTCCTATGTTGGGGGCCCCAGAGCTGGATGCAGTACTCCAGGTGGGGTCTCACGAGAGCGGAGTAGAGGGGCAGAATCACCTCCCTTGACCTGCTGGCCGCACTTCTTTTGATGCAGCCCAGGATACGGTTCGCCTTCCGGGCTGCGATTGCACATTGCTGGCTCATGTTGAGCTTCTCATCCACCAACACCCCCAAATCCTTCTCCTCAGGGCTGCTCTCAAGCCATTCTCCACCCAGCCTGTATTTGTGCTTGGGATTGCCTGGACCCACGTGCAGGACCTTGCACTTGGCCTTGTTGAACTTCATGAGGTTTGCACAGGCCCACCTCTCAAGCCTCATCCAGGTCCCTCTGGATGGCACCCCTTCCTTCCAGCGTGTCGACCGTTCCACGCAACTTGGTGTCATTGGCAAACTTTCTGAGGGTGCACTCGATCCCAACATCCATATAGCTGATAAAGATGTTAAAGAGTACCAGTCCCAATACCGACCCCTGAGGAAAACCACTCGTCAGTGGACTTGGACATCAAGCTGTTGACTGCAACTCTGAGTGCAGACATCCAGCCAGTTCCTTATCCACCAAGTGGTCCATCCATCAAATCCATGTCTCTCCAATTTAGAGACAAGGATGTCATGCGGGACAGTGTCAAATGCCTTGCACAAGTCCAGGTAGATGATGTCTGTTGATCGTCCCTTATCCACCAATGCTGTAACGCCGTCGTAGAACGCCACCAAATTTGTCAGGCACGATTTGCCCTTAATGAGGCCATGTTGGTTGTGACCAATCACCTCCTTATTTTCCATGTGCCTTAGCAGAGTTTCCAGGAGGATCTGCTCCATGATCTTGCTGGGCACAGAGGTGAGACTGACTGGCCTGTAGTTTCCCAGGTCTTCCTTTTTTCCTTTTTTGAAAATAGGGGTTATATTTCCCCTTTTCCAGTCAGTGGGAACTTCACCGGATTGCCACAACTTCTCAAATATGATGGCTAGTGGCTTGGCAACTTCATCTGCCAGTTCCCTCAGGACCTGCGGCTGCATCTCATCAGGTCCCATGGACTTGTGCACCTTCAGGTTCTTCAGCTGGTCTGGTACTTGATCTTCACCTGCAGTGGGCGGTTCTTCAGTCTCATATCCCCCGCCTTTGCCTTCTGCAACTTGGGCAGTGTGGTTAGAGCACTTGCCGGTGAAGACCAAGGCAAAGAAGTCATTGAGTACCTCAGCCTTCTCTATATCCCGGGTGACCAGGTCTCCCATTTCCTTCCTGAGTGGGCTCACATTTTCCCTCATCTTCCTTTTATCACTGACATACCTTTAGAAGCTTTTCTTGTTGCCCTTGATGTCCCTGTCCAGATTTACTTCTATCTGGGCTTTAGCTTTCCTAACCTGATCCCTGGCAGCTTGGACAATTTCTCTGTATTCCTCCCAGGCTACCTGTCCTTGCTTCCACCCTCTGTAGGTTTCCTTTTTGAGTTTGAGTTTCTCCAGGAGCTCCTTGTTCATCCATACAGGCCTCCTGGTATTTTTGCCTGACTTCCTCTTTGTTGCAATGCATAGCTCCTGAGCTTGAAGGAGGTGATCCTTGAATATTAGCCAGCTTCCTTGGGCCCCTCTTCCCCCCAAGGCCTTATCCCATGATACTCTGCCAAGCAGATCCCTGAAGAGGCCAAAGTCTGCTCTCCTGAATTCCAGGGTAGTGAGCTTATCGTGTGGCCTCCTTGCTGCCCTAAGGATCTTTAATGCCACCATTTCTTGGTCACTGCAGGCAAGGCTACCCTTGAGCTTCACATTCCCCACCAGCCCCTCCTTGTTGATGAGAACAAGGTCCAGCATAGCACCTCTCCTCGTTGGCTCCTCTATCGCTTAGAGAAGAAAGTTATCATCAACGCATTCCAGGAATTTCCTGGATTGCTTGTGCCCTGCTGTGTTGTCCCTCCAATATATATTGGGGTGGTTGAAGTCCCCCATGAGGACCAGGGCTTGTGAACGTGAGGCTGCTCCTATCTGTCTACAGAGGGCCTCATCTGCTTTTTTTTCCTGGTCAGGTGGCCTGTAGCAGACCCCCATTGTAACATCACCTGTCCCTGCCCTCCCTTTAATCCTGACCCATAAGGTCTCAGTTGGCTCCTAATCCATCCCCAGGCAGAGCTCCATGCACTCCAGCTGGTCATTGATATAGAGGGTGATACCCCCCTCCTCATCTCCCCTGCCTGTTTTTTCTGAAGAGCCTGTATCCTTCCATTCCAACACTCCAATCATAGGAGCCATCCCACTGCTCTCTGTGATGCCAATAAGATCATAGCCATGCAGGTGTGTGCACGTCTCTAACTCCTTTTGCTTATTCCCCATGCTAAGTGCATTTGCATAGAGGCACTAAAGCTGAGTCCCCGTTACTGGCTGGAGTGTCTGCACTTCCTTTATGCTGCTCTCCAGGTGCCCTTCCTTTGAGGTGTTTTAGTCGTGTTTCTCCTATTGCCTTAGGAGCCCCTGGCTCGTCTCCATAAGATTTGTGTGTGCTGCAGTCTACACAGCACATCTCAGAGCAACAGGTTGAGGGCCCTCGCTAGCACCCCGTCCCTCAAACCTTGGCATGTCATCCCATGTCTTGTCACAGCCAAGCCTGATAATACCCCGCTCCCGCATCAAGTCTAGTTTAAAGCTCAGTCAATGAGCCCCACTAGCTCGTGAGCAAAGATCCTCTTCCCCCTTTGAGAAAGATGAATCCCATCTGACGCCAGCAAGCCTGGTGCCGTGTAGGCCATCCCATTGTCAAAAAAACCAAAATTGTGGTGGTGACACCAGCCACGGAGCCATGTATTAACAGACTGAGCGCGTCTGTTTCTTTCAGTGTCACTGCCTGTAACTGGAAGGAAAGAAGAAAAGATAACCTGCGCCCCAGATTCCCTTACTAACCATCCCAAGGCCCTGAAGTCTCTTTTAATCACCCTTGGGTTATGTGTTGCGACTTCATTGCCACCCACATGGAAGAGCAGCAGTGGGTAATAGTCCAAGGGCCGTACCAGGCTAGGAAGTGACCATCATCCACATCATCCATTGGCTGGCCTGCCTCATCCAGAGCCTCATACCTATTGTACAGAGGCACCTGGGTAGGTGAGGTGAGCAAGGAGGGGGTTTGCTTGGTGCCCCTAGCACAGACTTGCCTCCATTCACAGCTCTCCATTTGGCCACCGCCTTCAGCCTGGTGGGGGGAGGGTACGGGATCCCTTTGATCTTGTTTTTTTTCCAGTGTCTGTCCCTGTTTCTCTCTCAGGGAGGTCAGAGCATGATTCCACCAGTCTATTTCTTTCTCGCACTCCCTGATGCTCCTTAGCCTTTCTATTTCCTCTCTTAGCTCTGCCACCAGGCTGAGCAGATCATCCACCTGGTCACACCTCACCCAGCTGTCATCCCTACTACCGTCCATTAGAATCATAGAATCATAGAATCGTAGAATTGCTGAGGTTGGAAGGGACCTTTAAGATCATCAAGTCCAACCATTAACCTACCCTGACAAAACCCACTTCTAAACCATGTCCCCAAGTACCGTATCTACCCTTTTTTTAAACACCTCCAGAGATGGTGAATCCACGACCTCCCTGGGCAGCCTATTCCAATGTTTAATAACCCTTTCAGTGAAAAAATGTTTCCTAATATCCAGTCTAAACCTCCCCTGACATAACTTAAACCCATTTCCTCTTGTCCTTTCACTTGTCACCAGGGAGAAGAGGTCAGCCCCCACCTCTCTACACCCTCCTTTCAGGTAGTTGTAGAGGGTGATAAGGTCTCCCCTCAGCCTCCTCTTCTCCAGGCTAAACAACCCCAGTTCCCTCAGTCGTTCCTCGTAAGACTTGTCCTCCAGACCCCTCACCAGCTTTGTAGCCCTTCTCTGGACACGCTCCAACACCTCAATGCCCTTCTTGTAGTCAGGGGCCCAAAACTGAACACAGTACTCGAGGTGGGGCCTCACCAGTGCCGAGTACAGGGGGATGATCACTTCTCTAATCCTGCTCACCACACTATTCCTGATACAGGCCAGGATGCTGTTGGCCTTCTTGGCCACCTGGGCACACTGCTGGCTCATGTTCAGCCGGCTGTCCACCAACACCCCCAGGTCCTTTTCTGCCGGGCAGCTTTCCAGTCACACCTCCCCAAGCCTGTAGCGCTGTATGGGGTTGTTACGACCCAAATGCAGGACCCGGCACTTGTCCTTATTGAACCTCATACCATTGGCCTCAGCCCATCAGTCCAGTCTGTCTAGATCCCTCTGCAGGGCCAGCCTACCCTCAAGCAGATCAACATGCCCACCTAGTTTAGTGTCATTTGTGAACTTACCGAGGGTGCATTCGATCCCCTCATCCAGATCATTGATAAAGATATTAAAGAGAACATCACATTAGCCATGTAAGGTTGTGGAACTCCTTGCAGCCTGAGACCTGGGTGGCTGCATGTTTCCATGGGAGCTCTGTCTGTGTGGCTACATCTACTCTGGTAAGTGCAGAGGACGTAGCTTTCTGCCGGGTAGAGACTAAGCTCCCTCTCACCAGCTGAACTCCTCTCTTGAGCTGGCATAGCCTTCCTGCGCGCCCTTCCACTGCTGCGCCGCACTCCTGGTCGCTAGCGCTCACTAGGGCTGCTGGCCCCGCCCCCGCCTCATCAGCCGCCCTTGTGCAAGCTGCCGGCTCCCTGCGGGTCCCTGCGCTGCCCTGGCCTTTCCCCACCTCAGGAAAGCTCGGGAAAAGACCCTTTTCAACGTGATGGTCCGGCTCCGCTGCAGACGTGCCTGCAATAGAGCTGTGTGTCTCAGTGAGTGACCCGAGATGAACATTTATGTTTGCCTAGCAACTAGCAGACTACATGTTGAAGAGCAAGAGTGATTGGAATAAATTAACAGAATTGACTGTGACAGAAAGATGAGTGATCGTTCACTGCTATTGTATTAGTTCATCCTTTTATTCCCATGTGTGTTCACATGTGAATACTTAAATATTATATAGGTTAAAATTCCTTAAGGAATACTACTCCTTTTTATCAAACCTCTTTCCCCTTCAGGTATTTAAAACTAATAGAAGCAGAAAGGAAAGATAACAATGAAGCTGAAAATGCAAGATGTTCACATTTCTTTGGCAAATTTTACACTTCTCAACAAACACTCAAATTCCATTTACATGGGTTGAGTGAAGTCCTGCATGCTTGCTCTAGTCAGCACAAACCTAGCACTGGTATGCTAATTACAACTCCCATTGAAGTGCAACTCACAGTGAAGTTGACACTGTTCCACACGACAGCCTGGTCTCTAAATTGCAGAGACATGGATTTGACCGATGGATCATTTCGTGAATAAGGAACTGGCTGGATAGTTGCACTCAAAGAATTGCAGTCAATGGCTCCGTGTCCAAGTGGAGACCAATGACAAGTGGTGTTCCTCAGGGGTTGGTACTGGGACGGGTACTATTTAACATCTTTGCTAGCAACATGGACAGTGGGATTGAGTGCACCCTCAGCAAGTTTGCTGATGACACCAAGCTGTGTGGAATGGTTGACATGCTGGAGGGAAGGGATACCATCCAGAGGGACCTGGACAGGCTGGAGAGGTGGGCCTGTGCAAACCTCATGAAGTTCAAGATGGCCAAGTGCTAGGTCCTGCACCTGGGCCGGGGCAATCCCAAGCACAAATACAGGCTGGGTGGAGAATGGCTTGAGAGCAGCCCTGAGGAGAAGGATTTGGAGGTGTTGGTGGATGAGAAGCTCAACATGAGCCAGCAATGTGCGATCACATCCCAGAAGGCCAACCGTATCCTGGGCTGCATCAAAAGAAGTGCGGCCAGCAGGTCGAGGGAGGTGATTCTGCCCCTCTACTCCGGGGAGACCTTACAGCAGCCTTCCAGTATCTGAAGGGCACCTACAAGAAAACTGGAGAGAGACTTTTTACAAGGGCATGTTTTGATAGGACGAGGGGTAATGGCTTCAAACTGGAAGAGGGGAGATTTAGATTAGATATGAGAAAGAAATTCTTTACCCTGAGGGTGGTGAGGCACTGGAAGAAATTGCCCAGGGAAGTTGTGGAGGCCCTGTTCCTGGAAGTGTTCAAGGCCATGCTGGATGAGGCTTTGAGTAACCGGGTCTACTGGAAGGTGTCCTTGCCCATATCAGGGGGAGTTGGAACTAGATGATCTTTAAGGTCCTTTCCAACCTAAACCATTCTATGATTCTATGAGAAGTTGTTCTAAAAAAAATCCCAAACAAATTCAAAAAACCCACCTCCATGGTAAGGTTGCTGTTTTGTATTTATAATCTTTCAGCAGTAATCCATGCAGGTAGAGAGATTATTCACTTTTGTTAAATTTATTTTAATTTTTTTCCCTTTCCAAGATTATTTGACTTCACTAGTAGATGGCAGACATTTCCCTATTATTTAAATGGGAATAGATAGAAATAGCAATTCCTATTTTTGATATATGGCTACATAGGCCACAATCTTAATCAGGGTATCAATCACAACTATTTATTCTGTATGCTTAAAGACTTCAGAGTATTTATTGGTATAATAAATTACTATTTACATTACTGATGACCAGTTACATTACTCACTATTTTATAACACAGCTAAAAGCTAGTCACTTGAGGAAACCTCTGAAACAATCCAAATGAAAACAATTTTACATACAAAGAAAAATCCTCTCCCCTGAACTAATCTGTCAAAACTAGGATGGTACAAGTACTAATTTAAACATTTTTAGCTTTAGTGATGCAGTGATCAAAATGCTATACACCAAAAATATGGGAAGTCTTCTGTTCAGGCAAGAAACATGGGCAGGACACAATGACCCAACCTTATTAAACATGGTTAACAACCACCTACTAGGAGGAGGAAGCTTTATGAGGTTATCAGGTAAGGCTCTTCACTCCCTACTTTGTCTAGGTCTAATGAGCTAGAGTAGAGAGTAGGTGGATCACAGAAGCACACCACTTCATACAGCAGAGCTGTTATGGTCGTAGAGATCTGGTACAAGTCAACTGTTGCTATCTAAGCAAAGTTAATGCAAAGTAACAAGTGCAGCAAAATGGCACCAAGGCATTAAAGAACAAACTACTGGAGGAGAGTACAGTGAAGTTGTAGGGAAGATGGAGGAATATCGGATCAAATGAATTTTTTTTCATTTCAAAATCAGGAAAGGGAAAAACTAACTTCTGAGGAATCTAGACTAATACTTTATCTTACTTCGAAATTTAAAAATAAGGGAAAGAACTCACAGGAGTAAGAAGATGGTTTTGGAGTCTAAGGCAGCATGCATGTCCATGGTGCAAACAGAGCAACTAGGGCTCAGCTTGATTTCATTTGGCATATAAATTCCTAGTTCGGTAAAAACATGTTTTTATATCCAGTAAAATTGTTCCTAATTTCAAAAGGGTAAAATAATTACCCTGGTCATGTAGAGAAACTTTGGGTTTCTGTATCAGGAATAGTGTGGTGAGGAGGACTAGGGAAGTGATTGTCCTGCTGTACTCAACACTGGTGAGGCTGCACCTCGAGTACTGTGTTCAGTTTTGGGCCCCTCACTACAAGAAAGACATTGAGGTGATGGAGCATGTCCAGAGAAAGGCAATGAAGTTGGTGAGAATATGTCTTATGAGGAGTGCCTGAGGGAACTGGGGTTGTTTAGCCTGGAGAAAAGGAGGCTCAAGGGAGACCTTATCGCTCTCTACAACTATTTGAAAGGAGGTTGTAGAGAGGTGGGTGTCAGTCTCTTCTCCCAAGTAACAAGCAATAGAACAAGAGGAAATGGCCTTAAGTTGCACCAAGGGATGTTTAGGATGGATATTAGGAAAAAGTTCTTCACAGAAAGGGTTATCAAACATTGGAACAGGCTGCCCAGGGAAGTGGTGGAATCACCATCCCTGGAGGTATTTAAAAGATGGGTAGATGTGGTACTTAGGGACATGGTTTAGTGGTGGTTTTGTCAGTGTTAGGTCAATGGTTGGACTTGATGATCTTAAATGTCCCTTCCAACCTAGACGATTCTAATGATGTACTTTAAAAAGGTAACATTTACTCTTAAAATGTTGAATGTATTTTAG
Organism: Pluvialis apricaria; assembly: GCA_017639485.1. NCBI lineage: Eukaryota > Metazoa > Chordata > Aves > Charadriiformes > Charadriidae > Pluvialis > Pluvialis apricaria. Next base: position 8,471,558 of record CM030043.1, on the reverse strand, counting down.
AAGTTAGAACTTCTCACTAAGCAAGAGCAAAAAGCTGTACAAAGGTTACAAGGCCTCGTGAAACAGGACGCTTTGCATAAACAATGCATGCCTTGCTAATGAAAGTACCCTTGAAGAAGAAAAGAAGGCTGATAACAAGGGAACATCCCTCTGCAGAAGGCTTAAACCGAAACCAGCTTAAAACTGGACAGCTGCTGGAAGAAGCATAAAGTCAACAAAGATTTGCAGTAACTGGGGGAAAGGTAAAGGCGGCAGTGGGAAATCTCGACCACTGACTCAATTAGAGACTGAACAGAACTATCCCCCCCCCCATACTGGAGCATGCGCACATCAATTAAAGGACATTGTAGCTTTAAATGAAAGCGAGAGATTGTACTAACCAATAGAAATTGTTAAGATATGGTACTAACCAATAATTATAATTAAGGGTGTGTATTTCTGTGTTGTTTTGAACCATATAAATATTCCAAAGAGTTTGTAGGCTGGTATGCTAGCTTTGTGGATTACCATCTAGCACCCATCTCTGCAGAAATTATTTAAATAAATAACTCTACTCTGTGTGTATATTGGCATCTTGCACACCAGGTAAATGACCCCACTTTGGGACAACACTATGATTCTATGATTCTAAAAACATAAGAATTACAAATTAATCTCTACAGCAACCTTCTATGTGGAAATTCTCAATTTCAGAGGGAATGAAAGACAGAAAGGTTAAAAATGAGGATCAGAACAGGGAAAAAAAAAAAGACAGAAGTGCTGGACATATGCATTTCAGCCATCTTTCCCCTTGAAGGGGAAATTCAAATTGTAACTGCTCAGCAATGGTAACTAACAGACAAAGAAGTGATCTGGCATGGAGGGCAAGAAGGCCTAACTGCAGAATGGGTCAAACTGCCTGATGAGATAAGAAATGCCGCAGACTTATAACAATCGTGGAATGCAAGTGCTCAGGGGCCACTTTTCGTAAACACAACTGTCTATGGGGGATGAACCAAACACCGAGCTAAGGTACCTGATGCAGCCTGATACCCACACTCACATGATTGTCACAGGTGTAAGTGTATATAAGGAATCGGCTCATTCTGCATCTTTGCAGACTCCTTGTAGAATCGCTTACTGAATAATCTGTGCAACATCTGTTCAGAAAGGATCAATTGCCTCTGTTTTCTGTCCAAAAGAATGATTGCATCTGTATTTAGCCCCAGAGCAGAAGAAAAGAGATCTAAAGATCTTTGCAAACATTCTGGAAGTAGAAATGTAGTGAGAATTTTATTGCTTCCTGCCAGCTTGCAGATACTCAAGTGGGTATCTAAGTAGAAGTTAACTTGTGCTTCAAAAGACTGGTCCTTTGGGGCCAGATGAGCTCAGTAAGGGAGTACTTAGGCTATAGTTTCATGCTAGTTTAAACCCATCTAAATCCAGATTACTGCAGTTCTGCCTTTCCCTTTAATCCCCACCACACTGTGAGCATGTTGTGAGTTGGTCTGGAAAGCTCATTGGTATGAAAATTAAGCTGAAAAAAAAAAAGCTTTCTGTGTATCTCCATGAATGCTAATACTAGAGCGGGAAAGGAAGAGGAGAAAGTGGGAATGTGCACCCCACACAGCAGGGTTATTTTTCTCTTTTACCTTTCGCTGTAAAGACACCTCATAGCTTTGGATTGTTTTTCTTCTTGCTGTTGTTTTGTTCACTTTTTGGTGTGCATTTCTCTGCTGTTTAAATTCATGTGAATCCTATTGCTCATTAAATTTATATATTAGCACAAATGTGTGTTTAATTCACCTCAAGGGGTACAATAAAAATTCCCTAACACCCTGTTATGGTTTGAGAGACCCATAACAATTTATTGTCATTTAGACAATCATTCTATCACCCGATGACCCCTCCCCACCCGGGAAAGGGAATCGGGAGAAACAAGGAAACCCAGGGGTTGAAGTATAAACAGATTTAATAGAGTAAGATTAGATAATTAACATTAATAGCACTAAAGAACCAATATTGATCCCGATACCAATACAGAATATGCAAAGATTATACTCAGCCAATTCTATCAGTAGGAAGCTGAGCACTCCCAGCAGTGGACAGCAAATGTCGGACACTGCGAGCGCTACGGCTTCGGGAGGAAGGGAAGGCCTCAGGGGTCCGGCACCAGGGCATGAAGTTCTCTGGATGGCAGCCATCAAGGGAGAGAGAGAACTTCACAGCAAACTTTCTAATTTATAGTGAATGTGATGTTGATAGTATGAAATAATCCTGTTGGCCAGCTTGGGTCAAGTGGTCAGGTCTCGCTCCTCCTCATCCCTGCACCTGGCTAACTCGAAAACACTGAGACCTTGAAACCCACACACCATAGCTGGCTAGAAAGTAAACATTTTCACAAATTCAGACACTAGAGTCCTCTAAAAATGCAGTCTTCCCAAGTATTAGAAGAGAAATGAGTCCTGTGTTGCTCAAACCAGGACACACCCTAAACAATTGTCATATCACAAATGCAGACCAAGGTTTAACACCTACAAGGGCACCTTTTCTAACTTGCAGATATTCATTGCTTAAGTGTAGAAATAATTGCAACAAAATCCAAAACAAAAACACTTTAGACATTGCAGATGGGGTCTGTAAAGATGATGCTCATGTCTAAAAATGTCAGCGTCATCCCCAAGTTTTTCCCCACTTGTGATTTTAATTCTAAATTACAAAGAGGGCAAATGTGATCTCTGACACAAAGATAGTACATTTATAGATACCAAAAAATTAATGAAATAATATCCCACTCGTAATTTGGTGTTAGAAATTCATACTAGAGAAAACAGTAAGAACAGTGTAATGAAAAAAAGCACAGCTATCAGAAGGGCTAATAAGTACAATTTCCTAATGTTTTCCTTTTTTTGTAACTTTGGGAAATTAATTACCTAGACAAGGGTTTTGTTTGTTTATTTTTTAATGCCAGATATCTGCTTCAGGGTGATTTCTTTTGGAACATTACATTCAAGCAATTAAACTTCTAAAAATAAAAGCTAGCAGACAAACTCCTGTGAAGCTAAAAATTCTATTCTTACAACTGTTCTAGTGCTTCTGTACTTTGAACAGTAATGCAACATTGAGTCTCCAAGGCAAGCTGCTCCAGTGCCAGCCCAGTCCACAGCGGCGTGGCAGATCTTGGCCTACGGGGTATTTCCTGAGGTAAGGAAATGCCAGGGCAGCAGAGAGACCTGCCCAGGAGCTGGCAGCTCTCGAGAAAGATGGGGACAAGGCCTGGGTGTTGCCAGAGCAACTGCGGCAACCCCACACACTTATGAAAAGCAGCCTAGGGAGCACTATCGACCAGGGTGTGTTGTGGCACTTTCGTCATCACCCTACCAGCTCAAAAGGTGAGTTCCATTGGTGGTCATCACCCTCCCAGAAGGAGCTTAGCTATGGTAACCACCCAGCAGAAAGCTATGTCCTCTGCACTCACCAGAACTGATGTGGCTACCGAGACAGAGCTCCCATGAAAACATGCAGCCATTCAGGTCTCAAGCTGCAGGGCCTGCCAGAGCCTTTCACTAGTACCTGATGGCAGTAGTGAGAACAGCTGTGTGAGGTGTGACCAAGTAGATGATCTGCTCAGCTTGGTGGCAGAGCTTTGAGTTGAAGTGGACAGGTTAAGGAGCATCAGGGAGTCTGAGGAAGACATAGACTGGTGGAACCATGCTCTGACCTCCCTGAGACAGGAACAGTAACAACCACCAGAAAAACCACAAGATCAAGGGGATCCTGTATCCATCCCCCACCAGGCAGAAGGCAGTAGCTTAAAAGAAAGGAGTGAATGGAGGCAAGTCTACACTTGGGGAGGCAGGCAAACCCTCTCCTTGCCTACTTTGCCTTCCCAGGTGCCTCTGTACAACAGGTATGAGGCTCTGGATTTCGAAGGTCAGTCAATGAATGATGTGGATGATGGTCCATCTACACCAGAGGAGTTACCAAGACTGGAAAGCCTACTCCCTGTATCGTGACCACCTCCCCGAGGACAAAAGATGGGTTATAGTTGTAGGTGACTCCCTTCTGAAGGGAATAGAGGGTCCAATATGCCAGGCAGACCCTCCTCTTAGGGAAGTCTGCTACCTCCCTGGGGCCTGGGTTAGGGACATCACTAGGAAACTTCCTAGCCTGGTATGGCCCTCGGACTATTACCCACTGCTGCTCTTCCATGTGGGTGGCAATGAAGTCGCAACACATAACCCAAGGGTGATTAAAAGAGACTTCAGGGCCTTGGGATGGTTAGTAAGGGAATCTGGGGCGCAGGTTATCTTTTCTTCTTTCCTTCCAGTTACAGGCAGTGACACTGAAAGAAACAGACGCGCTCAGTCTGTTAATACATGGCTCCATGGCTGGTGTCACCACCACAATTTTGGTTTCTTTGACAATGGGATGGCCTACACGGCACCAGGCTTGCTGGCGTCAGATGGGATTCATCTTTCTCAAAGGGGGGAGAGGATCTTTGCTTACGAGCTAGCGGGGCTCATTGACGCACTTAGTGGATGAGGGAAAAGCTGTGGATGTTATCTACCTGGATTTTTGCAAAGATTTTGACACCGTCACCCACAGCATTCTCCTGGAGAAACTGGCTGCTCATGGCCTCGACAGGTATACTCTTCGCTGGGTAAAAAATTGGCTGGATAGCCGTGACCAGAGAGTGGTGGTAAATGGAGTTAAATCCAGCTGGTGTCCGGTCACAAGTGGTGTGCCCCAGGGCTCGGTGCTGGGGCCGGTTCTCTTTAATATCTTTATCAATGATCTGGATGAGGGGATCGAATGCACCCTCGGTAAGTTCGCAGATGACACTAAACTAGGTGGGCATGTTGATCTGCTTGAGGGTAGGCTGGCCCTGCAGAGGGATCTGGACAGACTGGACCGATGGGCTGAGGCCAATGGTATGAGGTTCAACAAGGCCAAGTGCCGGGTCCTGCATTTGGGTCGCAACAACCCCATACAGCGCTACAGGATTGGGGCAGAGTGGCTTGAAAGCTGCCTGGCAGAAAAGGACCTGGGGGTGTTGGTGGACAGCCGGCTGACTATGAGCCAGCAGTGTGCCCAGGTGGCCAAGGCAGCCAACAGCATCCTGGCCTGTATCAGGAATAGTGTGGTGAGCTGGACTAGGGAAGTGATCATCCCCCTGTACTCGGCACTGGTGAGGCCCCACCTCGAGTACTGTGTTCAGTTTTGGGCCCCTGACTACAAGAAGGGCATTGAGGTGTTGGAGCGTGTCCAGAGAAGGGCTACAAAGCTGGTGAGGGGTCTGGAGGACAAGTCTTATGAGGAATGACTGAGGGAACTGGGGTTGTTTAGCCTGGAGAAGAGGAGGCTGAGGGGAGACCTTATCACCCTCTACAACTACCTGAAAGGAGGGTGTAGAGAGGTGGGGGCTGACCTCTTCTCCCTGGTGACAAGTGAAAGGACAAGAGGAAATGGGTTTAAGTTATGTCAGGGGAGGTTTAGACTGGATATTAGGAAACATTTTTTCACTGAAAGGGTTATTAAACATTGGAATAGGCTGCCCAGGGAGGTGGTGGATTCACCATCTCTGGAGGTGTTTAAAAAAAGGGTAGATATGGTACTTGGGGACATGGTTTAGAAGTGGGTTTTGTCAGGGTAGGTTAATGGTTGGACTTGATGATCTTAAAGGTCCCTTCCAACCTCAGCAATTCTATGATTCTATGATTCTATGACTGAGCTTTAAACTAGACTTGATGCGGGAGGGGGATGATACCAGGCTTGGCTGTGACAAGTCCTGGGATGACATGCCAAGGTTTGAGGGACGGGGTGCTAACAAGGATCCTCAGCCTGTTGCTATTAGACTTGCTGGGTACACTGCAGCACACTTGAAGTCTTACGGAGATGAGCTAGGGGCTCCTGAGGTCATAGGAGCCAAGAGGGAAACACCAATGAAATACCTCAAAGGAATTAAGGGGTGTTCCTCTAAAAAGGTGACACTTCTGACAGCCCAGCTGAAGTGCCTCTACACCAATGCACCCAGTATAGCCAACAAACAGGAGGAGTTGGAAGCCACTGTGCTGCTAGAAAGCTATGACCTAGTTGCCATTACTGAATCTTGGTGGGACAAGTCCCATGACTGGAGAGCTGCTATTGATGGCTACAGGCTGTTCAGAAGGGACAGGCAAGGAAGGAGGGGCAGAGGTGTTGCCCTCTACATCAAGAAATGGCTAGAGTGTGAAGAGCTGTCTCTGAAGAATAGCTACGAGCAGGTTGAGAGCTTATGGGTAAGAATTAGAGACTGAGGCAACAAACGGAACCTTGTGTTTGGTGTTTACTACAGGTCACCTGATACAGGGGAGCCTATTGACGAAGCCTTCTTACTACTCGGTTGACATGCCTGAGGGATGGGATGCCATCCAGAGGGACCTGGACAAGCTCAAGAAGTGGGCCCGTGTGAATCTCATGAGGTTCAACAAGGCCAAGTGCAAGGTGCTGCACCTGGGTCGGGGCAACCCCGCTATCAATACAGGCTGGGGGATGAAGGGATTGAGAGCAGCCCTGAGAAGGACTTGGGGATGCTAGTGGATAAAAATCTGGACATGAGCCGTCAATGTGCGCTCGCAGCCCAGAAGGCCAACCGTATCCTGGGCTGCATCAAAAGCAGCATGGCCAGCAGGTCAAGGGAGGTGATTCTGCCCCTCTACTCTGCTCTCATGAGACCCCACCTGCAGTATTGCATCCAGCTCCGGAGCCCACAACATAGAATCATAGAATCATAGAATGGTTTAGGTTGGAAGGGACCTTGAAGATCATCGAGTTCCAACCCCCCTGCCATAGGGAGGGACACCTCTCACTAGACCAGGTTGCCCAAGGCCACGTCCAGCCTGGCCTTGAACACCTCCAGGGATGGGGCTTCAACAACCTCTCTGGGCAACCTGTTCCAGTGCCTCACCACCCTTAAAGTGAAAAACTTCTTCCTAATGTTTAATCTAAACCTGCCCTCTTCCAGCTTAAAGCCATTCACCCTCGTCCTATCACTACATGCCCTAGTAAAAAGTCCTTCCCCAGCTCTCCTGTAGACCCCCTTTAGGTACTGGAAGGCCGCAATAAGATGTCCCCGGAGCCTTCTCTTCTCCAGGCTGAACAGCCCCAACTCTCTCAGCCTCTCCGCATAGGAGAGGTGCTCCATCCCTCTGATCATCAATAAGAAGGACATGGACCTGTTGAAGCGGGTCCAGAGGAAGGCCACAAAGATGATCAGAGGGCTGGAGTACCTCTCCTGTGAGGACAGGCTGAGACAGTTGGGATTGTTCAGCTTGGAGAAGAGAAGGCTCCAGGGACACCTTATTGCAGCCTTTCAATACTTAAAGGGGGTTATGAGAAAGATGAGGACAGACTTTAGTAGAGCCTGTTGAGATAGGACAAGGGGTAATGGTTTTAAACTGGAAGAGGGAAGGTTTAGACTAGATATAAGGAAGAAATTGTTTACAATAAGGGTGGTGTAACACTGGAACAGGTTTCCCAGTTAGGTGGTAGATTCCTCATCCCTGGAAACATTCAAGGTCAGGTTGGAAGGGGCTCTGAGCAACCTGATCTACTTGAAGATGTCCCTGCTCGTTGCAGGGGGATTGGACAAGGTGACCTTTAAAGGTCCTTTCCAACAGAAACCATTCTATGAATTTATTGAGGGAATGGGGGGAAACTTCTGTACTAAGTAAAGCAAGGAGTGGTATGAGAAAGACAGGTGATAGATGTAGCTATTTGCGTTAGCTAATAATGTCCACACTTTGAGAAGGGAGTGAGGCATATATCGTAGAACAGCCAGTCTGTCCGCATCTGTCTTGAATTGTGGGGACCAGAACTGGACACGGCCTGACAAGCGCTGAGTGGGATGAACACATCTCTGTCTCTGCTAGTAACGCCCCTGCGGATACAGCCCAGGATCCCCATTTGCTTTTTTTTCTGCAGTGGCACACTGCTAACCCATGTTCAGCTTGTTGTCCACCAGGTCCCTTTCAGCAAGGCTGCTCCCCAGCCACACCGATCCTAGCCTGTACTGGGCTCTTTGGTTATGTTGTCCCGGGTGCGGGACCTTGCATTTGTCTTTGCTAAACTTCATACTGTTCTTGCTTGCTCACTCTTCCAGCCTGTCCAGGTCTCTCTGTAATATGGCTCTTCCCTTCTGATGTGTCCACTTCACCACCCAGTTTAGTGGCATCAGCAAACTTGGTGAGGGTGCTTTCAATCCTATTGTCCGGATCATTTATGAAGTTGTTGAACAGTGTGGGGCCCAGTATCGATCCCTGGGGGCCCCCACTTGTGACAGGCTGCCAGCCTGAGTAAAAACCATTGATCACCACCCTCTGAGTGCAGCCTGTTAGCCAATTTCCTACCCAGCTTGCAGACCACCCATCCAGTCTGTATCTTGCTAGTTTGTCCAGGAGAAGGCTGTGGGAAACAGGGACAAATGTTTTGCTGAAGTCCAGGTAAACAATATCCACTACTGTCCCCAGGTTAACATGTCCCAGTTTGAGGTAAAACAGAACCAATTTTCTTTTCAGTAATTTTACTTTTCTGTTAAGCCTCATACAACTAACTGCACTCTCTGAAATTAAAGGCATATTTTTCAGACAGTAGTCCGTTTCCAGAGTGATAAGACCAAATGTTTATAGTTAATACCAAGGGACGGTATGCAGAAAGGCTCTTGCTTATACTTATTGCTATGACAACCAAGGTCAGCTAACTGTTATTTGCCCTGTTGGAGGGTCAGAAGCAGAAAAGCATAGAGGAGTCGCACCTGCGGGGAGGAGAGGACAGGACAGGTGACCCAAAACTGACCAACAGGGTATTCCATCCCATCTGCCTCATGCTCAGTATAAAAGCTGAGGGATCAAAGGGTCAGCGCTCTCTCTTCAATGGCCAGTGTCCGAGGAGGACTCTGTTTGTTTGTCTGCCTTTGATCCTGATCCATGCATTCCTGAATCCAGATCCAGAATCCAGCTCCTGTCTGTCGCTGAGTCCAGTCTGGGTCTTCCCCAGTGCCAGCCGGTGATGTGATTGTCATCCTGGGAGCTCGATACTGGTTTTGTATATACTGTATATATTTCATTATTTTCTTTTTTATTATTTTATTAATTTTTTAATATTTTCATTAAAGTAGTTTAGTTTTTTCTGAACTCATAAGTCTTTTTCTCTCTCTCCCTCCTCTCCTTGGAGAGAGAGGTGGGGTAGAGCATCCGTCATTCGTTTTCACTGGCCAGTCCGGCCCAAACCATGACAGGGCCCAAAACTGAACACAGTATTCGGGGTGCGGCCTCACCAGTGCCGAGTACAGGGGGACAATCACTTCCCTAGTCCTACTGGCCACACTATTCCTGATACAAGCCAGGAAGCTGTTGGCCTTCTTGGCCATTTGGGCACACTGCTGGCTCATATTTAGCCAGCTGTTGACCAACACCCCCAGGTACTTTTCCACCCAGCAGCTTTCCAGCCACTCTTCCCCAAGCCTGTAGTGCTGCATGGGGTTGCTGTGACCCAAGTGCAGGACCCAACACTTGGCCTTGTTGAATCTTATACAATTGGCCTCAGCCCATCGATCCAGTCTGTCCAGATCCCTCTGTCAGAGCCATCCTACCCTCAAGCAGATCGACACTCCTGCCTAACTTGGTGTCGTCTGCAAACTTACTGAGGGTGCACTCGATCCTTTTGTCCAGGTCGTTGATAAAGATATTAAAGAGAACTGGTCCCACTTGTGACCAGCCACCAACTGGATTTAACTCCATTCACCACCACTCTCTGGGCCCAGCCTTCCAGCCAGTTTTTTACCCAGCAAACAGTACACTCATCCAAGCCACGAGCAGCCAGTTCCTCCTGGGTTTGACCAGGGCTCTGACAGATTGCCTGAATAGTTCGAATTCCGGCTTCCTCAGTTGAGACAGTATTGGATTTTTTTCTACGAGAATCTTAAGGGATTGGAAATCAAAACAGACAGCTCACATCATGTCATTCTTAGGCAAAATGTTATATCATGCCTTTAGAGGGTTTTGTTTAAAGTTAACTGATGCAACACCACTTAAGCTGCCGAATGTGTTGTATAGTTTATTTGCTCTTTGTGTTTGTATGTGGTGCTATTTTGCTGTGGTTTTTGATGCAGATCTATAATATGATAAATTGGATAAAGGTTTTACCTGCATATCTTGGGCATCACGTAATGAATTCTATTACTAATTGTACTTTCAATTTTACCTTGAGAAAGTTTACTTCACCCTTTTATGCTCATGCCAAATTGATACCACCAGAGCTAGGGAATTTCGGAAATGATTGTTACTTTCCCAACACTGTGATATTATTGTTGATTATCCTGGATGTGTTGCAGGGGTGGTTTTATATTAAACTTTGGTGCAGGAGTAGATGTATGACATGCGCTGCTGCTGCTCAAATCCCATGAGCCACTCCACTGCCCACACTGGCACAAGCCACTCCACCCCCACAGAGCATGAACGACACCACAGAAGATGTTACTTTGTTGTAGAAGGTTATCAGGACGATGAGAGTCAGAAAATGAAGGAACTTGTTGCTGATTATAAAGAAAGGATAAAGTGTTTGCAACAGGCTGCAAAGAGTGCTGAAGCTAAGAATGTTCAGCAGGCTCAGAAGCTAGTGCAGGTGGCAGTGATGATGGGTGCACAAAAGGCAGAACACATTCACTGGAAAAAGAGCAAAGGGAAACAGGATTTGGAAGACTTAATGGAAGTTCAGAGTGAGGATTGGGGTCCAGAAACATGGGATGGAGTCATCTGGGAATCAAGTAAGCATGAAGATGAAGAGTGCAATATGGCAGTTGTTTGGACCCAAATAATATTCCAGGGTCCACAAAATCCATCTCAGGGTGTGTCTGAATGATCTTATATGGCCCCTAAGCTAAAAGACATTACTCTAACAGTTACTAGGGAAAAAGGGGAGGCACGTTTTTGTTTCTGTCTTTACAGGTATAACAGAGAAACCAAAACGGTCATTTCCTGGGTGATACTGTTCAGCTTCACGTGGGGGATATATATTGCTGAATCATCCAACGCCACAACTGGATAGAATAACGCAACCATTTTTGAACAGTCAGTGAAAACTGAAGCCACAGAGAACATAACTTTGACCACCATCTCAAGTAACAAAGATAGAATTGTCAGAATGAGATAACTTTCATAAGAAGTAGGGGTGATGTGGGAATCAGGCAAAGGATGCAACATTTCCCTAAGTGGAGGAACCACCAACAATGCAGAATGAGGCACCAGCAGTAAATCAGGAATAATTTGATAATATAGGAAAAACAACCAATAGTGTCTAAAGGGAAATGTGTTTACAGAAAAACGGTTAAATAACACTGTTTATTTAGATTTAGGACTTAGCTTGATAGGGCAATATTGGGCCAATGCAATAAAACCTGCATCAATTTGACTATAGTATATTACATTCTGGAAACTGATGTTAATAAGACTAATATAAACACCTGGCAATCATTTTTGTTTGGAAAAGAAAGAGGTGAGGGCCCTCAGAGTGAACATATTCAAATGAAATTTAACAATGAATGATGAAAGGCTAGGAGATTTTACAAAAAGCAAGAGACCTGTCAGGTACATACAGTGTTTTAGAAAGTCTAAGCATAGGAACCCAAATGGGAAGCCTCCAAGCCCAACTCCAAGATGCAGTAAAATTTATAGGCATGTGGATAGAATCAAGCAGGGTTGCTTTGCAAGGAAGTGTGCAAGCTGTAAAACTAGAATTTGTATTGGAACAAAAATTGTTTAATGCCACTGCAACAGCAGGTTTTGGTTTGGCAGGAACAACATTCTTTAAAGAACTTAACATGTTATATAATACAACAGCAACTCAATATGGAAATGCAAGCATTGATGTATCAAGTACAGATGGGGTGGTGGCAGAAGGAAATGGACTGATTACTAGGAAAAGATAAGACACCCTCTTTATCTTTGAAACAAGGCAGTTATCTGCAATGGATTATAAGACTGAGGTCAACAGGATGGTTCTGGAAAATAAGATGTGCAGGAAAAAGGCAGTTAAACCTCCAACAATGTCAGTTAAAAATGCTTTGACGCAGAACAATGAAACTGTCCCACAATGTCCTTAAATTCACAGTGGTGCAGTGTTACACCCAACATTTCTGGTATACAACAAGCTGATATGATTAGTTTAAGCAATTGTGAGATGTATGGGGATAGAAAGTGGCAGTGTCCACAAACAACATGAAAAGTGATAACTGAGGACTGGAGGAAAGCCAATGTCACTCCAGTCTTTAAAAAGGGCAACAAGGATGACCCAGGAAACTACAGGCCGGTCAGCCTCACCTCCATCCCTGGAAAGATGATGGAACAGCTCGTTCTGGGCGTCATCTCCAAGCATCTGGAGGAAAAGAAGGTTATCAGAAGTAGTCAACATGGATTCACCAAAGGGAAGTCATGTCTGACTAATCTGATAGCCTTCTATGATGGCGTGACTGGATGGGTGGATGAAGGGAGGGCAGTGGATGTTGTCTACCTTGACTTCAGCAAGGCTTTTGACACTGTCTCCCACATCATCCTCACAGACAAGCTTAGGAAGTGTGGGTTAGATGAATGGACAGTGGGGTGGATTGAACAGTGGTTGACAGATAGACCTCAGAGGGTTGTGGTTAGTGGTGCAGAGTCTAGTTGGAGGCCAGTAACTAGTGATGTCCCTCAGGGGTCAGTACTGGGTCCAGTCCTGTTCAATATATTCATCAATGACCTGGAGGAAGGGATAGAGTGTACCATCAGCAAGTTTTGCTGATGACACAAAACTGGGAGGGGTGACTGACACGCGGCTGTGCGGAAACATGGCTGTGCTGCCATACAGCACGACCTGGACAGGCTGGAGAGTTGGGCAGAAAAAAACCTGATGAGGTTCAATAAAGGCAAGTGTAGGGTACTGCATCTGGGAAGGAATAACCCCATGCATCAGTACAGGTTAGGGGCTGACCTCCTGGAGAGCAGCTCTGTGGAAAGGGACCTGGGAGTCCTGGTGGACAACAGGATGACCATGAGCCAGCAATGTGCCCTGGTGGCCAAGAAGGCCAATGGCATCCTGGGGTGCATCAAGAAGAGTGTGGCCAGCAGGTCGAGGGAGGGCATCCTCCCCCTCTACTCTGCCCTGGTGAGGCCGCATCTGGAGTATTGTGTCCAATTCTGGGCTCCCCGGTTCAAGAAGGACAGGGAACTGCTGGAGAGGGTCCAGCAAAGAGCTACAAAGACGTTTAGGGGACTGGAGCATCTTTCTTATGAGGAAAGGCTCAGGGACTTGGGGCTTTTTAGTCTAGAAAAAAGAAGACTGAGAGGGGATCTTATCAATACTTATAAGTACTTAAGGGGAGGGTGCCAGGTAGATGAGAATAGCCTTTTTTCAGTTGTGCCCAGTGATAGGACTAGAGGTAATGGGCACAAACTGGAGCACAGGAAGTTCCATCTTAACATGAGGAGGAACTTCTTTACTCTGAGGGTGGCAGAGCACTGGCACAGGCTGCCCAGAGAGGTGGTGGAATCTCCCACACTGGAGACGTTCAAAACCCGCCTGGATGCCGTCCTGTGCAATGTGCTGTAGGTGTCCCTGCTGTGGCAGGGGGGTTGGACTTAGATGATCTCCAGAGGTCCCTTCCAACCCTGACGATACTGTGACTGTGACTGTAACCCTTATAGATGGATTTGCTTTTGGTTCAAATGTCACCAGCTGAAATTATAGAGGAGGGAAACATCACCCATGTGGAAGTAAAATCAGAATATGTATTGCAAACTAATAGGGGCAATATTACAAGCACAGGGTGTAGGAATGATATAACTTGGTGGGTGTTACCTGGAATGAATGGAATTGTGATTGAGAGGGCATTTGCCTGAAACTGATCATGTTAAAGAGAAAAATAACCATCAACTGCAACTGGATTAAACAGTAACCTAGGAATTAATGACCAAGAGGTTTCTGAAACAAAGAAGGAGTTGGCTTGCAAGGAATAGAAGCAGCATGACAATCTGAAGAAAGGGAGGAGAGGCCTTGGACTGGAAACAGCAAGTTTCAAGATTGTGTTTGATACTTCCAGATGTGGCCCCTCCAGCATCTCAACCTCTGTTTAGACCTCGCAGAGCAGCCTCCTTCCTGTGGGATGCTGTGAATAGCCTGCATCCAACTAGTGGGTAGGTGACCTCATGGGGAACTTTCTCATCAGCGTGTGGATGAGTGGGTTGTAGAGAGTAGCACAGGCACACCTAAAGCTGGAGCACCCACATCTTCAACAGAAGGGGTGTGCAATTAGGGAAACACACACTCCCAGAAGGGTGTATGTGTTTGTAACCCACACTGCCTCTTTGTGTGTGTGTGCATGCATGCGCACATGTGTGTTTGTGTGTGTGCATGGGATTATTTTGGGATTAGTTACAAAAGGGTTTTAGGTGTTCAGGTGTAGGTGTTTACTAAACTTTTGTGTGTGTCTGGTATTGTGCTTTTCCTGTTGTATTGCTGATATGGATCCTGAATGTAGTTCACTGATTGCAAATTAATCATGTGTTGCTAATAAATCAATAAACCATCTGATTTGGTTAAAACCATGTGAGTTGAGTAGTTTTTCCCTGTGGCACATGGGCTTTACTTTACAGAAGTGTTTCTTTCTTCTCCTTTGTCTCCTGCTAGTCAATACTTCATAACTAAGCTTGATTTTTCATATAATGGATCAGGCTCATGATCAGGTGGATATTAAATGAATATCATTAATATATTACAATCCATCCCAACACAAATCTTTCAAGAACTTCAGTGTTATCTTCCTTCCAGCCTAATGGTTCCTCTTTCAATATTGCTGTTAGTCGCATCTTTATCCAAGCCCTCATACAGGTTAGAAATCTTGCATTACACTCCTCTTTTTTTCATCTTAACTAATAATATTCTTGTGGTACCATATCAAATGCTTTACTAAAATCCAGCTATATTAAATGTACCATGCTTCCTTTGATAATATGTCCAATCTAATTCTACTCTCTTTCAGTTTAAAACTGTTGCCTCTTGTCCTGTCACTACAGGCCTTGGTAAAAAATCTCTCTCCATCTTTCTTATAAGACCCCTTTAAGTATTGAAAGGCTGCAATAAGGTTTTCCCAGAGGTTTCTCTTCTCCAGACTGAAAAACCCCAACTCTCTCAGCCTTTCCTCATAGGAGAGCTGTTCCAGCCCTCATTTTCATGGCCCTCCTCTGGATCCGCTCCAACAGGTCCATATCTTTCTTGTACTGGGGACCACAGAGCTTGACCCCACTCCAGGTAGGGTCTCACCAGAGTGGAGTAGAGGGGCAGAATCACCTCCCTTAACCTGCTGGCCATGCTTCTTTTTATGCAGCCCAGGATATGATTGGCTTTCTGGGCTGCGATCGCACATTGTTGGTTCATGTCCTATTTTTCATCCATCAGTATTCCTGAGTCCTTCCCTGCAGGGCTGCTCTCAATTCCTTCATCCCCCAGTCTGTATTGATACTGGGGATTGCCCTGACCTAGATGCAGGACCCTGCACTTGGGCCTAAGGGAGAATACTGCCATCCAGGACTCTGGGTGTCTCCAGCCCCAGGAGGAGGCCTCAAGCACTCCTGAAGACCTGGATGCTGACATGCACCCTTAGGAATTCTGTCTGGGTTGAGGCCTCTGATGTGCTAGAGACAATTGGGAGGTGTGTTCTGTTTGAAGCACTGAATCATCAGATAGAGGTAAATCTGGCCAGGGGTGTCAGGGGCAACAAAAAAACCTTCTTATAGGTACATCAGTGACAAACGGAAGACTAGGGAAAACGTGGGCCCACTCAGGAAGGGAGTGGGAGACCTGGTCAACCAGGACATGGAGAAGGCTGAGATACTCAATGACTTCTTTGCCTCAGTCTTCACTGAGAAGGGCTCTAACCACACCGCCCAAGTTGCAGAAAGGAAAGGCAAGGACTGGGAGAATGAGGTGTAGGAGAAGACCGGGTTTGAGACCATCTGAGGAATCTGAAGGTGCAGAAAAGGCTGACTGGAAAAGGCGAAACACAAACCCCATTTTTAAAAAGGAAAATAAAAAGAAGACCCGGGGAACTACAGGCCAGTCAGCCTCACCTCTCATCATGGAGCAGATCCTTCTGGAAACTCTACTAAGGGACATGGAAAATAAGAAGGTGATTGGTGACAGCCAAAATGGCTTCACTAAGGGCAAATCATCAAAATTTTGGTGGCGTTCTACAACGGCGTTACAGCATTGGTGGATAAGGGGAGAGCAACAGATGTCATCTACCTGGACTTGTGCAAAGCATTTGACACAGTTCCACATGACATGCTGGTCTCTAAACTGGAGAGACATGGATTCGACAGATGGACCACTCGGTGCATAAGGAACTGGCTGGACAGTCGCACTCAAAGAGTTGTGGTCAACGGCTCGATGTCCAAGTGGTGAGCAGTGACGAGTGGTGTTCCTCAGGGGTCAGTATTGGGACCTGTACTATTTAACATTTTTGATAGCAACATGGACAGTGGGATTGACATGGGCAGCAAGTTTGCTGATGACACCAAGCTGTGTGGAGCGGTCGACATGCTGGAGGGAAGGGGTGCCATCCAGAGGGACCTGGATGAGGCTTGAGAGGTGGGCCTGTGCAAACCTCATGAAGTTCAAGAAGGCCAAGTGCTAGGTCCTGCATGTGGGTCCGGGCAATCCCAAGCACAAATACAGGCTGGGTGGAGAATGGCTTGAGAGCAGCCCTGAGGAGAAGGATTTGGGGGTGTTGGTGGATGAGAAGCTCAACATGAGCTGGCAATATGCGGTCACAGGCCAGAAGGCCAACCGTATCCTGGGCTGCATCAAAAGAAGTGCGGCCAGCAGGTCAAAGGAGGTGATTCTGCCCCTCTACTCTGCTCTCATGAGACCCCACCTGGAATACTGCGTCCAGCTCTGGAGCCCCCAACATAGGAAGTACATGGACCTATTGGAGTGAGTCCAGAGGAGGGCCACGAAGACAATCCGAGAGCTGGAGCACCTCTCCTGAGAAGACACGCTGAGAGAGTTGGGGTTGTTCAGCCTGCAGAAGAGAAGACTCCGGGGAGACCTTATAGCAACTTTCCAGTATCTGAAGGGCACCTACAAGAAAACTGGAGAGAGACTTTTTACTAGGGCATGTTTTGATAGGACAAGGGGTAATGGCTTCAAACTGGAAGAGGGGAGATTTAGAATAGATATGAGGAAGAAATTCTTTACCCTGAGGGTGGTGAAGCACTGGAACAAATTGCCCAGGGAAGTTCTGGATGCCCCATCCCTGGAAGTGTTCAAGGCCAGGTTGGATGGGGCTTTGAGCAACCTGGTCTAGTGGGAGGTGTCCCTGCCTATGGCAGGGGGGTTGGAACTAGATGATCTTTAAGGTCCCTTCCAACCTAAACCATTCTATGATTCTATGGTTCTATGAAGGAGCTGCAAGAGGAGGTGAGAAGGCTTCACACCATCAGGGAGAATGAGCAGGATATTGACAGGGTCTTTGCAGAGATTCCACAGAGCCAAGAAGCCAAGCTCTACGTTGCAAGGCAGGAGCGACAGATAGAGACTACCCTCAAAGAAATGGTGGATGGAAACTCCCAAAATGGGGGAGGCTCGAAAGTTATCACTTCTGACAACACATCTAAGGCTTCTTCTTCACCTCTGGTTCTGCAGTTACAGAACAGGTACAATGTCCTGGCAACAGGTGAATAAGAACCCCATTCAGGGAAATTGTCAGAGCCAACAAAGCCTCAACCACCTGTCTGCACAAAGAAAAGGAGTTTGATATTGCATGTAGTAGAGGCATCCATCTGCCAACCTGACCTGACGTCTCAGGAGGTTTGCTGCTTACCAGGCACTTGGATCTGGAATGTTGCAGAAAGACCATGGAGGCTTGTCCAACTCTTGGACGATTATTCCTGTCTGTTTATCTGTACATGCACCAATAATACTGCTAGTGAAGACCCTGAGTGTATCAAGGGTGAGGGTGAAGGGCATGGGGGCCCAGATAGTGTTCTCAAACGTGCACATGAAGGGAAAATGCTTGAGTGTTTCATAGTGTCTTGCCCTGTGCAATACTGAGGGCCTTTCACTTCCAGTTCTGTAGCCTACCTTTCACTCTCACCTCTTTAACCTTTCATCTTTCATCCGGTGCAGGCACGTCCGCAGCAGAGCCGGCTGATCTCAGCGAAAAAGGGCCTTTTTCAGAACTTTTTTGAGCCAGGGAAGCGCCAGAGCGGCACAGGGACCCGCAGGGCGCCGGCAGCTCGAGGGAGAGCAGCTGACGTGAAGGGGCGGGACCAGCGGCAATGGCGGCTCCCCCACTCCCATAAGAGGCAGTCCTAAGAGCGCAAGGACCAGAGCGGGCAAGCAGTTTGCGGCGCGGCAGTTCGCGCAGGAAGGGCGCTGAGGGTGCTGCCATTTCTGTCAGTTCCAGAGGTGGGTTCACCTGGTAAGAGAAGCGCAGGCACGGTCCCCACCCGCCGGAAAGCCTTGTCCTCAGCACCTGCCAGAGTAGACGCAGCAGCACAGACAGCGCTCCCTCGGAAACACACAGGCACCCAGGCGTCTGGCTGCAGGGAGTGCCACAGCCTTGCTCTACGAGCAAGTGGTAGCAGTAATAATGGCTGTGTGAGGTGTGAGCAAGTGGAGGATCTGCTGAGCCTGGTGGCAGAGCTCAGGGATGAAGTTGAGCGACTAAGGAGTATCAGGGAGAGTGAGAAAGAAATAGACTGGTGGACCCAGGCCTTGAGCTCCTTGAAAGAGAGACCGGGCCAGGCACCAGAAATAAAAAAAAGACCACAGGGATATCATCTCCTTGCCCTGTAGGGCTGAAGGGATGGAAGGCAGAGGCCTACTGAAAAATGATGAATGGAGGCAAGTCTGCAGTAGGGGCAGCAAGCGAGCCCCCTCCTTGCCCGCCTCCCCTCCCCTAGTACCATTATACAACAGATACGAGGCCCTGGGCATGGTAGAACAGCCTAAAGACAGCAAGGCGGACAGTCCTACTACATCACAGGAGATGATAGGACTGGAAAGGCCCACTCACAACATTAAGACCACTGTTACAAGGAAGAAAAGGAGGGTTATAGTCATGGGCGACTCAGCACTGAGGGCCCAATATGTAGGGCAGATCCCACTCTCAGGGAAGTCTGCTGCCTCCCGGGGGCACGCGTTAGGGACATCACTAAGAGACTCCCTAGCCTGGTGCAGCCCTCGGACTACTATCCACTGCTCCTGTTCCATGTGGGGGGCGATGAATGTGCAGATCGGAGTGCAAGGATGATTAAAAAGGATATCAGGGCCTTGGGTCAGTCACTACAGGGATCTGGAGCACAGGTGATTTTTTCATCCCTACTTCCTGTTGTGGGCAATGACATTGAAAGGAACAGATGAACTCAATCTGTTAATACATGGCTCCATGGCTGGTGTCAACACCACAATTTTGGGTTTTTTAACAATGGAATGACCTATGCGGCATCAGGCCTGCTGGCATCAGATGGGGGCTGGCTCACTCAAAGAGGGAGAAGGGTTTTTGCCCAAAAATTGGCAGGGCTCATTAACAGGGCTTTAAACTAGATTTGACGGGGGAAGGGGGTATTATCAGGGTTGCCCATGACCAGCCAAGGGATGTTACATCAAGGAAAGGGGAACAGCGTGCTGGTGAGGGCCTGCAGCCATTAGCTCCAAGATGTGCCGGCTATGCTGCAGCATGCTCAAAGCCTCGCGTAGATGAGCTAGGAGCTCCTGGACCAATGGGAACCAATGAGGAGGCACTGTTAATACAAGGCAAAGGAATGCTGCCTGGAAAGCAGCACAAAGAAATTACAGCTGCTCCAACCAAATCAGCCTCAATGAAGACATGGCTGAAGTGCCTCTACACAAATGCGCGGAGCATGGGGAACAAACAGGAGGAATTAGAGATGTGTACATGCCTCCAAGGCTACGATCACATAGGCATCGTAGAAACTTGGTGGGACGACTCCTATGACTGGAGCGTCGGCATGGAAGGGTACAGGCTCTTCAGGAGAGACAGGCAAGAGAAGCAAGGAGGCGGTGTTGCCTTATATGTTGACGAGCAGCTGGAATGTATGGAGCTCAACCTGGGGGAGGATACAGAGCCAACTGAGAGCCTATGGGTCAAGATTACAGGGAAATCGGGAGCAGGGGACGTTACAGTGGGGGTATGCTACAGGCCACCTGACCAAGAAGACCAAGTGGATGAAGCCCTCTATAGACAGATAGGGTCGGCAACACGTTCACAGACCTTGGTTCTCATGGGTGACTTCAACGACCCTGACATCAGTTGGAAGGATAACACAGCCAGGCACAGGCAATCCAGGAGGTTCCTGGATTGCATTGAGGACAACTTCCTTCTCCAAGTGGTTGAGGAGCCGACGAGGAGAGGAGCCGTGCTGGACCTTGTTCTTACCAACAAGGAAGGGCTGGTTGACAGTGTCAAACTCAAGGGTAGCCTGGGCTGTAGTGACCATGAAATGGTCGAGTTTGAAATCCTCAAGGCAACGAAGAAGGTGCGCAGCAGGCTGACGACCCTGGACTTCAGGAGAGCCAACTTTGGCCTCTTGAAGAATCTTCTTGGTATGGTGCCGTGGGATGAAGCACTGGAAGGAAGAGGGGTCCAAGAAAGTTGGTTAATATTCAAGGACCACCTCCTCCAAGCACAGCAGCAATGCATTCCTACAAAGAGGAAGGCAGGCAGAAAAGCCAGGAGGCCTGCGTGGATGAACAAGGAGCTCCTGGAAGTGACCAAAAGAAAAAAGGAGGCCTATAGGGAGTGGAGACAGGGGCGGGTAGCCTGGGAGGATTACAGAGGAATCGTTCAAGCAGCCAGAGAGCAGGTTAGACAAGCTAAAGCCCAGTTAGAATTGAATCTGGCCAGGCACATTAAGACAAACAAAAAATCCTTCTATAGGTATGTCAGTGAGAAAAGACAGACTAGGGAAAATGTAGGCCCTCTCCGGAAGGAAATGCAAGAACTGGTTACCCGGGACAGCGACAGAGCTGAGGTACTCAATGACTTTTTTGCCTCAGTCTTCACGGACAAGGGCAGCAGCTGCACTGCCCAAGACGCAGATTGCAAAGGAGAGGATTGGGAAAATGGAGCACCGCCCACTGTAGATGACGATCAAGTGAGAGACCACCTGAGGAACCTGAAGGTGCACAAGTCCATGGGACCTGATGAGATACATCCGCGGGTCCTGAGGGAACTGGCAGATCAAGTTGCGAAGCCACTAGCCATCATATTTGAGAAGTCGTGGCAGTCTGGCGAGGTTCCTGCCGACTGGAAAAGGGGAAACAACCCCTATTTTCAAAAAGGGAAATAAGGAAGACCCAGGGAACTACAGGCCAGTCAGTCTCACCTCTGTGCCTGGCAAGATCATGGAGCAGATCCTCCTGGAAACTCTGCTGAGGCACATAGAAAACAAGGAGGTGATTGGCGACAGCCAACATGGCTTCACCAAGGGCAAGTCATGCCTGCCAAATTTGGTGGCCTTCTACGAAGGGGTTACAGTGGCAGTGGACAAGGGAAGATCTACTGATGTCATCTACTTGGACTTGTGCAAAGCGTTTGACACTGTCCCACACGATATCTTGGTCTCTAAATTGAAGAGACATGGATTCGATAAATGGACCACTCGGCCGATAAAGAACTGGCTGGACGGTCGCACTCAAAGGGTTGCGGTCAACGGCTCGGTGTCCAAGTGGAGAGCAGTGACAAGTGGCATTCCTCAGGGGTCGGTACTGGGACCTGTACTATTCAACATCTTTGTTAGCGACATGGACAGTGGGGTAGAGTGCACCCTCAGCAAGTTTGCTGATGATACCAAGCTGTTTGGCGAGGCAGACACGCTGGAGGGGAGGGATGCCATCCAGAGGGACCTGGACAGGCTGGAGAGGTGGGCCCATGCCAACCTCATGCAGTTCAACAAGGCTAAGTGCAAGGTCCTACATCTGGGTCGGGGCAATCCCAAGCACAAATACAGGCTGGGTGGAGAATGGCTTGAGAGCAGCCCTGAGGAGAAGGATTTGGGGGTGTTGGTGGATGAGAAGCTCAACATGAGCCGGCAATATGCGGTCACAGGCCAGAAGGCCAACCGTATCCTGGGCTGCATCAAAAGAAGTGTGGCCAGCAGGTCAAGGGAGGTGATTCTGCCCCTCTACTCCACTCTCGTGAGACCCCACCTGGAGTACTGCATCCAGCTCTGGAATCCCCAACATAAGAAGGCCATGGACCTGCTGGAGCAGGTCCAGAGGAGAGCCACGAGGATGATCAGAGGGATGGAGCACCTCTCCTATGAGGAGAGGCTGAGAGAGTTGGGGCTGTTCAGCCTGGAGAAGAGAAGGCTCCGGGGAGATCTTATTGCGGCCTTCCAGTACCTAAAGGGGGCCTACAGGAGAGCTGGGGAAGGACTTTTTCCTAGGGCATGTAGTGATAGGACAAGGGGGAATGGCTTTAAGCTGGAAGAGGGCAGGGTTAGATTAAACATTAGGAAGAAGTTTTCCACTTTAAGGGTGGTGAGGCACCGGAACAGGTTGCCCAGAGAAGTTGTTGAAGCCCCGTCCCTGGAAGTGTTCAAGGCCAGGCTGGACGTGGCCTTGGGCAACCTGGTCTAGTGGGAGGTGTCCCTGCCTACCTGCCTATGGCAGGGGGGTTGGAACTCGATGATCTTCAAGGTCCCTTCCAACCTAAACCATTCTATTATTCTATGATTCTATGATCTATACACCCCCAAGGTTGCTGTGGCAGTGGC
Source organism: Pluvialis apricaria (assembly GCA_017639485.1). NCBI lineage: Eukaryota > Metazoa > Chordata > Aves > Charadriiformes > Charadriidae > Pluvialis > Pluvialis apricaria. Next base: position 8,448,765 of record CM030043.1, on the reverse strand, counting down.
CTTACTCTGATGTCCCAAGTGCTCTTTTTTCACAGCCTTTCAATGGCAGATTCTAAACCACTGTCTGTCATTTTGAGTTTCTTGTGGAAAGTGATTGCTCTTGACATGTGAATCACTATTTTCTTCCTCTATCTCCTCATCCTTTACCTCGTAGCTTCTAGTGTATAATGTCATAATAAGATTTCCTCATCCTTCCCTTTGTAGCTTTTAGTTTATTACTTTAGAGTCTAGTAGATAAGTCAATAATAATTTTTTACATATCCAATTAAAATTACTCAATAAATACACACCTGTACAAAATCAAGTGTTCTCCAATTAGCATGAATAGCAGGAATGACCAATCTCTGTTCTCTCTGCTCTCCGCTCTCTCCCTCTCTTTCTCCTCTCTCAAAAGTTGGGAAAGAGCATCTTTGCCAACAGGTTGACCAATCTGGTAAGGAGAGCTTTAAACTACAAACATCAGGGTTGGAATATTACAACCCAAAGTTAAGTGAAGAAATTGTGAATGGGGTGGAAATCAAAGGGTGCGGGGCTTCAGGAACAATAAAACAGGGTGAAAGGAGGCCCACCTCAAGTATATGTGCATAAATGCATACAGATGGGAAATAAGCAGGAGTAATTAGAACTCTACATGTGTTTGCAGAACTATGACATCACTGGAGTAACTGAGACATGATGGGAGAGTTTGTGCGATTGGAGCTCTGTGACAGATGGATACAGGCTCTTTAGGAAACACAGGCAGGGAAGACTGGGAGGGGCGTGTCCTCTATGTGAATGAGTAGCTCAAATGTATGGAGTTCTATGGATTGGGCAATGGGATGGTTGAGAGCTTGTGGGTCAGGATCAGAGGAGAGGACAGTAAGGGTAACCTCATGGTGGGAGATTGTCACAGACCAGTCAATCAGGGTGAGAAAGCAAAGTCGTCTTTAAACAACTTGAGGGAGTCTCCAGATCTCAGGTCCGGGTTCTTGGGGGGGGGGGGGGCTTTAATTGCCTTGACATCTGCTGGAAGGGAGACACAGAGCAACACAAGCAATCCAGGAGGTTTCTGAAGAGTGCTAGTGATAACTACTTGATACAGGTACTAGAGGGGCTAGCCAGTGGTGATGCTCTTCTGGTTCTGCTACGCATGAACAAGGAAGAACTACTCAGGGATATGATAAAATGGCAGCTTTGGCTGTAGTGACCATGAAATCATGAAGTTTAAGATCCTGAGGGGAGTGAGGAATGAAAGAAACAGAGAACAGACCCTGGACTTCAGGAGGGCAGACTTGGGCTTATTCAGGGAACTGGTAGGTGGGATCACATAGGAGTCAGCTCTGAAAAGCACAGGAGCTCAGGAAAGCTGGCAGGTCTTTAAGGGCAACCTCCTCCAAGTGCTAGAAAGATCCATTCTGATGCTTAGAAAATCAAGCAGACATATCAGGACACCGGCTTGGCTGAACAGGGAACTCACAACTGAGCTCCAATTCATAAAGGACGAATGCAGAAGGTGGAAGCAAGGACAGACTTCAAAGGAATTTTGAAACATTGCCCAAGCGTGCAGGGGTGGTAATAGGAAAGCCAAAATTCATCTAGAGTTGATGCTTGCAAGGGACACCAAGGACAACAAAAAGAGCTTCATACTGCTATGTTAGTACTAAAAGGCTGAACAAGGAAAATGTAGGACCATTGCTCAATGCAGTGGACAAATATAAGACTAAGGTACTCAATGTCGTCTTTGTCTCAGCCTTCACCAGCAAGGTCTCCTAGGCCTTTGTGGTTAGATAAAGGATTCAAGGAGGAGAACAACCAACAGGAAGAGAGTCAGGGATTACTTGAGAGAACTTGACCCATACAAGTCCATGGGACCAGATGGGATGCACCTGAAGATGCTGAAAGAGTTGGCTGATGTCATGGTGAGGACGGTCTCTATCATCTTTGAAAAGTCATGGAGATTGGGGGAGGTCCCCAATGGCTGGAGAAAGATGATGCACCCAATCCCCCAAAAGGCCAAGTCAGTCTCACTTCAGTCCATGGGAAAATCATGGAACGATGCCTCTTGAAACACATTTCTGGACACATGAAGGAGAAGGTAGTGACCAGTAAGAGTCAGCATGGATTTACCTAGGGTAAGTCATGCCTGTCCAACCTGATTGTCTCCTATGATATGACTGGATTTGTGGTTGAGGGGAGAACACTGGATGTTATTCACCTTGACTTTAGCAAAGCTTTTGACACTGTCTCACACAATATTCTTGTATCCAAGTAAGTACTGGTCTGGATGAGTGGAAAACCAGATGGGTAGAAAAACTGCTTGGATGATCAAGCCCAAAAGGTAGTGGTTAATGGTTACTATACCTGGAGGCTGGTAACAAGTAGAGTCTATCCTTGGACCTGTCCTATTTAAGATCTTTATCAATGACCTGGAGGAGGAAACTGAGTGCACTCTCAGCAAGTTTTCAGATGACACCAAGCTGGGGGGGTGGGGTGGAGATGGGTTCCAGTTGATATACTCTAGGACAGGACTGCCATCCAGAGGGACCTAGACAGGCTGGAGGAATAGGCCAACAGGAACCTTATGAAATTCAACAAGGACAAGTGCCAAGTCCTGCATCTGGGAAGGAAGAACACCTTATAATGATACAGGCTGGGGATTGACTGGCTGGGGAGCAGCTCTGCTGAAAAGGATCTGGGGGTCTTGGTAAACAACTGTCGTGGTTTAACCCCACCCAGCAACTAAACACCACACAGCCGCTTGCTCACTCCCTCCCAGTGGGAGGGGGGAGAGAATCAGAAAAGTAAAAGTGAGAAAAATTGTGGGTTGAGATAAAGACAGTTTAATAAGTAAAGCAAAAGCCGCACATGCAAGCAAAGCAAAACAAGGAATTCATTCACTGCTTCCCATCGGCAGGCAAGGTTTCAGCCATCTCCAGGAAAGCAGGGCTCCATCACGCATAATAGTTACTTGGGAAGACAAAATGCTATAACTCCAAACGTCCCCCCCTTCCTTCTTCTTCCTCCAGCTTTTTATTGCTGAGCATGACGTTACATGGTATGGAATAGGGGACTGGAACATCTTTCCTATGAGGAAAGGCTGAGGGAATTGGATCTTTTTAGTCTAGAGAAAAGAAGACTGAGGGGGGATCTTATCAATGCTTATAAATACTTAAAGGGAGGGTGCCAGGTAGATGAGAAGAGTCTTTTTTCAGTGGTGCCCAGTGATAGGACAAGAGGTAACGGGCACAAACTTGAGCATAGGAAGTTCCATCTTAACATGAGGGGGGACTTCTTTACTTTGAGGGTGGCAGAGCACTGGAACAGGCTGCCCAGAGAGGTTGTGGAGTCTCCCACACTGGAGACATTCAAAACACACCTGGATGCCATGCTGTGCAACCTGCTGTAGGTGACCCTGCTGTGGCAGGGGGGTTGGACTAGATGGTCTCCAGAGGTCCCTTCCAACCCTGACCATTCTGTGATTCTGTGAATACCCCTTTGGTCAGTTGGGGTCAGCTGTCCTGGCTTTGTCTCCTCCCAGCCTACTTGCTGGTGGGGTGGTATGAGGAGCAGAAAAGGCCTTGACTCTGTGTAAGCACTGCTCAGCAATAACTGAAACAACCGTGTATTATCAACACTGTTTCCAGCACAAATCCAAAACATAGCCCCATACTAGCTACTATGAAGAAAATTAACTCTACCCCAGCCAAAACCAGCACAACAACAAGCTGAACATGAGCAAGCAGTGTGCCCTGGCAGCAAAGGGAGCCAACAGTATCCTGGGTTCAATTAACAGGAGCATAGCCAGTAGATTGAAGGAAGGGATCATCCCCCTCTAATCAGCACTCCTTGGACCACATCCAGAAGACTGCATCAGGATTTGGGTCCCCCAATAAAGGAAAAACATTGATGAAATGGGGTGAGTTCAGCAGAGGGCCACCGAGATGGTCATGGGGCTGGAGCACATGCCCTGTGAAGAGAAGCTGAGGGAACTGGGCTTGTTCAGCCTGGAGAAGAGAAGGCTTCAGTAGCTTCCCAATACATACAAAGAATTTACTAAGACGATGGAGCCAGGCTTTTCAGTGGTGCATGGCAGGAGGATGAGAGAGACAATGGGAAAAATTTGAAAGATGAGAGGTTCAGACTGGATATGAGGAAAAAATTTTCACCACAAGGACAGCCAAACAGTGGAACAGGTTGCCCAGAGAGTTTGGGCAGTCTCCATTCCTAGAGGTCTTCAAGACTGGATCAAGCTCTGAGCTTAACTGACCCTGCTTTGAGCAGGAATTTGGCCTAGAGACTTCCTGAGGTCCCTTCCAACCTGAATTATTCTATGGTTCTATGAAACTTGATCACTTAATTAAAAGGTTTTTTTTTTTCTATAACCAGGTTTCCTGTTGGCAGATGATATCTCCTCAACAACAACAAAAGAGGAGTCAGAAAAGTTAATACAATGAAATTCTTCTTCTCAGTCATAAGCTTCCTTTTACTTAGGACATTTTTTCCTTGAAGTCAGAGGATTTTGTCCAGCTTTCTTATCTTGTTTTCTCTTGCTTCTAATTTCATTCTGCGTTCTAAACTATTGAATTCAGAGCCTAGACTAACATTTTTCAATTCATAAAGAGAAGAAAATGTAATGTTAAAACATCCCTGTCCTACTAGACAAAACTGAAAGCCATCAATGGGGGGGATGAGGCGAAAGGAAAGGAATGTATTTAACACTTCCGAAAGAGAGGATTTCTTATTACTTGGGAGACACCCCTGATATCAGGAAACTGGTGTGTGGAAGAAGGCCCTTAAAGTCTTCTTGTAGTTAGGGTGCCAGAAAAAAAGCATCTCAGCATAAACACTGAAGAGGTCTCCCATTCAGTAAGTTAGTGAGTTACCTAGCTTTGTGAAACAATTGAGAGAAACTCAGCTGGCAGCTAGAAATTGCTCTGTGAAGACTACTAAGTTTATACTTATTGGAATGTTTCATTAAAATCTGTACTTATGTTGGAATGTGGAATGGGAAGTAAAGGAAGCATGCTAGTTGCTAAATATACCTGCATATAATAGGGAAATCTAAGGAGGAAGCTTTCATTTGTTCTGAGGACATAGGGAGAAACAGTAATTTGGTTTCTGTACTAAAACATACACCCAGCTAAGCTAGCTTTTACTGCCTTGAGTAAAGTCCTTTAATTGGGATTTACAAATAACTGGATATCTACTTCTTTGAATTTCCTGTCACAGGATTTAAAGGAATTATATATTATATTTGACTACATTGAATATTTATCTCAAATGTTGCTAATTTGTCTATTTGACTTTATTTTGACCTTAATTTAATGACTGTAAAGCTCAAACTTTAGTTTATTATTTGCATTGTTATAGCCTTTAGAATTCCTAAATGTAGGCAACCCATCCTGTTTTGTTGGATGCTGTTCAAATACACAAGAAAAAAGACTGTCTCTGCTCCAAAATACTTGCAAGAGAACTCTAAGACAAGTCATGACAATGGAGGCAGTATATAGGGACTCCTCCCCCTTGTCAACATTATACAGAGATCTCTATACATAGAATCATAGAATGGTTTAGGTTGGAAGGGACCTTGAAGATCATCGAGTTCCAACCCCCCTGCCACAGGCAGGGACACCTCCCACTAGACCAGGTTGCCCAAGGCCACGTCCAGCCTGGCCTTGAACACCTCCAGGGATGGAGCTTCAACAACCTGTTCCAGTGCCTCACCACCCTTAAAGTGGAAAACTTCTTCCTAATGTTTAATCTAAACCTGCCCTCTTCCAGCTTAAAGCCATTCCCCCTCGTCCTATCACTACATGCCCTAGTAAAAAGTCCTTCCCCAGCTCTCCTGTAGGCCCCCTTTAGGTACTGGAAGGCCGCAATAAGATCTCCCCGGAGCCTTCTCTTCTCCAGGCTGAACAGCCCCAACTCTCTCAGCCTCTTCTCATAGGAGAGGTGCTCCATCCCTCGGATCATCCTCGTGGCTCTCCTCTGGACACGCTCCAGCAGGTCCATGGCCTTCTTATGTTGGGGATTCCAGAGCTGGATGCAGTACTCCAGGTGGGGTCTCACGAGAGCGGAGTAGAGGGGCAGAATCACCTCCCTTGACCTGCTGGCCACACTTCTTTTGATGCAGCCCAGGATACGGTTGGCCTTCTGGGCTGCGATCGCACATTGCTGGCTCATGTCGAGCTTCTCGTCAATCAGCACACCCAGGTCCTTCTGCACAGGGCTGCTCTCCAGCCATTCCCCGCCGAGCCTGTATTTGTGCTTGGGATTGCCCCGACCCAGATGTAGGACCTTGCACTTGGCCTTGTTGAACTGCATGAGGTTGGCTTGGGCCCACCTCTCCAGCCTGTCCAGGCCCCTCTGGATGGCATCCCTCCCCTCCAGCGTGTCTGCCTCGCCAAACAGTTTGGTATCATCAGCAAACTTGCTGAGGGTGCACTCTATTTCACTGTCCATGTCACTGACAAAGATGTTGAATAGTACAGGTCCCAGTACTGACCCCTGAGGAACGCCACTCGTCACTGCTCTCTACTTGGACACCGAGCCGTTGACCGCAACCCTTTGAGTGTGACCATCCAGCCAGTTCTTTATCCACTGAGTGGTCCATTTATCGAATCCATGTCTCTTCAATTTAGAGACCAGGATATCGTGTGGGACAGTGTCAAACGCTTTGCACAAGTCCAAGTAGATGACATCAGTAGATCTTCCCTTGTCCACTGCCGCTGTAACCCCTTCGTAGAAGGCCACCAAATTTGTCAGGCATGACTTGCCCTTAGTGAAGCCATGTTGGCTGTCGCCAATCACCTCCTTGTTTTCTATGTGCCTCAGCAGAGTTTCCAGGAGGATCTGCTCCATGATCTTGCCAGGCACAGAGGTGAGACTGACTGGCCTGTAGTTCCCCAGGTCTTCCTTGTTTACCTTTTTGAAAATAGGGGTTATGTTTCCCCTTTTCCAGTCGGCAGGAACCTCGCCAGACTGCCACGACTTCTCAAATATGATGGCTAGTGGCTTAGTGATTTGATCTGCCAGTTCCCTCAGGACCCGCGGATGTATCTCATCAGGTCCCATGGACTTGTGCACCTTCAGGTTCCTCAGGTGGTCTCTCACTTTATCTTCATCTACAGTGGGCGGTGCTCCATTTTCCCAATCCTCTCCTTTGCAATCTGCGTCTTGGGCAGTGTGGCTGCTGTCCTTGTCCATGAAGACTGAGGCAAAAAAGTCATTGAGTACCTCAGCTCTGTCGCTGTCCCGGGTAACCAGTTCTTGCATTTCCTTCCGGAGAGGGCCTACATTTTCCCTAGTCTTTCTTTTCTCACTGACATACCTATAGAAGGATTTTTTGTTCGTCTTAATGTGCCTGGCCAGAATTAGTTCTAACTGGGCTTTAGCTTGTCTAACCTGCTCTCTAGCTGCTCGAACGATTCCTCTGTAATCCTCCCAGGCTACCCGCCCCTGTCTCCACTCCCTATAGGCCTCCTTTTTTCTTTTGGTCACTTCCAGGAGCTCCTTATTAATCCACGCAGGCCTCCTGGCTTTTCTGCCTGCCTTCCTCTTTGTAGGAATGCATTGCTGCTGTGCTTGGAGGAGGTGGTCCTTGAATATTAACCAACTTTCTTGGACCCCTCTTCCTTCCAGCGCTTCATCCCACGGCACCATACCAAGAAGATTCTTCAAGAGGCCAAAGTCGGCTCTCCTGAAGTCCAGGGTCGTCATCCTGCTGCGCACCTTCTTCGTTGCCTTGAGGATTTCAAACTCGACCATTTCATGGTCACTACAGCCCAGGCTACCCTTGAGTTTGACCCTGTCAACCAGCCCCACCTTGTTGGTAAGAACAAGGTCCAGCACGGCTCCTCTCCTCGTTGGCTCCTCAACCACTTGGAGAAGGAAGTTGTCCTCAATGCAATCCAGGAACCTCCTGGATTGCCTGTGCCTGGCTGTGTTATCCTTCCAACTGATGTCAGGGTGGTTGAAGTCACCCATGTGAACCAAGGTCTGTGAACGTGATGCCGCCCTTATCTGTCTATAGAGGGCTTCATCCACTTGGTCTTTCTGGTCAGGTGGCCTGTAGCATACCCCCACTGTAACGTCCCCTGCTCCCGATTTTCCTGTAATCTTGACCCATAGGCTCTCAGTTGGCTTTGTATCCTCCCCCAGGTTGAGCTCCATGCATTCCAGCCATAAGCAGCCAACTTTTATTCAAGAGTTTTGTAAGCGTCATGGAAAAAGACTTTTTTTAAAAGAAAGATTTTAAGTAGAACAGAGAAGTGGTTCAATGAGTACAAGAAGCTCAAGTGTGAGGGGCAGCACGAGAGAAAGCACAGAGATGTTTAGTAGTTTACGCCTAGTAAGATTTTTCTTGATTTTTTTTTTTGTTCTGGCTTATTAGCTGCAATAAAGAGTGCAAATTTGCTTTTGAGTAAGCAACTCAGGCTAGAGCCACTAAGAATTTTGGGTGGGTGTCTCTTGATCACCCTTTGGTCTAGATTAACCCTTTGGACTTTCATAAAGTAGAAATGAAACATTTGCTAGTACTGAAAACTTAAGTTGAAGATGTAAACAGTTTTAAGCATTTAAATACTAAATGCATGAAAAAATGAAGCTTCATGGCCTACTCCCTTTCTAATGAACCTGTCCCTCTATACTTGCCCCAAAACCCCAGAGTTGAAAAAACAAAAAAGCCCCCCCCCAAATTCAAGGGTTCAAATGGCTAAAATAAAGCTCATTCTGAAACTGCCAATCCTGAAAATGCTCCTCTAATTCAAAGGAATAACCCCAAAGATTTTTTAATATTTAAATCTTTACATTTTTAAGATCCTAAATTTGCACTTCTGTCCTTTCCCAACCTTAATATGACTAAGTGGTTTGATGCTAGCTCATACATAATCAAAATAAAGGAACCTGGCTTCTTCTGCCTAACTAACTCATTCCCTTCAAAAGCTCAACCCGCAACACAGGCATTTCTAATCCCTAATGGACTAGGACTCCACACGCTTTCTACATTGCCAACCAATTCTGTCTTTTAAAAAAACTCAATTAATGGGAGAGGGAGTGGTATCCCTCTTAGTGCAGTAGTTATCTGGGTGGTAGAGATACAGATCTGAAATGACTTAAGCCTGCTATGTTTAAAAATAAAAGTAGGAGCTCTGGTCAGAAGTGCTTGCCTTCTGGAAAAGGTCCAAGGCTAGGGACTCTAAATGGAAAGAGAGAATTTCTTACAGCTCTGATTGTAATGTCTGAATTTAAAACATTCCACTCTTCCCAGCTTTTCTGCTGGTTAAAAGCCACAGCAAACCAAACATTGCTGACCTTTTAGGCAGCTCCTGCTCATCGTGCTCACTTTTTGTAACCCATTTTGAAGCAATAAACTTTTCAACACACTCTAAAGCGAACCTATAGATCACAGGATGATCTGGAGTTCACTTCTGCAGTTATGTGACTAAAAAATAAGGTATCACCACTCTAAATCCTTTTTTGCATATTGCCCAAGTTATCCCTGTACAAGCACAGATCAAACTGTAGCTGCAAAAGGGAAAATGTGTATCCTGCCATTTGAAGCTACACACCCTGAAAAGCTTGTTTATATAAAATTTGTAGTTAATTAGGTACTCAGTTCAGAAACCAAATAGGTTACATCAGTGCAGCTCCTCTGGTGTGAAAACGGCTTGGTTTTGAATGAATTTTATATTGATTTAGTTTACACCTGCTCCTTATTCAACTTAAGTAAATAAATGTATGGAAAAACAGGAATATCTACAAAGGAAGGTTGCACAAATTTAAGCAAATCAGAAACCTGAGATCAAACATTACAAGTACCCCAAATAGCTGAAGCCTGATACAGAGTTGTTATTAAGCAATAGCCAAAGATGAGCTGTTTCTCAAGTTCTTTCTCAATAAAGATGATGATTTTCAGTTGGAAAGTCAACAAAATACAAATCTCACAACTTCAGTTCGGATTAGAAGTTAGTTATATTTCTTCCTGAGGTTTGGTCGTCTCACATGTGAAATGCATATATATGTTCAAAATTGGATTTTAAGGACAAAAAAGATTCAGTCTCATTTATGAACAACCTACTAGTGCTCAGTATTTCTACAGATTTTCCTTTGAAAAGTCAAGTGTTCATCAGGCAAACCCTAAATGTTTTGGGAGTATTCTTAAGTGTCATGGTGAGAACTTGTATTGACAAAACTATATCCACACATTTAAAATTATTTATATAATTATTAAGACTCTGTTAAGCTAAAGAAAGCCACTTCCAAAACCTGCAGTGCTGAACTATATCTACTAAACAGGACAGTAGCATTTCTAAGCAGACATTATATGCCCATCTTTCAAATTACATTTTGACAAGTTTTAATCAACCAGATCCTTTAAAAAGCCCTTTATGTAGAGGAAGACTTACAAGATCAAGCCCTAAATGGAATTATTTTATGTATAAATAAATAAATAACTACAATTGAAAATTACACAGGATTAAGTTTCCAGAAATGATTTGTCAAAACCAAAAAAGGCTGAGCTCACCTGTCTTTGTAGTTTATCACAGTATCGATAATGGCATTCATCTGTTTTGTCAATTTAGGTGGGTTGGGTGACAACTTCTCTGCAGGAGGTCTACCTCTTCTTTTCTTTGCTTTCTCCCCATCCTCTTTCCCAGAATCCTTATCCAAATTTCTTCGTCTCTTCCGTTTTTTAAGCCGGATTTCCTCTTCCATTTCTTCCAAATTGCCGTCTTCAATTGCCTGACAACCATGGATTCCAAAAATCCCCCAAAACCCAAAAGAGACAATTAACAAGTATTTTTAAAAAAAAACAAGGAAAATACAATGTAAATAGATATAGATAATTGAACATTAAATGCTCAGTCTATTTATAAAAAAGATTTCAAAGGAAATTCAGTTACTGACAAACAATAAGACACTAAAATTAAATTAGTTATATAAAGAACCCTACCACCTAAATACATATTCATCTGATCCTGAATTTCATATATATGAGGGCTTGCATCAATTTGTTCACTTTAGTAGCAGTCCTAGAGAATGTAGTTCAAGAGAAAGACTGATGTGCATGTTTACAGACACCATGCTCAGCTTCCAATGAAAGAGATTACAGTTTTTTAATATGATTTTTTACATACACTCACACACACAATTTATGTAGTAACATACTAGACTCAGCTTCTCTTTCAAAGAATTTAAGTGACCTAACAGTTAAAACCATATCTAAAATGTATAATTTTCATTTAGAACAACAATCAACAGAGACAGAAGCACTGACAACAGTGTTTTACAGTAAAGAGCACTCACCATAGAATGAAAAAAGAAAAAAACACACAGAGTCACAAAAAATTAACAGTTTCAATTACCCGCAAACGTGTGCTTTTAACCAGAGTCAGCAGCACCAGGTAGACAGATAAAATCTCTATGAAAACAAACAAGGCATAAAGGGAACCTGTTCACACCTAACTGATCCAGGTGAAAAAACCAAGAAGCTGAACTTTTTCCTTTGCGGGGGAAAAAATCCCATAAAAATCTTAAAAGTAGGCTTTCTGATTGATGCTTTCTGGAACACAACTGATGTTAATATTTGTCCCTCTTGCCTCTCAATATTGCCTTGAATACATGCAAATACTAATCAGTTATTTCTCATAGCTGAAAGAGCTATAATCATAAGGCAAGTACCTTAATTTCTCTACAAAACCAAACATGACTAATATTTATGATCATATGAGAATAGCAATCAATATAAAAAGAGTGATAACAGTCCAGACATAATTTATTTCATTTGCGTACAGTGTCTATTGAAAAACATTTTATGAACAAAACCTGTTTCACTATACAAAAAAATCTGGCATGTTAAAACTACTAGTGGGATTTCAAAATCTGTTTCCTACTCATTCTCTAATGTGCAAATCCATAGAACAAACATGAACACAGACTCCTGAGGAACAGCCTGAAGCAAGACCTTAATAATCAAAAGACAATTTCCATCATGCTTTCAAGCATTCAGATAGCCACTATGAAGAAGGCTTGAGATCTGATGAGTTAGGAAGATTAAGTAAGGGAAAAAACTTCACAAAACCTCATTAATATTAATTTGGTTAAATCAGGACACCCACCATACACCACTGCAGCTAGCAAAGATTAAGAAAAGGAAATTTCTCCACAAATTTTAGAAGCTAAAAATAATAATAAATATAGCATGCAAGGCTGTCAACAGTTAATGTCATTGCTCTCCTTAAGCATTCAGTTGCACATTGAAATACAGAGAACACCAGCTCTTTATGTCTTATACACCTACACATTCCTATGATGTAGTTCTCCTGAACCTTCAAGAATGGAATGAAAAAGGTTATTTACCTTACCACTATCAGCAAGCCAGCTATCGGAAATCATAGTTAGTGGGGATAAAATTAACAAACCAGCAAAGCAGTGAGCTGCTAGTCTCTTCATCAGCTGATCAGAGAAAAAAAAAAAGAGCTGGGGAAAGGCTATGTTTTCAGATACAAGTAATTTTATTTTAGTGAAAATTTAATACTGAAAGAATTGTATATACTCAAATCTGCTGTTTCATTCTACCTACTACAAGGCCCAAGGCCTTCTTCCTTCAGCTTGTTTTAATATTGACAACTACTTATATTTTTCTCTTATTATTCTAGGCACTTGGATTCTAGATTTTTAGCTGGGCAGTTACCAATTCTTGTTAGCATTTTAATTGTAGGAGCAAAATTGGTCAATTTCATGTATGATTTTAAAACTAAAATAGATTGTATGCAATAAATACAGTTTTAAAATGGAAACGATACTTTTTATTGTTCTGTACTGAACATTAGATTTTGGTTATTACAACTAATACAACAAAATACTCAGAATGACAAGAAACAAAAAACAAGGTTAGCATTTTGATGCAATGTGCTTTAGAAAATGGATATTCACTCATTAACCAAAAAAATATTTTCTTGCAGGGGGTAACATCAAAGTCAAAAGAATGTTTGGGTTTTTTTTTAAAAAACCACATTGCCCAATGTAGTAAAAAAAAAAAGAAAAGAAAGAACAGACAAATTGTGACATTTGCTCTTCCACTCTGTAAATTAATGAGTAGTACATAATAAATTAATTGGCAGAACACTATAAATCTGCAAATGAATATTAAAAACTGTCTATTTGGATAATAATATAGAAATCTATTATTATAATTAGATCTTAAAATTTTGTGCAGACATGTAAATTTTCCTTAAAAAAGCTTTTAGTGAAAGCACTAAAAATCACACACACGTGCGTGCATGTGCACACACACACATTCATATATGTGTGTGTTCATGTACCAACAAGTTAGTTATGAAACTAATTCAAATGACAGTGCTTCATTAGAAGAAACTACAATAAGGCTAAAGAGAATATCCTTCCAACCCTTTACCTGCAGGATAATACAATGCATACCAGAAACAAATCTTCAGTTTCTGATGGATGACGTGTTGCACAAGAGTATAGGACACAGCAGACATCTCCCATGCTCAAATGCCTTTGGATTAGTGAGGTGAATAAAAAGGTAGTCAAGAAAACTACTGTACAAATAAATATTTAAGACTTTCCTTAAGGCAACAGGACTAAATACTGCAATAAAGTTTGGGGTCTGTTTTCTTGAAAGAAAGCAGTAAAACTATTAGAAATTCCAATTCTGCAAAGGGTTGAACATCTCATGAGAGGTACTGGGTATCGATTTCCAGCCACATTCCAATGAGGAAGCAAATGGAAAACCAGTGGAAATCATGAGGACTCAATGCTGCATTCTGTACCAAGAAAATCTTCCTGCTGTTCAGTATCTTATTGGTGTGTCTTGGTTCGTGTTATATAAAACAATTTCCTTGCTGAAGAGCTGAGACCATGCAAGTGTCTCAGAGCACTAGAATTTTAATCAGCATATTGACCATAGATTAGAGAGAAACAAACAAGAATTTTCAGCAAGCAACTAGAAGTTGGTTTGGGGATTTTCTATTGTTAATTGCAGTTACATTTCTCTCATCAATCATGAAGGACCGTTTCTTCATTTCTTACAAAAGGAAGTCTTCTTAGTAAAAGTGGATACTGTTACATGAGCATCAAGAAATGAAGTAAAGAAAGATCAAAATAGAAACTGCTTTGTTTGCATTCTTAACATTGACTTAGTTGAGAGTATGGAAAACATGGCACAACATCACACACATAAAACTCTTCAGTCAAGAATTATGGAACAAAATGTACAATAAGATCTATAGCTCTGACTTCTTTGGTGACAACATCCTTTTGAAGCCAACCTGATAATACCTGAGGAAATCAAAAACAACCACCACATCAACAAAGAAGCTACCTTGGTGAGATCACCCATGGATATTTTATCAAATAAAAACTGATGTTGCATGTTATAATAAGGTAACTAATGACATAAGATGAAATATATTAAACCTCACATGTATCAAAGGTTCTCAAAGACCTTAAAAAAAAATCTCAGACCAGTCCTATATTAGTTATTAGATTAATTTTATGTGAAGTAGGAATCAAGTGATTTGAGTACAGTCACATGGTGATAGCAGGGTTGGGCATAAAAATCAGTTCTGGTGTTCAGCACTCCAATGCTTTTCTCTAATATTTCAATGATTACATTATGAGAGGTATTTGTCATGGACCAAGATATATACTAGTTTCCTTTGCTCTGAACTCATTATTAAGTACTACTACTAGAAATTTAAGAGTCAAAGAAAGCTATTACTATTGCCTACAGTCATGGAAACTGTATACAGACACTTAAAACTAGTGATAATAAACAATATAATGTTGAAACCCTCTTTGGATTAAATGAGATACTGTGCAAAACAGGAAATCTCTATATGCTGCACCCCCCTGTTATTGCCTCTTAACCCAAAGAAGTATGTCCAAAGAGTGTTACTACAGTTTACTACCTTCCCTCCCAGGCATTAGTGCTCAACATCTCTCAAAGCTGCATAAGAGAACAGAGAGTTCTTGCAACTAATTTTGCCATATAGACAGATTTGCTAACATGCTTGTATTAGGTCTGGCTGGGATGCGGTTAACTTTCCCCATAGCAGCCCTCATAGTGCTGTGCTTTGTATTTGTAGCTAGAACAGTGTTGATAACACACCAATGTTTTGGCTACTGCTGAGCAGTGCTCACACAGCATCAAGGCTGTCTCTCCAACACACCCACCCCACTCAAAGGCCAGTAGGCTGGTGGTGAGCAAGCAGTTGGGAGAGGACATAGCCAGGACAGCTGACCCATACTGACCAAAGGGATATTCCATACCATATGACATCATGCTCAGCAATAAAAGCTAAGAAGGAGGAGGAGCGGGGGGCACTCATTATTAAGGTGTTTGTCTTCCTAAGCAACCGCTACACGTACTGAGGCCCTACTTCCCAGGAAGTGGCTGGACATGGCCTGCTGATGGAAAGCAGAGAATATTTTTTTTATTTTTCCTTTGCTTCCACATGCAGCCTTTGCTTTTCTTTATTAAACTGCCTTTGTTTTGACCCACAAGTTTTTAATCTTATTTTCTTCCCTTATCTTCCTGAGGAGGGGGAGTGAGAGAGGAACTTGGTGGGCACCTGGCAGCCAGCCAAGGTTAACCCACCACAATGCTAATTATCTAACTCAGTATTTTCACTGAAGGCATACAAAATATAATTGAACAGAAAAATCAGCTTCCCAATTTCTTAAAAAGAAATAAATCTAACAATGCACAGTATCCTAAAGTCTGAACTTTTCCTAGGAAAAATGCACACCATTTATAGAACTACTTCCTGCTATGCTGAATGGCAGATTCCCCAACAACTTCTTCTAGCAAGCTCAGGTAGCAGTAGGGTAAAACATTGCTGGCTGGGACACAAGATCTATATTGTTAACATGTAATCATAAGTTTCATGGGACTCAAAGTTTTTCTTTTTTTTTAAACCAACAGGTTCCTAGTTTTCAAAAACCAAAATATCCTAAGAAAGTAGACGTGATATATTAGAATAGAATCATAAAATAATAGAATCATTTAGGTTGGAAAAGACCTTTAAGATCATCAAGTCCAACTTTTAACCTAACACTACCAAGTCCACCACTAAACCATGTCCCTAAGCACTGTGTCTACCAGTCTTTTAAATACCTCCAGGGATGGTGACTCAACCACTTCCCTGGGCAGCCTGCTCCAGTGCTTGACAATCCTTTCGGTGAAGTAATTTCTCCTAATATCCAATCTAAACCTCCCTTGGTGCAACTTGAGGCGGTTTCCTCTTATCCAATCACTTGTTACCTGGGTGAAGAGACCAACTCCCACCTCCCTACAACCTCCTTTCGGTAGCTGTAGAGAGCTATAAGGTCTCCCCTGAGCCTCCTTTTCTCCAGGCTAAACAACCCCAGTTCCCTTAGCCACTCCTCAAAAGACTTGTTCTCTAAACCCTTCACCAGCTTCGGTGGTCTTCTTTGGACATGCTCCAGAACCTCACTGTCTTTCTTGTAGTGAGGGGCCTGTCCTGGTTTGAGGTAAAACAGGACCCATTTTCTGTTTTGTAATTTTACTTGGCAGCTAAGCGTCTTCTAACTAACTGAACTTCCTGAAATTAACAGCATACTGTGCAGAAACTGTTCGCTCTCAGAGTGATAAGATCTGATTAGCTGTAATTTATGCCAAGGAATGGTGCAGAGAGGCTCTTGCTTATACTTATTGCTATAACAACCAAGAACCTCATAGAACGGGTTCTCCAGCCCTGTGATTGTCTTCATGGCCCTCCTTTGGACCCTTGCCAGTCTGTCCGCATCTGTCTTGAATTGTGGGGACCAGAACTGGACACGGCCTGACAAGCGCTGAGTGGGATGAACACATCTCTGTCTCTGCTAGTAACGCCCCTGCGGATACAGCCCAGGATCCCCATTTGCTTTTTTTTCTGCAGTGGCACACTGCTAACCCATGTTCAGCTTGTTGTCCACCAGGTCCCTTTCAGCAAGGCTGCTCCCCAGCCACACCGATCCTAGCCTGTACTGGGCTCTTTGGTTATGTTGTCCCGGGTGCGGGACCTTGCATTTGTCTTTGCTAAACTTCATACTGTTCTTGCTTGCTCACTCTTCCAGCCTGTCCAGGTCTCTCTGTAATATGGCTCTTCCCTTCTGATGTGTCCACTTCACCACCCAGTTTAGTGGCATCAGCAAACTTGGTGAGGGTGCTTTCAATCCTATTGTCCGGATCATTTATGAAGTTGTTGAACAGTGTGGGGCCCAGTATCGATCCCTGGGGGCCCCCACTTGTGACAGGCTGCCAGCCTGAGTAAAAACCATTGATCACCACCCTCTGAGTGCAGCCTGTTAGCCAATTTCCTACCCAGCTTGCAGACCACCCATCCAGTCTGTATCTTGCTAGTTTGTCCAGGAGAAGGCTGTGGGAAACAGGGACAAATGTTTTGCTGAAGTCCAGGTAAACAATATCCACTACTGTCCCCAGGTTAACATGTCCCAGTTTGAGGTAAAACAGAACCAATTTTCTTTTCAGTAATTTTACTTTTCTGTTAAGCCTCATACAACTAACTGCACTCTCTGAAATTAAAGGCATATTTTTCAGACAGTAGTCCGTTTCCAGAGTGATAAGACCAAATGTTTATAGTTAATACCAAGGGACGGTATGCAGAAAGGCTCTTGCTTATACTTATTGCTATGACAACCAAGGTCAGCTAACTGTTATTTGCCCTGTTGGAGGGTCAGAAGCAGAAAAGCATAGAGGAGTCGCACCTGCGGGGAGGAGAGGACAGGACAGGTGACCCAAAACTGACCAACAGGGTATTCCATCCCATCTGCCTCATGCTCAGTATAAAAGCTGAGGGATCAAAGGGTCAGCGCTCTCTCTTCAATGGCCAGTGTCCGAGGAGGACTCTGTTTGTTTGTCTGCCTTTGATCCTGATCCATGCATTCCTGAATCCAGATCCAGAATCCAGCTCCTGTCTGTCGCTGAGTCCAGTCTGGGTCTTCCCCAGTGCCAGCCGGTGATGTGATTGTCATCCTGGGAGCTCGATACTGGTTTTGTATATATTGTATATATTTCATTATTTTCTTTTTTATTATTTTATTAATTTTTTAATATTTTCATTAAAGTAGTTTAGTTTTTTCTGAACTCATAAGTCTTTTTCTCTCTCTCCCTCCTCTCCTTGGAGAGAGAGGTGGGGTAGAGCATCCGTCATTCGTTTTCACTGGCCAGTCCGGCCCAAACCATGACAGGGCCCAAAACTGAACACAGTATTCGGGGTGCGGCCTCACCAGTGCCGAGTACAGGGGGACAATCACTTCCCTAGTCCTACTGGCCACACTATTCCTGATACAAGCCAGGAAGCTGTTGGCCTTCTTGGCCATTTGGGCACACTGCTGGCTCATATTTAGCCAGCTGTTAACCAACACCCCCAGGTACTTTTCCACCCAGCAGCTTTCCAGCCACTCTTCCCCAAGCCTGTAGTGCTGCATGGGGTTGCTGTGACCCAAGTGCAGGACCCAACACTTGGCCTTGTTGAATCTTATACAATTGGCCTCAGCCCATCGATCCAGTCTGTCCAGATCCCTCTATCAGAGCCATCCTACCCTCAAGCAGATCGACACTCCTGCCTAACTTGGTGTCGTCTGCAAACTTATTGAGGGTGCACTCGATCCCTTTGTCCAGGTCGTTGATAAAGATATTAAAGAGAACTGGTCCCACTTGTGACCAGCCACCAACTGGATTTAACTCCATTCACCACCACTCTCTGGGCCCAGCCTTCCAGCCAGTTTTTTACCCAGCAAACAGTACACTCATCCAAGCCACGAGCAGCCAGTTCCTCCAGGAAAATGCTGTGGGAAACAGTGTCAAAGGCTTTACTAAAGTCCAGGTAAAAACAACATCCACAGCTTTTCCCTCATCCACTAAGCTGGTCACCTTATCATAGAAGGAGATCAGGTTAGTCAAGCAGGACCTGCCATTCATGAACCCATGCTGACTGGGCCTGATGACCTGGTTGTCCTGCATGTGCCACGTAATGGCACTCAGGATGATCTATTCCATAATCTTCCCAGGCACCGAGGTCAGACTGACAGGCCTGTAGTTCCCCTGATCCTCCTTGCAGCCCTTCTTGTAGATGGGCGTCACATTTGCTAACCACCAGTCAACTGGGACCTCCCTGGTTAGCCAGGACTGCTGATAAATTATTGTCGAACATGGGATTCTAATGAAGAGCATTCTACTTTGAAACTCCCAGATCGCCCTAGTTTCTGTTTTAATTTTATTTTGTTTTATGCACAACCAAAACAGAGTGCACAAGCAGAAAAGTCAGGCATTTAAGTATTACACAGTCCAGTATATGTAGAAAATAAATGTGATAGCCAGAACTCTATTTAATGGAGTATACTCAAATTAGATGCGCAAAATACGCATCAGTAATACTATGACAATATAATACAGATCGCAATATATATAAACTACTAGGAGACCAGGGTGGTAAAATTACTCCTATATTGAAGTTTGCTTTATCAACCTGCCCTCTCCAATTTATCTCCCCAGCTTTTTTCTTCAGGTCCTGCAGATATGTCCTAATACCAATTCCACTTTTCTTCCTTCTATGCCCTATCTGATATCCCATCCAGTTTTGCTTTACATTTTTTCTCACACTGTCTCTAACACATAATCTAACTTTTTAAGTCCTCAAAAGAGCCCTCTCTTTAAAATCCATTTATCTTGCTTAGTTTTTCAACACTTGTCTTCCTGATGTCTGTGGCTGTTTATAGCTTCCATATATCTCATTTTTTTGTTATCTCCCTAGAGATGCAATAACTGAATAGTTTTTGCTATGCTACAGCATACAGGGCAATATATTACATAAAAACTATGAAGAATTGCATAATATTGCATGCATGGCCAATCAGATGACACAAAGATATTCTATTGATAATACAACTGAAGATAATCAGTCATTTACATCAGATAATTCAGATATTGAACATCTGAGGATAATACAAGGATTGATGTGGGTATTTTAACTGATTTTTTTTTCACACTTGGATAGCATCACACAACAGATAAGCTAGAATGACTTTGCTGAGATTAAACAGAAACACAAGCATTTTGATTTGAAGATTTATTCTAATAAACTTTTATTACAATGCAAGTATATATTTACATATTTACCTTTGAAGAAAAAGCATGTCATAAAAAATGAAAATATGTACCTATTTAAAATTCTTATGGGATCAAGGTTTTAATTTTTAATGTTTTATTTCTTCTCTAAAAATGTTTCAAATAAAATATATTCTTAATGTAAAGTATCACACACAGCCAGCACCAATAAATTTCACCTCAGTAATGAATCTTCTGGTTTTTGGTTGGTTTTGATGTTGTTTTTTTTAAGTGCAACCGGATTAAAAATAAGTAATTGAAATGTCCAACAATGTAAGCAATGTTTTAAAATTTAAGCAATCAATCAAACCTTATTTGCAATTCTGAACCTTTCACAAACTTATGGGGACAAAAAGACAGAAGGGCACAATCGCTAGAAATGATGTTGGGACTCACAGACTTCACAAGGAAAGGAAGACCATTAGGATCATTAGGAAGTGATCATCTAGTGATGACAGCCAGTTGTCTTGAAAAGATATTAAAATAATTTCTCTCCTTTTGAACTATAAACAGAGTAGCAAAAATTTCTCTTATTTTACAGTTGAATAAAATTTTTGAAACATGGAAACACCAATTTTTTCTGTACATGATGAGATACCCATATAGGACAGTGGTATAAAGAGTTTATTGGAATTTGTTTTTGTGGCAAAGTAGTCTAAATTCATGGCAATAAAGTCATCATATGTCACATCATGTTCTTTCTTTCTTATGTTCTTTCTTATGTGTGCTGGTTTTGACTGGGATAGAGTTAATTTTCTCCATAGTAGTTTGTATGGGACTTTGTTTTGAATTTTTGCTGGAAACAGTGTTGATAATACAAGGATGTTTTCATTATTGCTGAGCAGTGCTTACACAGAGTCAAGGCCTTTTCTGCTTCTCACACTGCCCCGCCAACAAGTAGGCTGGGGGTGCACAAGAAACTGGGAGTGGACAGAGCTGGGACAGCTGACCCCAACTGACCAAAGGGATATTCCATACCATATGACATCATACTCAGTATATAAGGCTGGAGGAAGAAGAAGGAAGGGGGGGACGGTTGGAGTTATGGTGTTTTGTCATCCCAAGAAACTGTTATGTGTGATAGAGCCCTGCTTTCCTAGAGATGGCTGAACATCTGCCTGCTGATGAGAAGTAGTGCATGAATTTCTTGTTCTGCTTTGCTTGCGTGTACGGCTTTTGCTTTACCTATTAAACTGTCTTCATCTCAACCCACGAGTTTTCTCACTTTTACCCTCCTGATTCTCTCCCCCATCCCACTGGGTGGGGGAGCGGCTGTGTGGTGCTTAGTTGCTGGCTGGGGTTAAACCATGACATTATGTTTTCTTTTTTTTCTTGTATTTGGGTGGAGTAACACGTCTCATTTTGAAATAAGCAGACTTTATTCCAAGTATAAGATGTAGAAAACAGGAACAAAATGAAGAAAATAATTAGGGATAAAAAGAAGAGGCAAAATAGTCTAGATAGACAAAACCAAAAATAATTGAAAAAAATTTAAAAAACCTTTTCTGTTTTTGTTATTTTTTCATTTGTAGTGACCTCTTACATCCATTTACTTAGAGATAGTGGATTTAGAGAATTTTCCAGTAGCATGGGCTATTGCTATTAATGCAGGTAAGTGCCTACTTAGTAGCGAGTAATCTTATCTCACCTTACTTTTTCTCATTTCTTACTCTGTTATGTTGTCGGTCTTAACCAACTTACTACTAGAGCAGGCAGAAGAAAAATTTTAACACAAAGAAAGAAGGACTATTCAAACAAGAAGTGCTAGCAGCAGGAAGTACCCTTGTTAGAGACTCCCATTTTATATAATTTAGAGAAAGATAACATAAACCAAGTAACTCTTTTTCAGTAAATTAAATAAAATTAGAAGATGAAACAGTAATAAAAAGAAATATATTCGGACTAGCTGTGCACAACATTTTGCAAAGCTACCTTCTAGCAATGATGCATTGAGTCCAAAGTTTTCAGGACATTTCGAGTTACAGAGTTGGCTACGTTGATTATAATACTGCAGGATTTACAGTGGAACTTTGTTCTTTAATGTACATGTGACTAGAAGGACTTCTTGGTCTTCTGGGACAAATTACAGTACAAATCACAGACTGATGAGTATAAGCTATTATTTATGCAGGAGCTTACTGAAGAATACAAAGACGTTTCTAAGAAAGGCACAGGCTTTTAAGAATGGTCTAGGAGGAAGTGAAGTTCCTCCACAAAAGAATGGAGAATGCAGTGTAAGTGTATATATGAAATTAATTAAATTCAAGCAAAGCCCCAAGCAGCAATGAAGTCCTAAGATTCTGAGTCTTTGAGACCCATCTGACGATGTCTCATTATATGTATTCAGAGGTAACTGAAACAGACATCGAGTACACTAATCCTTAACTTCTCTGAAATATTGTAATCCAAAATTATTGAGTTTAGACTCTACACTTGAACAGGTCTTCTATATTATTGGAAAGATTTTTTTCTTGTTCTTTTAAAAATAAAATCCCACTCCTAGGGTACAGAAAACAGTCCATTCACTGAGCAGATTACTTCAAGATGACTCAAAAATCTGATTACCTGAAAGGTCAAGAATCTGAAGGCTTTTTAGTTATGCCTAGGGATGGATTTAATAATTTTTGAGAAGCCCAGTTTTAAACTTAACTGGTTTTCCATGTTTGCTAGATTAATATTTCTTTTCTTGTTGTGTATTAGGACACTAACAGTCCCAGAAATTGCTCCTCTAGACAAGGCAAAATATTAAATTCTTCTATATTTGCAGAGTGAATAAGTACTTTGGCCAAAATATATAACAAGTTGCTTGGAAAAATATAGGTCACTTTTCATCCATGTTGCAAATGCAAATCCAACAGAGGAAGCTTATTAATGTCTAATCACTATTCAAAAGTCTGATATGTGACAAAATGTCATGACCTACTGTATCATAAGCTCCATCATTTTAACTGTCAAGCCTCTTATCAATCTCAGAGAAAGGAAGGATCCAGTGGGCACCCAATATTAAAATGATTGTTTCTTCTTCAGATCCCAAACTGCTCCTAGGAACCTGAATCTAAAACGTTTAATGCAGACTCTCTTTTTTTCTGTATTTCTGTGAAATTATTTAGGCTTTACTTTTAGTAGGTCATTTGAATTTTGACTTTTAGCATGAGATACCTCAGAAATCTTATTTGCAGGGTCTTTAACTGTTTCATGCAAAATTTGACACCTCAAAAAAGTAAAAATATTACAATTCAAGTATGAAAGTCAGTTTTAGTTCATGATTGCTGGGATATAGCAACTCAATATGTGAGATAAATCTATCTATTTCAAACAAAACACAATTTATTTTAGTCTAATGCTTTCAACAAGGCTACTCATAGTTGTCCAAAATAGAAAAGGATTTTTATGTCAAACATTTATTCTAATGTTTCCTAGAGGAGAATATACTTACAGATCAATAGAAAACATGCTAATACTTCTTATGGTATTTTACAAGTAAAACCCTTAGGGCAAAGTGAAAGACATAAGAATCCTATGAAAATATATCAAGATGTTTTGCTGATAGATATTTGTCTGAAATAGCTGTTCAGATTTCCTGACTTCAGGTTTTCACTCTACAAAAACAGTTTCTGAGACATTTAAAATCTTTTTACTGACAATATTTTTCAAATATAAAAGAAACATTTCAGAAGTATTTTGTTAGGCCCCAATAATCATACTCTCAGTCCTGCCTCTAGATTTTCAATGAGAAAGGTATCCAGAATATGGAACAGGTTTGGGTTTTTCTTTGCTTTAAAACTAACCCCTTCCTCACAGAAAACAGAACAAAATAAAGTATTGGGTAGATGCACTTTAGTTCCAAGTCATACATCAAAAAGCCAAGAAAAGCCCATTTCATCTTAATTGCCTGTGGCAGATGCGCCCGCCCTGACAAAGACCTAACAAAGACCCGACAAAAGCCCGTGAAAACTTCCCACCACAGCTCTCCTCTCCCTCACACAGTGGTGGTCAGCACTGCACGTATTCATTTCTGTCAAAAGGTAAGGAAGTTGTGACTCTCAGCCAATAAGAGCTGGCATGACCATATTGACCACAGATCAGATTCACTTGGAGTATAAATGGAGCCCTGCCAGAGGGCAAAATTTGAGTTGTCCTCTTCCGAAGCAGTGAGTCTGCAGTCAGGGACTCTCCCCGTGGGCTGGGACACAACCTACGGTTCATCTCCTATACAGGGTTCATCTCCTATACAGGCTGAGAGCCCTCATCTTACAGGTGAGTAATTGTGCACATTTTTGAATCATCATTTCTAAACCTTAAGAATTCTTGATT
Organism: Pluvialis apricaria; assembly: GCA_017639485.1. Taxonomy (NCBI): domain Eukaryota; kingdom Metazoa; phylum Chordata; class Aves; order Charadriiformes; family Charadriidae; genus Pluvialis; species Pluvialis apricaria. The sequence continues at coordinate 8,424,314 of CM030043.1, read as the reverse complement.
CAGTCATGCAGTATTAATTCCTCGTACATTTTGAACCTGTGGTTTAATAATGTTGTCGGAGTGTTAAATGATTTTGATACACCTCATTTCCAGTTGGTTCTGTGCTAAACAATTTTTGGATAGAATAAAGTTTATTTTGAGTTTATCACCTGTCTAAATTTGATTTTGTGAACCTCCATGACATTAAATTGGCATAGTCGGCAGGATAATATCGATAGAGGACTTATTACAGAGGAACGGTTGTGGTCCTCCCCCAGGTACAAACTGGGTGAAGGAGAAATGGTTCGCCCCAGAGGCAGTCGTAAAAAGAGCAGAACAAAGCCGTGGAAATAATTGAGATGGTAAAGGTAAAGGGACTATGTGTACCATCTGGGGTGCCTGTTGAATTCAAGTGCAAGATCATTATAATTATTCCAGAATGTTAGAGAAGGATAATTTAAAGAAGCAATTAGAAATAGATTTTTTAAAAGTGGAATTGAAAAGAGAGAGAGAGTGGACACATCTATTAGAACAAAAAATTGAGCTCATGCTAGCACAAGCAGAAGGACCCCCCCCCCGGTATTGTCCAAATCCAAAAATTAATTGTGGGCGCAGATCCCGAGGATCAGTCAGTCGCCATGGGGAGCTGCTCCAGAGCCCGGCTGACCCACAGCCGAGCAGCAGACCTCAGCGCACAGGCGGTTTTCCAGAGGTAAGGAGATAGACCCCCTGGTGGAGAGACCCACTAGGAGCCGGCAGCTCTCGAGGGAGGCGCTGAGGCATGAGTATTGCCAGAGCAACGGTGACCACCCCCTGCCTATAGAAAGGCAGCCTAGGGAGCACAGTGAACAGGACATGGCACGTCAGCCAGGGTGTGGTGCAGCAGTTTGCATGGCAGTTCGTGTGGAAGGGCGTGTGAGAAAGGCACCTCTTCGAAGGAGAAGCATTCCACTGGTCGAGCACTGGGCACTGTCCTCTGACCATCTTCATGGGTCAAGGGTACTCAAGGTAGAATGGTGGGCACTCATCAGAGAACAAAGGCTGCAGCTTGGGCTATGTGGATGGCTGCACCATCCACCCCAGCAGTGGCTGCCTACACCCAGACGGAGCTGCTGAAAGGAGAGGGTGCAGCGCAGACCTCGGACTGCAGGAGGTGCCTCGACCTTTCTCCTGGGGGCAGGGATATGCAGCAGACCTGCCTGTAAAAGGTGTGCCCAGGTAGAAGACCTCCTGCAGCAGGTGGCTGATCTGGAGGAGGCAGTGAGGAGGCTGTGTAGCATCAGGGAGGCTATCTTCACTCTGCAGAGTGAAGAGACAAAACCTACTGGATCAGGAGAGGAGCAGGAGCTGAGTTAGCTCAGCTGAGTAGCATGAGCTACCCGATCTGCTCCACGTATAACAACCAGTCCAACTAAGAAAAGGTGAAGGGTGATAGTTGTAGGTGACTCTCTTCTGAGAGGTACAGAGGCACCCATTTGCTGGCCTGATGCACTGCTGCTTACCAGGGGCTTGCATCAGGGATGTCACCAAGAGACTAACAAGCCTCGTGCAGTCCTCTATTATCCACTCCTGTTGTTTCATGTGGGCACCAGTGATGCAGCCAGGAGCAGCCTGAAGACTATCAAGAAAGATTATAAAGCCCTGGGAGCAGCGGTCAGGGACTGTGTGGCACAAGAAGTTTTTTCAGCAATCCTCCTGGTCAAAGGGAGGGGGGTTGATCGGGCCAGGCAAATCTGGCAAATCAATAAATGGCTGCAGGACTGGTGCCACAGACAGGGGTTTGGCTACTTAGACCATGGGACTCGCTTTGAGAAACCAGGTGTACTGGGGGCTGATGGGGTCCACTTGTCAGAGAAGGGGAAGAGTATCTTCAGTCAGAGGCTTGCCACGCTCGTGAAGAGGGCTTTAAACTAGAGTTGCTGGGGGAGGGGAACCGCAATCCATTCCACTCCTACCAATATGATGCCAATACCAGTAATAGATGCCCAAAACCTGGAGAAGGGTTGCAGGTCAGCAGCAGAGCACCTGGAGTGCGGCATAAAGGAATTCCAGCCAGTAAGTCAGCTTAATCGGGGGCCCAACTTAAATGCCTCTATGCAAATGCACTTAGCATGGGGAATAAGCAAAAGGAGTTAGAGACGTGCACACACCTGCATGGCTATGATCTTATTGGCATCACAGAGAGCAGTGGGATGGCTCCTATGATTGGAGTGTTGGAATGGAAGGATACAGGCTCTTCAGAAAAAACAGGCAGGGGAGATGAGGAGGGGGGTATCACCCTCTATATCAATGACCAGCTGGAGTGCATGGAGCTCTGCCTGGGGATGGATTAGGAGCCAACTGAGACCTTATGGGTCAGGATTAAAGGGAGGGCAGGGACAGGTGATGTTACAATGGGGGTCTGCTACAGGCCACCTGACCAGGAAAAAAAAGCAGATGAGGCCCTCTGTAGACAGATAGGAGCAGCCTCACGTTCACAAGCCCTGGTCCTCATGGGGGACTTCAACCACCCCAATATATATTGGAGGGACAACACAGCAGGGCACAAGCAATCCAGGAAATTCCTGGAATGCGTTGATGATAACTTTCTTCTCTAAGCGATAGAGGAGCCAACGAGGAGAGGTGCTATGCTGGACCTTGTTCTCATCAACAAGGAGGGGCTGGTGGGGAATGTGAAGCTCAAGGGTAGCCTTGCCTGCAGTGACCAAGAAATGGTGGCATTAAAGATCCTTAGGGCAGCAAGGAGGCCACACGATAAGCTCACTACCCTGGAATTCAGGAGAGCAGACTTTGGCCTCTTCAGGGATCTGCTTGGCAGAGTATCATGGGATAAGGCCTTGGGGGGAAGAGGGGCCCAAGGAAGCTGGCTAATATTCAAGGATCACCTCCTTCAAGCTCAGGAGCTATGCATTGCAACAAAGAGGAAGTCAGGCAAAAATACCAGGAGGCCTGTATGGATGAACAAGGAGCTCCTGGAGAAACTCAAACTCAAAAAGGAAACCTACAGAGGGTGGAAGCAAGGACAGGTAGCCTGGGAGGAATACAGAGAAATTGTCCAAGCTGCCAGGGATCAGGTTAGGAAAGCTAAAGCCCAGATAGAAGTAAATCTGGACAGGGACATCAAGGGCAACAAGAAAAGCTTCTAAAGGTATGTCAGTGATAAAAGGAAGATGAGGGAAAATGTGAGCCCACTCAGGAAGGAAATGGGAGACCTGGTCACCCGGGATATAGAGAAGGCTGAGGTACTCAATGACTTCTTTGCCTTGGTCTTCACCGGCAAGTGCTCTAACCACACTGTAGAAGACCAGGTTCAAGACCAGCTGAGGAACCTGAAGGTGCACAAGTCCATGGGACCTGATGAGATGCATCCGCAGGTCCTGAGGGAACTGGCAGATGAAGTTGCCAAGCCACTAGCCATCATATTTGAGAAGTCGTGGCAGTATGGTGAAGTTCCCACTGACTGGAAAAGAGGAAACATAACCCCCGTTTTCAAAAAGGGTAAAAAAGAAGACCCAGGGAACTCCAGGCCAGTCAGTCTCACCTCTATGCCCAGCAAGATCATGGAGCAGGTTCTCCTGGAAACTCTGCTGAGGCACATGGAAAATGAGGGGGTGATTGGTGACAGCCAAAATGGCTTCACTGAAGGCAAATCATGCCTGACAATTTTGGTGGCCTTCTACGATGGTGTTACAGCATTGGTGGATAAGGAAAGAGCAATTGAAATCATCTACCTGGACTTGTGCAAGGCATTTGACACTGTCCCGCATGGCATCCTTGTCTCTAAATTGGAGAGACGTGGATTTGATGGATGGACCACTTGGTGGATAAGGAATCTGCTTGATGTCCACACTCAGAGTTGCAGTCAACAGCTTGATGTCCAAGTGGCGACCAGTGGCAAATGGCATTCCTCAGGGGACGGTATTGGGACCGGTACTGTTTAACACCTTTGTCGGCGACATGGATGTTGGGATTGAGTGCACCCTCAGAAAGTTTGCCGACGACACCAAGCTGTGTGGAGCGGTCAACACACTGGAGGGAAGGGATGCCATCCAGAGGGACCTGGACAGGCTGGAGAGGTGGGCCTGTGCAAATCTCATGAAGTTCAACAAGGCCAAGTGCAAGGTCCTGCACCTGGGCCGGGACAATCCCAAGCACAAATACAGGCTGGGCAGAGAATGGATTGCGGACAGCTCTGAGGAGAAGGACTTGGGGGTGTTGGTGGATGAGAAGCTGGACATGAGCCAGCAATGTGCGCTTGCAGCCCAGAAGGCCAACTGTATCCTCGGCTGCATCAAAAGATGTGTGGCCAGCAGGTTGAGGGATGTGATTCTGTCTCTCTACTCCACTCTTGTGAGACACCAGCTGGTGTCCTGCATCCAGCTCTGGGGCCCCCAACATACGAAGGATATGGACCTGTTGGAGCGAGTCCAGAGGAGGGGAACAAAGATGATCCGAGGGCTGGAACACCTCTCCTGTGAAGACAGGCTGAGAGAGTTGGGGTTGTTCAGTGTGGAGAAGAGAAGGCACCGGAGAGACCTTATAGCAGTCTTTCAGTACTTAAAGGGGGCCTACAGAAAAGGTGAAGAGGGATTCTTTATCAGGGAGTTTAATGATAGGACGAGGGGTAATGGTTTTAAACTGGAAGAGGGTAGATTTAGATTAGGTATTAGGAAGAAATTCATTACTGTGAGGGTGGTGAGACATTGGAACAGGTTGCCCAGAGAAGATGTGGATGCCCCATCCCTGGAAGTGTTCAAGGCCAGGCTGAATGGGGCTTTGAGCAACCTGGTCTAGTGGAAGGTGTTCCTGCCCATGGCAGGGGGGTTGGAACTAGGTGATCTTTAAGGTCCCTTCCAACTCTAACCAATCTATGATTCTATGATTGGGATGGGGATATCTGGGGAGACCCTGATGAAAATAGTTCTGAGGAAACTGAAGAATTGTAGGAAAAGGAAGTGCGACCTCTTATTAAAACAGAAAAGCATACGGGTCTGCATGGCAGGAACCCCTGCACCTCTGTCTGTACCATGCCCTTGGTGGGACTAGAGCTCAGTGAATTGCAAGCTGTTCTTGCAAAAACCCGGAGAGACAGACATGGAATATTTGTGGAGAGTTTCTTCAACCAGGGGTGATCAGATACTGTTGAGTGATGACGAGGCTAGGGGATTTTGGGGCCCCAGAGTGGTTCTGAATGAGGGGCCGGCAGGTGACCAGTCAATCATGTCCCAAGTGGCTTATTGGGCTGGGGGTGTGTACCCCAAAGAGCGAGGGGAGCCTATTACTATCCTGGTAAAAGGATTGTCAGAGTTGACAGAAAGAGTGCAAAAGGCTGCTTGCATCCAGGCAATGTATGAGAGGGTGCAGCACGTGGTACCGATTGCCGTGCTGGTGGACCCCAGCCACCTTAGACCTATTAGGGTACTACTGGACCCTTTAAAAATACATGTTCAGTCTCTTAGAGAAAGGATTCAGAGGGCTGTAGAACGCAATCAGCAAAACCCTCAGAATCCGCCCGCCCATGTGTTGACTTGGAGAAGCTACACAATATAGTGACTTATGGGTGTGAGATGGGATGGTCTGACCCAGGTGGTGGTACTGATCGGAATAGGAGGGTTCAACAAGCCAGCTGAAACCCTCATAGTAGATGGCTCTCCCTCAGGGAGCCTGCACCTTCCCGGGATAGACTGGATCAAACTTTCAATCCGGAAAGGAACAACCTTTGGCAAAAGACATTAGCATTGGGAGTATCCTGGGTGGTGCTACACAGGCAGTCCACTGATCATATCCGGAAACTGGTGGAATTGCTAGATGGGAAAAGGAGGGGTCAAAAGGAGGGCCAGAAACCGAACCCCCTTGGGAAGGGAAACTTAACCCTTTTGCATCCCTGCAAGGGGAACTGAATGAGTTAAAAACCTAGAAGTTGCAGTTTGGAGCACAGTTTGGAGTTCGGGCTGCCCACTTGTTGTGGTTTAGGCATTGTGAATTCTTGCTAATGGTCTGCTGACAAGGAACCTTATATGCATATCCCTGTGAGCCCAAAGCAAGTAAGTTTAGAGTTCTTAATTGATACAGGGGTCCAAATTAGTGTTTTAAGTAAGCAACACGCCACTGAGTGAGGGATTAAACCATCGAGAAAGACTATAAACATAATAGGCGTGATGGGTGCATCAGAAAAATGTCCTATAGCTCAAACTCAACTTTGGCTACCTGGGGAAAAGCAGATGACGGCTGTAGAGGTGGCTCTAAGCCCTCATAAGGGAAATGTATTGGGATTTGATGTATTAGCAGGCAAGCGGTGGTATCTACCTAATGGCAAGGTGTGGAGTTTTGGAAGCAGAGGAGCAGAGGCCATCCCTGTTAGGAACCTGCAGCTTGCTCCTGCTCTACCGCAATCTGAAGTAACCTGCGTTTCCCAATACCCTCTGCCAACTGCAGCTAAACAGGGTATTACAGAGTTAATTAACAACCTCAAGAAGAGACAGATAATAAGTCGCACCCATTCCCCTTATAAGTCTCCAGTCTGGCTGGTTTGTAAGCCTGATGGGCCGTGGCATTTGACAATTTACTATCAAAGATTAAACAGTAATACCCTGCTGCTGATGGCTGCTGTTCCGAGTACAACCTCAATAGTAACAGCAATACAGGCAGCCGCCCACCTGTGGATGGCTGCTCTAGATGTCAAAGATGTTTTTCATGATCCCATTATGGGAAGAGGATTGACCTCAGTTTGCCTTTACTTGGGAAGAGACACAATGCACCTTTAACCGACTCCTACAAGGATACAAACACTCTCCCACAATGCCTTGGCCAAACTCCTCGACGCAGTGGAGGTGCCATCAGGTATCCACATATATTAGTACATAGATGATATCCTAGTTGGTGGAGATGATAAAGAACAGATAGGGAAGGTGGCTGAAGCCATCTGGAACCTGTTGACTAAAAATGGGCTAGACATTCCGCCTTCCAAGGTCCCAGACAAGAAATTAAATTCCTAGGAGCCTGGTGGATAGCTGGAGCAGTTGCAGTACCCGATGACACTCTGTCAGCCATTGAGAAAGGGCAAACTCCAGGCAATAAGACAGAATTACAGTGGCTGTTAGGTACATTGGGCTACTTGAGAAAGCATTCTCAGTGATTGCCCATCCTTTATATGACTTGCTCCAAAAGAATAAGAAATGGGATTGAACTCCACAACATATAGAGGCCCTTAATGTCCGAAAGGATGAACTTAAGACCTATCAGAGGCTAGGCCCACTACACCCACAAGACCCATTGAGGGTAGAGTAGGGGTTTGCAAAACATGCCTCCTATTGCGGTATATTCCAAAAGGGACCGAGAGGGCAGGCTAGACCTTTATTATTCTCTTCTACCTCATTTAAGGAAACTGAACAACGGTACTCAGAGTGGGAGAAGGGACTCCTTTCACTTATTAGGGCATTCAAGGAAGCGGAAAGGTTACGTACTTTGCAAGATATTATAGTGCAAGGCCCTTTCCCTCTGCTAAATTTGATCCTCAAGGGATCACCCCCTCCTGAGGGAGTGACCCAGAAGGCCACGATACAGAAGTGGTATGCCTATCTAGATGGAGTTAGTCAGCTACTGCCATTAAGGGAGGGCCCGGTCAAAGCCTCTAAGCTCTAACAACCTGTGAATTCGGAGCCATGGACAATATGCGCATGGACTATGTAGACAACAACTTTTTCTCAATTTCACAAATATTTGTTTTCTCATCTTTCACAAAATCCCAACCTTCAACAAAGCCTGTTAAAAAAAATCTCTATTAGGATTAGATAAATATAAGGGTCACTAAATGAAAGGCTAAACTGAAAAAAATATTGAACATAAGACAGATAATCCTATAGAGTTACTGTAGTATCTAATTACAACCACCTGAAGATCAAACTGAGTTCATGTTCACTAGCTACAAAATGGTATCTAAATATATATGCTTAGCATTGATTGTAAAAGATGTATATATATAAACAAAGCTCCTTTACAATACACAAGCCCTAAAAAAAAGCCTCTGGTAATTTATGTCAGGTTGTAATAACAAGCTAGCTCAACTTTACTACAGTGTTTGATGCCAGAGTTGCCTTTTAACAGTTGGTAAAACAAAACTGAATAAATTTTATGTCATATTTTCCAACACTATTATATTTCAACACTTGAAATTAAAAATATTTTATTATATTCCAACACTATTATATTCCAATACTTTTTTATATTCCAACACTTGGAATTCAAAATAGTCATGAGCATGTTAAAAACATCTATCGCATACTTTGTATGTATGTATGTCAATATTGGATTTCTTCTAATTTAAATAAAAATAAATATGGACTTAATTTCACTAGAATTTTTTTAGATCAGCAAAAGCAAGTAGTCTACAATAGTTTGGTTTTGAATGCCCGTGTGAGATAAATTTGACACTGCTCATCTCAGGTTTCAGACTTGTTCCTCTTGGCAACATGCAAATCTGAATTAAATCTGCACATCTACAGAACAGAACTTTGTTCATGTCACCAAGCAAACAACTAGGTTGAATGAGAAACTGATTCCAGATGCAAAACATTTCAACTGTCTTAAGAGATTTAGCTTCACAGTAAAGGTTTGGAGGATGAGTTAACGAGCATCAGAACTAGCTTAGCCAGGTAAGAGCTGTCTTGATGCCTCTGCCTAAGTCAAAACTATTAGAATCAAGATCAGGTCAGAATAAGTATCTCAGATATCATGGAACACATCTAACAGCATCCTTCTCAATTTAGCCTCTGAGCAGCAACTCAGATACACTAATTTGTGACTATTGCAAAAAAATCCATTGATTCTTGAAAAGTCCTAAATAACGGAGTCCTTAACAGAACATTCATGGCCCTTTAAGAAATAATCATCTGACTGCTGATCTATCATTTTGCCACCTTGTGAGAAGCATTGTTGTGGGAGAAATTGTTGTTCGACCCAGGAAACTACAGGCCAGTCAGCCTCACCTCCATCCCTGGAAAGATGATGGAACAGCTCGTTCTGGGGGTCATCTCCAAGCATCTGGAGGAAAAGAAGGTTATCAGAAGTAGTCAACATGGATTCACCAAGGGGAAGTCATGTCTGACTAATCTGATAGCCTTCTACGATGGTGTGACTGGATGGGTGGATGAAGGGAGGGCAGTGGATGTTGTCTACCTTGACTTCAGCAAGGCTTTTGACACTGTCTCCCACATCATCCTCACAGACAAGCTTAGGAAGTGTGGGTTAGATGAATGGACAGTGGGGTGGATTGAACAGTGGTTGACAGATAGAGCTCAGAGGGTTGTGGTTAGTGGTGCAGAGTCTAGTTGGAAGCCAGTAACTAGTGGTGTCCCTCAGGGGTCAGTACTGGGTCCAGTCTTGTTCAATATATTCATCAATGACCTGGATGAAGGGATAGAGTGTTCCATCAGCAAGTTTGCTGGTGACACAAAACTGGGAGGGGTGGCTGACACGCTGGAAGGCTGTGCTGCCATACAGTGTGACCTGGACAGGCTGGAGAGTTGGGCAGAGAAAAAACTGATGAAATTCAACAGGGGCAAGTGTAGGGTACTGCATCTGGGGAGGAATAACCCCATGCATCAGTACAGGTTGGGGGCTGACCTCCTGGAGAGCAGCTGTGTGGAAAGGGACCTGGGAGTCCTGGTGGACAACAGGATGACCATGAGCCAGCAATGTGCCCTGGTGGCCAAGAAGGCCAATGGCATCCTGGGGTGCATCCAGAAGAGTGTGGCCAGCAGGTTGAGGGAGGTCATCCTCCCCCTCTACTCTGCCCTGGTGAGGCCGCATCTGGAGTACTGTGTCCAGTTGTGGGCTCCCCGGTTCAAGAAGGACAGGGAACTGCTGGAGAGGGTCCAGCAAAGAGCTACAAAGATGATTAGGGGACTGGAGCATCTTTCTTATGAGGAAAGGCTGAGGGACTTGGGGCTTTTTATTCTAGAAAAAAGAAGACTCAGGGGGGATCTTATCAATACTTATAAATACTTAAGGGGAGGGTGCCAGGTAGATGAGAAGAGTCTTTTTTCAGTTGTGCCCAGTGATAGGACTAGAGGTAACGGGCACAAACTGGAGCACAGGAAGTTCCATCTTAACATGAGGAGGAACTTCTTTACTCTGAGGGTGGCGGAGCACGGGAACAGGCTGCCCAGGGAGGTTGTGGAGTCTCCCACACTGGAGACATTCAAAACCCGCCTGGATGCCGTCCTGTGCAATGTGCTGTAGGTGTCCCTGCTGTGGCAGGGGGGTTGGACTTAGATGATCTCCAGAGGTCTCTTCCAACCCTGACGATACTGTGATACTGTGAAATATGCCAGAGGATACAATAATTCCACAATTTAAATGCTTTCTAGGATCAGAAGGCAGGCTCCTACTTCCCTGTTTATAGAAAATGCAGTTGTCATTCCAACAGTTAGGGCACTGCACCCTGCAGCATCAGCTAGTGATCAAAGCCTGTTCTTCTGTTATAACTTCCCAGGGTGTCTAGGGTAGCTGCAGGCTTCCAAAGCATTTTCACTACATACTGCATGTATTCATCCTCTTGGCTTCAAAAATAATTTTTATTTTTGGTACACTGCTTCCAAACTCAGAACTTGGGTCTTCTGATAAGGAGAAAGATGACATATTTTTGTCTGTATATGCACATGCACAAATGCCTTGAGGTCTTTTTTTTTTTCCTTTGGGGATCTGCAATGATGCATATGCTCATGAACATGAGCATAGGCACCAAGTACCACCCAGCACTCAGAACTCCCGGAAGGGAAAACTGGCATTGGATGTTTTTGTTTCCTTGGCTTTTTTTCCCCTTCAGATGCAACAAGAAGGAATTAAGCCTATAAGACCCTTACTGGAATATTCAGCATTGAGGTATCTGTGTTATGGCCGGGTATATTGGGAGCCTTGCAGAAGACACTGGACTTGAGGAGTTAATTATCTTGAGCAGGCCATGTCTGCTCTATTGGGTCTTAGAATCATAGAATCATAGAATAAGTGAGGTTGGAAGGGACCATTAAGATCATCAAGTCCAACCGTTAACCTACCCTGATTTAAAAACACCCACTTCTAAACCATGTCCCTAAGCACCTCATCTACCCTTTTCTTAAACACCTCCAGGGATGGTGAATCCACCACCTCTCTGGGCAGCCCATTCCAATGTTTAATAACCCTTTGAGTGAAAAAATGCTTCCTAATATCCAATCTAAACCTGCCCTGACATAACTTGAACCCGTTTCCTCTTGTCCTATCACTTGCCACGTGGGAGAAGAGGTCAGCCCCCATCTCTCTAAAACCTCCCTTCAGGTAGTTGTAGAGGGTGATAAGGTCACCCCTCAGCCTCCTCTTCTCCAGGCTAAACAACCCCAGTTCCCTCAGTCGTTCCTCATAAGGCTTGTCCTCCAGACCCCTCACCAGCCTGGTAGTCCTTCTCTGGACACGCTCCAGCACCTCAATGCCCTTCTTGTAGTGAGGGGCCCAAAACTGAACACAGTACTCGAGGTGAGGCCTCACCAGTGCCGAGTACAGGGGGATGATTACTTCCCTACTCCGGCTCACTACACTATTCCTGATGCAGGCCAGGATGGTGTTGGCCCTCTTGGCTGCCTGGGCACACTGCTGGCTCATACTCAGCCGGCTGTCCACCAACACCCCCAGATCCTTCTCTGCCAGGCAGCTTTCGAGCCACTCTGCCCCCAGTCTGTAGCACTGCATGGGGTTGTTGTGACCCAAGTGCAGGACCCGACACTTGGCCTTGTTGAACCTCATACCATTGGCCTCAGCCCATCTGTCCAGCCTGTCCAGATCTCTCTGCAGAACCAATCTACCCTCAAGCAGATCAACACGCCCCCCCAGTTTAGTGTCGTCTGCGAACTTACTGAGGGTGCACTCAATCCCCTCATCCAGATCATTAATAAAGATATTAAAGAGAACCGGTCCCAGCACCGATCCCTGGGGGACACCACCTGGATTTAACTCCATTTATCACCACTCTCTGGGTACGGCCATCCAACCAGTTTTTTACCCAGCGAAGGGTACACCTGTCCAGGCCACGAGCAGCCAGTTTCTCCAGTAGAATGCTATGGGAAACGGTGTCAAAAGCCTTGCAAAAGTCCAGGTAGACAACATCCACAGCTTTTCCTTCATCCACTAAGCGGGTCACCTCATCATAGAAGGAGATCAGGTTTGACAGGCATGACCTGCCTTTCACAAACCCATGCTGACTGGGCCTGATCACCTTGTTCTCCTGCATGTGCCGTGTGATGGCACTGAGGATGATCTGTTCCATGACCTTCCCAGGCACCGATGTCAGACTGACTGGCCTGTAGTTCCCCGGATCCTCCTTCCGGCCCTTCTTATGGATGGGTGTCACATTTGCCAACCTCCAGTCGGCTGGGACCTCCCCGGTTATCCAGGACTGTTCATAAATGATGCAGAGTGGCCTGGTGAGCACTTCCGCCAGCTCCTTCAGTACCCTTGGATGGATCCCATCCGGCCCCATAGATTTGTGCACCTCTAGGTGCTGAAGCAGGTCCCTCACCATTTCCCTTTGGATTACAGGGGCTTCATTCTGCTCCCCATCCCTGTATTCTAGCTCAGGGGTTAGGGAACTCAAGGAACAACTGGTCCTACTGCTGAAGACTGAGGCAAAGACGGCATTAAGTACCTCAGCCTTATCCTCGTCCTTAGTCAATACGTTACCAGCCTGGTCTACTAGAGGACAGAGATTATCCTTAGTCCTCTTTTTATTGCCAATATATTTATAGAAACTTTTTTTGTTGTCCTTGACAACAGAAGCCAGGTTTAGTTCTAGCTGGGCTTTGGCCTTCCTAATTTTTTCCCTACATAGCTTCACTACCTCTTTGTAGTCCTCCTGAGTGGCCTGCCCTTCTTTCCAAAGGCCATATATCCTCTTTTTTTCCCTAAGCTGCAGCACTAGCTCCCTGCTTAGCCAGGCCGGTCTTTTCCCCCGACGGCTTGTCTTCCGGTATATGGGGACAGCCTGCTCCTGCGCCTTTAGGACTTCCTTCTTGAAAAACATCCAGGCTTCCTGGGCTCCTTTGCCTTGGAGGACTGCCTCCCAGGGGACTTTTTCAACCAGGCTCCTGAAGAGCCCAAAGTCCGCCCTCTGGAAGTCCAAGGTGGCAGTTCTGCTGACCCCCTTCCTTGCTTCTCCCAGAATTGAGAACTCTATCATTTCGTGGTCACTGTTGCCAAGACGGCCTCCGACCATCACATCCCCCACAAGACCTTCCCTGTTGACAAACAACAGATCCAGCAGGGCACTTTCCCTAGTTGGCTCTTTCACTAACTGTGTTAAGAAGTTATCCCCAGTACCTTCCAGGAACTTTCTAGACTGTTCCCTCCCTGCTGTATTGTATTCCCAGCAGATGTCCGGCAAATTGAAGTCACCCACGAGGACTAGAGCTCGCGACCTTGAGACTTCTCCCAGCCGTTTATAGAATATTTCATCTGCCTCCTCATCCTGGTTGGGCGGTCTATAACAGACTCCTACTACAATATCTGCCTTGTTAGCCCTCCCCCTGATCTTTACCCATAAACACTCAATCCCATTATCACCATCTTCTAATTCAAAGCATTCATAACACTCCCTGATATATAGGGCCACACCCCCGCCTCTTCTTGCTCGCCTATCCTTCCTGAAGAGTCTATAGCCATCCATGGCAACATTATAGTCATGAGAGTCATCCCACCATGTTTCTGTGATGGCAACTACATCATAATTACCCTGGTGCACGATGGCTTCCAGCTCCTCTTGTTTGTTGCCCATGCTATGTGCATTAGTGTATAAGCACTTCAGGTGGGCTATAGGTCCTTTCTCCTTTTTACTAGAGGGAGCTAAAGTTCTGCTATCCCCAGACATCTTCCTAAGGAGCCCGGTGTCACCCCCTGTCTTTTCCAAGTCTAGTGCCAGCCCACCAATTTCAGGATTTTTGCTAGCAACCTTGGATCTATCCCCATCCCCCTTCGAACCTAGTTTAAAGCCCTGTCAATGAGCCCCGCCAACTGCTGCCCTAAAACCCTTTTCCCCCTCTGAGACAGGCTTTTGGTGTCTGTTGCCAGCAGGCCTGGTGTCCTGAAAAGCAGCCCATGGTCAAAGAACCCAAAATCTTGCCGACGACACCAGTCTCTGAGCCAGGCATTGATTAGCTGGCAACCTAACCTTGTACTTAACCTTGTACTTAAGGCTTGAAAAGCCAACAGGTTAGCATGAGTAGCCACTGTAAAGGAATCTGCTGGAGTGCCTGTGCTGTGGATGTTATGACAGAGATAACTTTCCAACCTGTCAGGATAAAACCTATGGTTTTGATTTTTACACAAGATACAGGAGGAAGGAGGGACTTCTCCACTGACATGGGATCTGCACAGTGTGCTGTGGGAAAATCCATCGTACTCTGATGCTGCATGGAAGTAGGGTTCCCAGCATCTGAAGGGTTGTAAGATTTACTTGCTATCTATATTCCTCTTTTTATTCTGTCTAATTATAACAGCTATTTTATTATGCTATTTTTTGTCAGGCCTTTCTTACCGAGATCCAGAAAGAACCCTGTGCTGTCTCTCTCTTCCCACCCTTGCCCCTCCCAACCCCACCCCACCTGGTGCAGAACACCAGGGTCCAGCTCAGAAGGAGCAGGTAGCTGATCTGCAGTCAGAATTCTGGCTGCTGACCCAGGCAAAACTCCTCAGAAATTAAAGTAAAATTAAACTGAATCTCTCAAAGACAAATGCAGCTAAAGAGATAGCTGTGAGCTGGATAATGATATTATCAAAACAATATATTAATCAGAAATGTAAATTTTCCTTCTGAAAAGACTCATGCAAGTATAGCTTAAAGGTATCAGCAGCTGGAGAAAGAAAAAAACCCTAGAGATATAGCCCTGCTGCTAGTGATCAACAGGTCTGTTTCTTCTACCGTGCTCCAAAAGAGGAGTAGACAGTGGCATAATAAAACATGTGGGGTAGTAAAGGGAAAACTTTCATGAAATAAAGTGCCATCCTTAATTTAGAATGTATTGAATCTTGTGGGTACTTTTTAAAATGCCTTAGCCATTTAAGTAGTTTATTTTAACAAAAAATTATTTGATTTAAAATTTCCATACAATGTGTATGATATTGTTAGATTGCAAGTTGGGAGTAGCAAAACCTCAGGTTGAAACTGCTTATTAACTCCCTCTGATAATTTTACACATTTAAAGATTCCCTTTGTAATAAGTAATTTAGCAAAAGAATTTTACTTCAGCTAAAATGGATGTGTGTTTCCTACAGCTTCAGCTAAGATGGGTGTGTGCTTGCTATACAGTTAATAGATATGTGCTTGCTATGGCTTTAGCTAAGATAGATATGTGCTTGCTATGCGTTTGGGGGAAGGGATAGCGTTAGATTGGATATCAAAAGAAAACAACAGTTGAAAGTACCGGATCGTTGTGAAAAACAAAAGGTGGTGTAGTTAGCCAAGATAACCACAGGAGTGTGAAGAATAAAGAAGCCACCAGAAGGACATGGTGATAAAGACTTCAAGGACCACCAAGAAGCACAGCGCCTGCGCCGCTAGAGGGGAGGGGGCATGTTTGGGGGTGGGTTGCATTCCAAGAGCTCATTGACTATGTAATTGGGGGGAGGTTGTGTTCTGAAAACTCATCGATTATGCAAATGTTTTCGAAGAAAAAGCATGACTAGGCACAAGGAATATGAAATAAAAACCCGCGTTTTTATTATTTTTCAGGGAAACTGAGGCACAGGAGGAGAAATCCCCTGTGTAGCTCCCAGCGCTGTAATAAATATCCTTTGCTCCACCGAATTTGCCCCTGACTAAAATTCAATACAGTGAGCGTGTTTCTCACACCTTGAAAATGTTGTACATGATTGTCATCTCTTTTTCTATGATCCCCGAGGTATGTCATTTAAAAAAAAAAACAAACAGGAAAACTTAAATTGCCCAAGGAAAAGACAAGTGAGGGGTAAAAATGCAGAAAACGACTCTCTACTTTCCACACAAAATAAATCTCATGAAAACACTCAGGAAAGTTTCACTTCATTCAAGTTTTCATTGTCTACCTAATAGAGAGGACCTTTTACTGTAAAGCTGCATGACCAATGCTACACTATAAATCTAATCCTCAGAATACAGGCATTCAAAAATATTAGTAGCTCTTACATCGGCATTTTCTGTAACACTTTGAAGTATACAGACTTGCCACCTGAAAATGCAGTTGAAAATATGTACACAATACAGTTAGAAGGGACTGCTATGTAGTATGGAAACATCTGATCTATCTTTAAACTGGCTAATTTAATATTAATTAATTTAATTATTAATTTTAGTCTTAATTAAATTATTTAATTAATTTTATTAATTAATAGCTAATAATGGTCACTCGCTGAGGAACAGCTCCGGTGCAGGTATGCATGCAAGGGAGCAGGGGTTCGCGGCAAAAAGGGGCTTTTCTTGAGCTTTCTGGAGGGGAAAGGCTGGGAGAGCACAGGCAGCCCACGAGAACCAGCAGCTCGCACAAGGGTTGCTGACAAGGTGGGGGCGGGGCCAGCAGTAGCGGTGCCCACCCCACTCCCATAAGAGGCAGCCCGAGGGGGTGTGAGTGATTAGTGTGCTGTAGCAGTTTGTGTGGAAGGGTGGTGAAGCTAGACTGAGGAGCCATGGTAGCCACCTGGTAGAAAGCCTTGGTGTCTCTTAGCTCTGCACCCAGCAGGACTGAGGCAGCTTCCAAGATGAAGCTCTTGTGGGAACATGCTACCACCCAGGTGTCAGGCTGCAGGATGTGTCCTACTCTTAAGCTCAGATGGCAGCAGTGAGCACACTTGTGGGGGGTGTGCCCAGGTAGAGGAACTCCTCTGCCTAGTAATGGAGCTCAGGGAGTAGGTAAGTAGGTTGAGAATTATCAGGGAGTGTGAGAGGGAGAGACAGACTGCTGGAGTTGCACCCTATCTTCCCTGAAACAGGCCCAACAGGCAGGGCACATGATACAGAGGATTGCTTGGCTAAATGTGGAACTTAAAGGATATGGGGCAATGGCAACAAGTTCCTACCTAGTACAGCAGGCATGTCTCCCCAATAACTCCCCCACCTTCCCAGGTACCCTTGCAAAATATGTATGTGGCTCTGCATGCAGAACTGAACCATGATAAGGATGATGATTCAATTAGTGTGGAGGTGTTGCTGAGGTTAAGTTGAACTACACCCTGCATCAAAACCTCTTCAATAAAGGAGAAAAAAAAGGCAGGTTGTTGTTGTAGGTGACTCCCTCCTGAAGGGAGAGGAAGGCTCAATATGCAGACCAGACCCACTTCTTAGCGAAGTCTGTTGCCTCCCTGGGGCCTGGGTTAAAAATATGAAGAGAAAGATTTCTACCCTGGTACGGCCCTCAGATTCTTATCCATTACTGATTTTTTAGGTAGGCAGCAATGAAGTTGCAACAGGAAGCCTGAGGGCAATCAAGAGAGACTTTCGGGCCTTGGGACAACTGGTTAAGGGACCAAGAGCACAAGTAGTGTTCTTCTCTATCCCTCTAGATACAGGGAATGACAAGGGAAGTAACAGGAAGAGCCAGCAGATCAATACCTGGCTCTGAGCCTGGTGTCAGTGGCAGGACTTTGGGTTTTTTGATCATGGGATTGGTTTATGTGACACCAGTCCTGCTGGTGACTGACAGGGTACACCTGTCTCAAAGGGGTGCAGGAGTTGGCAGGGCTCATTGAAAGGGCTTTAAACTAGATTTGAAGGGGGAAGGGGATGAAACCAGGCTCTCTAGAGATAAGCCTGGGGATGGTGTGCTAATGTTTGTGGGACAGTATGCTAGTGAGGTCCCTCGGTCTGCTGACTCAGTGAAGGTGGGGGATGGAGATCCATGCAGCAGCAAAGATGCGAGGGTTATTGATGGGTTAGAAACTATGGCCGCACCTGGGAATGGTCAGGTAGGAATTAGGGCTTCTCCCAGTAAAAAGGTGATGGGACCAATAGCCCAACTGAAGTGCTTCTACACTAATGCATGCAGCATGAGCAACAAACAGGAGGAGCTGGAAGCCATTGTGCAGCAGGAAAACTATGATGTAGTTGCCATCATGGAAATGTGGTGGGATGACTTGCACAACTGGAGTGCTGCAATGGATGGCTATAAATTCTTCAGAAGGGATAGGCAAGGAAGGAGAGGTGGTGGGGTGGCACTGTATGTTAGGAAGTGTTATGAATGTCTAGAACTTAATGATGGTGACAATAGAGTTGCGTGTTTATGGATAAGAATCAGGGGGAAGGCTAACAAGACAGACATCATGGTGGGAGTCTGTTATAGACTGCCCAACCAGGATTAAGAGGCAGATAACATATTCTGTAAGCAGCTGGGAAAAGTCTCATGATTGCTAGCCCTTGTCTTCATGGGGGACTTCAGCTTACCAAATGTCTGCTGGAAATACAATACAGCTGAGAGGAAACAGTCTAGGAGGTTCCTGGATTGTGTTGGGGATAACTTCCTGACACAGCTGGTGAGGGAGCCAACTAGGGAAGGCATTCTGCTAGACCAGTTTATGACCAGAGAAGGACTTGTGGGGGATGTGAAGGTTGGAGGCTGTCTTGGGCATAGCAATCATGAAATGATAGAGTTTTTGATTCTTAGAGAAGCAAGGAGGGGGGTCAGCAGAACTGCCACCTTGGACTTCTGGAGGGCAGACTTTGGCCTGTTTAGGAGCCTGGTTGACAAAGTACCTTGGAAGGCAGTCCTGAAGGGCAAAGGAGTCCAGGAAGGCTGGACATTCTTCAAGAAAGAAATCTTAAAGGCATGGGAGCAGGCCGCCCCCATGTGTTGAAAGATGAGCTGGTGGGGAAGAAGACCGGCCTGGCTGAACAGAGAGCTATGATTGCAACTTGGGGAAAAAAGGAGAGTTTATGGCCTTTGGAAGAAAGGGCAGGCCACTCATGAGGACTACAAAGATGTAGCGAGGCTATGTAGGGAGAAATTAGAAGGGCCAAAGCCCAACTAGAACTTAACCTGGCTTCTGATGCTAAGAACAATAAAAAATGTTTCTATAAATATATTGGCAATAAAAGGAGGATTAAGGATAATCTCCGTCCTTTAGTAGACGGTGGGGGGGAACTGGGACATAGTGACCAAGGATGAGGAAAAGGCTGAGGTATTTAATGCCTTCTTTGTCTCAGTCTTCAACAGTAACACCAGTTGTTCCCTGAGTACCCAGCCACCTGAGCTAGAAGACAGGGATGGGGAGTAAAATGAAGCCTGACTTTTCTGCTTGTGCACTCTGTTTTGGTTGTGCATGAAACAAAATAAAATTAAAATAGAAACTAGGATGATCTGGGAGTTTCAAAGTAGAATGCTCTTCATTAGAATCCCATGTTCGACAATAATTTATCAGCAGTCCTGGCTAACCAGGGAGGTCCCAGTTGACTGGTGGTTAGCAAATGTGACGCCCATCTACAAGAAGGGCTGCAAGGAGGATCAGGGGAACTACAGGCCTGTCAGTCTGACCTCGGTGCCTGGGAAGATTATGGAATAGATCATCCTGAGTGCCATTACGTGGCACATGCAGGACAACCAGGTCATCAGGCCCAGTCAGCATGGGTTCATGAATGGCAGGTCCTGCTTGACTAACCTGATCTCCTTCTATGATAAGGTGACCAGCTTAGTGGATGAGGGAAAAGCTGTGGATGTTGTTTTTACCTGGACTTTAGTAAAGCCTTTGACACTGTTTCCCACAGCATTTTCCTGGAGGAACTGGCTGCTCGTGGCTTGGATGAGTGTACTGTTTGCTGGGTAAAAAACTGGCTGGAAGGCTGGGCCCAGAGAGTGGTGGTGAATGGAGTTAAATCCAGTTGGTGGCTGGTCACAAGTGGTGTTCCCCAGGGCTCAGTATTGGGACCAGTTCTCTTTCATATCTTTATCGACGACCTGGACAAAGGGATCGAGTGCACCCTCAGTAAGTTTGCAGACGACACCAAGTTAGGCAGGAGTGTCAACCTGCTTGAGGGTAGGATGGCTCTGATAGAGGGATCTGGACAGACTGGATCGATGGGCCGAGGCCAATTGTATGAGATTCAACAAGGCCAAGTGTTGGGTCCTGCACTTGGGTCACAGCAACTCCATTCAGCACTACAGGCTTGGGGAAGAGTGGCTGGAAAGCTGCTGGGTGGAAAAGTACCTGGGGGTGTTGGTCAACAGCTGGCTGAATATGAGCCAGCAATGTGCCCAAATGGCCAAGAAAGCTAACAGCTTCCTGGCTTGTATCAGGAATAGTGTGGCCAGTAGGACTAGGGAAGTGATTGTCCCCCTGTACTCGGCACTGGTGAGGCTGCACCTTGCGTACCGTGGTTAGTTTTGGGCCCCTCACTACAAGGAAGACATTGAGGTTCTGGAGTGTGTCCAGAGAAGGGCAACGAAGCTGGTGAGGGGTCTAGAGCACAAGTCATATGAGGAGCAGCTGAGGGAACTGGGGTTGTTTAGCCTGGAGAAAAGGAGGCTGAGGAGAAGCTACCTGAAAGGAGGTTGTAGAGAGGTGGGTGTCCATCTCTTCTCCTAAGTAACAAGGAATAGGACAAGAGGAAATGGCATCAAGTTGTGCCAGGGGAGGCTTGGGTTGGATATTAGGAAAAGTTTCTTCACTGAAAGGGTTAGCGAACATTGGAACAGGCTGCCCAGGGAAGTGGTTGAATCACCATCCCTGGAGGTATTTAAAAGACGTGTAGACGTGGTGCTTAGGGACATGGTTTAGTGGTGGACTTGGCAGGTCTAGGTTAATGGTTGGACTCGATGATCTTAAAGGTCCCTTCCAACCTAGATGATTCTATGATTCTAATTTGAGTACACAGTTAACAGTTTAACAGTGGAGTAGGAAGGAACTTGTAGTTTTCTTCAACACTTGTAGTTTTCTTCAACAAAGTAACAAACCATGTTGAAAAGGAGTCGTGGTACACGCTCTATCTTGACTTTAGCAAGGCCTTTGACCTTGTTTCACACATTATCACAAAAAAAACAGGAAATCATGGACTACATAAAATTACTATCAGGTGTATAGCAAATAGTCAGAAAAATCTATTCAGAGCACTTTTTAAAACTCGGAGTAGTTCTGTCAAAATGACTGTGGAAATAGGGGTCCAGTGCTATTCAATATCTTTTTTTAATTACCCAGATTATGGAATGAAAAGTATACCTATTAAATCTGCAAAGAATAGCAAGTTGACAGGGACCACAAGTATACCTGATAATGAGACTAAAGTTCAAAATGCTTTTGATAAATTGGTGTAACAACTGGAGAAAATGTGGAGAATTTACAACAAGGATATATGCAATGTATTTCTATTAGGCAAGGAAAAACCAACTGTTTTATTGGGTTTACGTGGCAATGTTTTGGTAACGGGGGGTCTGCAGGGGTGGCTTCTGTGAGAAGAGACCAGCGGCTGCCCTCATGTTGGATGGAGCCTGTTCCAGCCAGCCCCAAGATGGACCCACTGCTGGCCAAAGCTTAACTAATCAGCGACACTGGTGGCGCCTCACTGATAACATATTTACAAAAGGGTAAAAAACATTGCACAGCAGCTGTGTGAGAGGAGTGAGAAAAACGTGAGAGAAACAAGCCTGCAGACACCAAGGTCAGAGAAGGAGGGGGAGGAAGTGCTCCAGGTGTTGGAGCAGAGATTCCCTTGAAGTCTGTGGTGAAGACCATGGTGAAGCAGGTAGTCCCCCTGCAACCCATGGAGGACCACATCAGAGCAGATATCTACACTACAGCCCATGGAGGTCCCCATGCCTCAACAGGTGGATATGCCCTGAAGGAAGCTGCAGCCGGTGGAGAGGAGCCCATGCAGGAGCAGGTTTTCTGGCAGGAGCTGCGGCCTGTGGATAGCACCCATGCTGGAGCAGTCTGTTCCTGAAGGACTGCAGGCCATGGGAGTGACCCACATTGAAGCAGTTGGTGAAGGATTGTCTCCCATGGGAGGGACCCACAGCTGGAGCAGGGGAAGAGCATGAGGTGGAAGGAGTGGCAGAGACAAAGCATTATGAACTGACCACAACCCCCATTCCCCATCTCCCTGTGCTGCTCACAGTGGGGGGAGGAGGTAGAAGAGTCAGGACTGAAGGAGCAAAGTTAAGCCTGGGAAAAGGGGAGGGGTGGGGGAAAGGTGTTTTTACTTTTGTCTTTGTTTCTCGCCATGCTACTCTATTATTAACTGGTAACAAATTTAATTAATTTTCCCCAAGTCAAGTCTGTTTTGCCTGTGACAGTATTTGGTAAGTGAGCTCCCTGTCCTTATCTCGACCCACAAGCTTTTCTATCTTATTTTCTCCCCCTGTCCTGTTGAGGAGGGGGAGTGACAGAGTGGCTAGGTGGGCATTTGGCAGGCAGCCAAGGTCAACAAACCACAACTGTATGAAAAAGGATATGGAAAAATTGGATAGGGAGTAGTTTCATAGGAAGTGGTTGAGGGTTTATACTGGATCACAAGTTAAACACAAGTCAGTGTCTGTACTGCTGAGAAAATAGAAAAAAACACTTTACCATGATGTATAAACACCCTAGCAGTTATATGAAAGAATTCTTCCCCTTTATTCAGGCAAGGCTGTACCTGGAGTATTGGTGTCTAGCTTTGAATAAAACTTAAAGAAAGTTGCTAACCACTTGGAGAGAGTTTAAGGAAGTTGAATGAAAATGATCAGAGGTCTAGAAAACAGGGCCTATGGGAAAAGATCACATGAGCAGGGGTTGTTAACGCAAAGAAAAAAAGACTAAGTAAGGCTGTGTTAACAGTCTCTTAAGACATAAAAAGATGTTGGGGGAAAAAAAAAAGATGTGAATAACCTGTTCTTCATGATCACAGTGAACAGAACAAGAAGTAATGCACTTAAAAACCAGCAAAGAAATTCAGATACGGTATTAGGGAAAACTAAATCACAGCAATAGCTTCCCTTAGGGAGTTCTAAATTTTTCATCAGTGGAGGCCTTTAGGCAAACATCTATAAGGAATGACATAGGAATAGCTGATCTTGCCTTGAGGTATAAAGATGACTTCTTGAGGGCTATTATTTTTTGACAGAAAACAGCTTAACATTGAGTATAAAACCAACCTGAGAAGTAAAGAAAGACAGACCAAGCTGAGCTTTTGCCATAGCCAGAGTATTTCAGTACTGAAGCTAACTAGTTTAAAATGACCTTGAGCAGATCTACCCAACATACACTTTATTTTGGTGGGTTTTTCCCTAGCTTTTATGGTCCTAGCTGCACTGTGTATTAGTGTCAACCACATAAGCATGTGATTGTTCTACCATGGTAGAATACTGCCTATCAAATCACAGAGATAGTTCTGTACATGAAAAATCTTACTAATATGCTTTAGAAATCATAATTGGGTTAAAAATAATGAAATTTCCTGGTTTTGACAAGACTTTCTAGAGATCAAACCTAATTTCTTTACCACCTCTATTAACATTCTGAAAAGCCATATACATTAGTGTGTATTATTCAATGCTTTTTGTAAGCATTTTCATTATCTCTGCTTTTTTTTTTCTTTTTAAGCAGAGGTATGACAAGAAATCCTCAAGGGCAACAAAATCATAGATTCAGTGAGAGTAAGTTTAGATTCTTTACTTTCGGGCATGGAAATCCTGCAACATGGTCTTCATTGAGGTTTTTGATCTCACTGGGATCAAGAAACACAGGCACTTGGAAATGAAAAAGCTTGAGAGAGACTTGCTTGAAAGTTTCCAAACCTTTAAAATGGATCAGTTTGGGGTTTTTCTTATACACCTGCAGCACAGAAAGCTGTAATACACACTGATCATAGATTTCCCATACTTTAAATTGAAAAGTCTCTTAATGATGAAAATCTGCTTAGTGTGTCAAAAAACATAAGTGAAATATGTCAATATCTATGGCCACAGAATAGTTGCAATAGAAATCAACTGTAATCATGATTCTGTATCTAGCAATGAGTTAAGCTTCAGCAACATAGCTTGAAACTTAAGTCACGTCTTGAGCACAGTTGTAAAAAATGAATAATAATACATGGACCTTAGATAATACATGGTGTTTTCACTTGTGCAACTTTGTAATCTTCAATGAGAACATCACCCCCCACAAATAGCAACTGTCAAAAAGAAAAAAGCTGTACCTACCCGTAGCCACTGTTTCTCTGTAAGAGCATCGCTATAGTCCACATCCCTGCGCTGACGGGACCCTCTTCCAAATATTTTCTCTTCCTCTTCCTCACATGTGAGCCTTTCAACTTCAGCATCATCCTTAATAATCCAAGATGGCAATTCATCCTCCTCCATCAAGCGGGGCTTGCGCTTGGGGTTTCTGGCATCTTCCCTACGACGATCCATGTCCATGCGCTATAATGGCAGTTGGGAAAAGATACAACAATTTGAAGGGTCTTGATTAAATAAACTATGGGAATAGCTGGTTATTTACTTATGCTTGAAACTTTAAACCAACTCCTCTGGTGGCATTTCCCTCCTCCACCCCAATACTTATAAAATGCCACTATAAAAAGGCATATCCCTGCATGAAATTTGATCTTCAATCAAATTCATTATTGCAAAGTGAATTTCACTGAAGTGAAGAATATTATAGTCTGGATGGGTGGACAACCAGATGTGTAAAAAAAACCCTGGCTGGATAATCAGGCACAGAGAGTAGTTGTTTATGGGTCATACTCTACCTGGAGACCAGTCACGAGTGTAGTACCACAGAGGTATATCCTGGGACCTGTCCTATTTAGTATCTTTATAAATGATATGGAAGAGGTGACAGAGTGGTTGCTCATAAAGTTTGCAGATGACACCAAATTGGAGGTGGGGGAGTTAAGATGATATGCTTGAGGGCTTGTTAGACCACATCTAGAATACTGTATACAGATTTGGGTCCCCAAAAAAAGAAAAACTTTGATGAACTGGGGAGAGTTCAGCAGAGAGCCACCAAGATGGTCACAGGGTTGGAGCACATGCCTTGTGAAGAGAGGCTGATGGAACTGGGCTTGTTCAGCCTGGAGAAGAGAAGACTTCGGGACACCTGATAGTAGTTTTCCAATATGTATGAGGAAGCAGTACATGTTGGGAATATGAGAGACAACAGGCATAATTTGAAAGAAGAGAGGTTTGGATTTGATATGAGGAAAAACATTTTCACCAGTGGAACAGATTGCTCAAAGAGGTTGTGCAGTCTCTGTCCTGGATAAAGTCCTGAGCAACCTGGTCTGATTTCATAGCTGACCTTGCTTTCAGTAGAAGGTAGGACTAGATACTTCCTGAGGTCCCTTCCAACCTGAATTATCCTATGATCTGATTTCTAAATCCAGATGAAAACCAGAATGAAATACACGCAACCTGACTATGTAGGTCCAACTAGATTCCAGAATCAATGATATTCCATATCTCATTACTTCATAATGGAGAAGTGACTGTATAGACTTCTATTTGCATAACAGACTTTCATATTCCCCCTTTTAAATGATGTATTAATTCAAACTGGGCATGTACATGGTTTAGTTTATTGACAAAAGTGCCAACTGGCAAGAAATGAAGATTTGCAGTCAAACAAGGCCCAAATCAAAATACTTTTCTATTATTTAGTAACAAAGTAATGAAATACATAATGCTCAAAAATCATAGTTTTTCACTGATTAATATGCTTGCATTTGAAAAGTACAGACTGAAGAACTAAGGATATGTTAGCTGCTATTTTTTTGAAAGGAAAGAGCATAACAGGAGAAATTAAAGACACTCAATTAAGCTGAGAAATAAGAGACAAATAACCATTTGCTTTTTCTCAAAAGATTCTATTCAAATCCCTTTTATCTCTGAGAAACCTCTAGTCTCATCTTCCCATATTTTAGCAAAACATATTTACAAAAGACATCCACCTTATTTTATTTAAACTAACAAAATAATTATATTCACAGTGGTCCTCAGTGAGGGTGAAAGCCTAGAAACAAAGAAATTCATATGCTACAAATGCTTATATATGAGCAAAGAATGCATGCTTTGGTAAAATTAGGGCCTAAAACTTTCAATTTCAAAAAGCACACAATATTGCTGACCTTTGAAAAGTTATCTTATTCTGTCTAAATTGCAACTATAACTGTCCTTATATAAAAAAACACTCATCTTAAACCCACTGACTTTTAGCTCAAATGCCATGTAATAGGTCTGGCTGGGATGGAGTTAATTTTCTTTATAGCTGCCCACATGGTGCTGTGTTTTGGATTTGTGACCAAAACAGTGTTAATAACACACCAGTGTTTTCACTGTTTCTGAACAGTGTTTGTACAGCATCAAAGCTTTCTCTCTTTCTCACTCTGATACCTGCAGCAGGTAGGCTGCAAGAAATTGGGAAGGGACACAGCCGGGACACCTGACCTGACCAAAGAGATATTCCATAGCAAATAATGTCATGCTCAGCGATAAAAACAGAGGGGAGGGTGTTTGGGGGTAGGTAGTCATTTCTCAGGAAGTGATTTGGCATTGGTCTTCTTGTGGAAGGTGGTGTATCACTTGTTTGATTTGTTGGGTTTTTTTCCTTCCTCTTTCCTTTGTTTATTAAACTGTCTTTATCACGATCCCACTGCTGGGGGGGGGGAAGAGTGAGCAAGTGACTGAATGGGGCTTACCTGCCAGCCGGGGTCAAGCCACTGCAGTCCTTTTTGGAGCCCAACATGGGGCTTGAGGGGTTTGAGGTAATAACAGATTTGATCAGAGCGTGCTAGACTGAACTTCTAGCCATTTTGCCTGTTTAGCTGAGTTACTTGGTAGGCTATTACTTGCTGTTGCTGGTCATGATGCTTGACGTATTTACTCTCGATGCTAACTTATGTGTTCCCTCCCCTGCTCTGATGCTTCATCTCTTTCCTGCTGTACAACAAACTCCAAGAATTGTTAATGACTGTTTTCAATTGTTGCTGTTTGCTGTTTTGTTTATCACTTTGTTTTGCTTTGCCTGGGAGAGATATGATAAAAGCACTGGCCTTGAGCCTAATCTGGTATTTGAGCCCTACATTGCTGCTGTCCCAGTACTCCAAGAACCATCTCATGGAGACAATTAGCAATTATACTTTTCCCCTTTTCTCCTCTGAGAAATGCTTTGTGGAGAGAGGGAAGAATGGCACCTACCCCTTCCTCTCCTCCAGGATAGGTCTTTCTAGCCTTCTTGTAATGGCCTCTCAGTTTCTTGAATATCCTTATGCAATCAGACTGTTTGCACTGGTGTGTGTCAGGATCCTGATAATCATTTTGATTAATGTTCATAAGGTTAAACAACTAATTGGGAGTGCCACACAGGAACATGTGCGACTACCTGAAAGGAGGTTGTAGCGAGATTGTAGCGAGGTTGTAGGGGGTTGGACTAGATGATCTCCAGAGGTCCCTTCCAACCCTGACCATTCTGTGATTCTGTGAGGTGGGTGTTGGTCTCTTCTCCCAAGTAACAGGTGATAGGATAAGAGGAAATGGCCTCAAGATGCGCCAGGGGAGGTTTAGGATGGATATTAGGAAAAATTTCTTCACAGAAAGGATTGTCAAGCATTGGCACAGGCTGCCCAGGGAAATGGTGGAATCACCATCCCTGGAGGCATTTAAAAGACATGTAGGTGTAGTGCTGAGGGACATAGTTCAGTGGGAGCTTGGCAGTGCTAGGTTAACGGTTGGACTTGATGATCTTAAAGGTCTCTTCCAACCAAAACAATTCTATGAGTCTATGTCCCAAAGCTGTTGATCCCTGGGTGTCAGGGTGTATGGGAGGATTTGGGCAGGTGCCTAAGGCCATTATCACCTCTGTTATACCTGTACAGGCATGTAATGCTGTTGAACTGGTACAGCATTTGAAAGAGGGGAGCCTTGCCTGCCCCAGTGAAACACAGTGAATTCTAATGTGTTGGGGCCTGGCCCATGCCTATCGATGGATAGGCCTCATGCCCTCAATAGAGCAAGAGGGTCTCTTGCTCTGAGGGCACACAAATGGACACTAAGAGGGTTGCTCAATCTGAGGTCGCATGAACAGACGCTGTGGCTAAACCAGAGACCCAACCCTCAATTTCATAGTTGCTCCTGTAGTCAAGAAGAAACAATAGAAGCAGAGGTTGACCAGAAGCAGTAAGAGAGGAAGAAGCTCCTCCTAAGAGGGAGCAGGAGGAAGAATCAGAAGAGGCAGCCTGTTCTGCAGCAGGACACCCACAAGAAGAAGAAAGGGAAGAGACAGAAATCATAAAAGAGGCGGAAACTACCTGGTCCCTGTCCCTGAGTGAGCTGTGAGATAGGTGGAAAGATTACAGAGGTCAGCAAGGTGAGTGAATTGCTACCTGATTGCTCCAATGCTGGGATAGTGGGATCAACGGTCTGGAACTAGACGGTAAGGCAGACCAGCAGCTGGGATCCCTCGCTAGGAATCATGGCATCAACAAAGGGATCGGAAGAGGGACAGTCATCTTCAGGGTCTGGAGGCAGCTCCTATCAAGCATGAAGACAAGGCATCCCCCTTAAGGAAGATCTTGCAAACTTCCGAGGCAAGTGGACTACCGCAGAGGAAGGTATTCAATATTTGAGGGAATGAGTGGTGGTTTACAGCAACTTGGACAACAGCCAGGCCTCCAAAGATCCAGATGGTGTCTAGTGCACGCAGTCTATGTGGCAGAAGTTTGTACAGAATACACCAATGTCCTATGACAATGCTCTGGTGATAATGGACTAGGCAGACACTGAGGCGCCAGCTGTGGATAGACTGGCCTGCCAGCTCCAGCAATTTGAAGAGAATCTCTCTTTCCCATCCCCCTCTACACGACAGGCCTGCATCTCAGCTGTGGAAAGGCTGTCCCACCAGTTCCAGTGACTCAAAGAGAACATGGAGAATATCTCTTCTTCCTTGCCCTTACAGGCCAGTGTCTCAGCTATCAAGAGCGCGTATGGAGTTGGTCTTTCTCTGCTAAAAGGAAAGGGACCTGTGGGTGTATGCCACATCCTGTGGTTCTTTCTGTGAGACTATGGGGAGGACATGAGGAAGTGGGAAGGTGCACCTGCCTTGGACCTGGAATTGCATGGAAAAAGAGCAGCTAAAAAGGGTCCATCCAGGACGGTTACTGTGCCAGTTGCTGTCAAGCAATTCCCAGACACACTAGAAGGACTGAGGATGCCTCTCTTCCTTCTGATACTGAGTCAATGAACATATGTGTGGCTTCGAACATGTCCTGGTTTGAGGTAAAACAGAACCTATTTTCTGTCCAGTAATGTTACTTTGCAGCTAAGCCTCTTCTAACTACTGAAATTAACAGCATATTGTGCAGAAGCTGTTCGTTCCCGGAGTGATAAGACCCATGTTTATAGTTGGAGGGTCAGAAGTGGAAAAGTGTAGAGGGGTCACAACTGTGGGGAGGAGAGGACAAGGCAGGTACCCCAAAACTGACCAACAGGATATTCCATCCCATCTGCCTCATGCTCAGTATAAAAGCTGAGGGATCAAAGGGTCAGCTCTCTTTCTTCAATGGCCAGCGTCCAAGGAGGACTCTGTCGGTTTGTCTGCCTTTGATCCCGATCCTGAATCCAGATATGGAATCCAGTTCCCATCCAGTCTGGGACTTCCCCAGTGCCAGCTAGTGATGTGATTGTCATCCTGGGAGCTTGGTATGGTTTTGTATATATTTCATTATTTCCTTTTTATTTTATTATCAGTATACAACACGGGTTCATGAAAGGCAGGTCCTGCTTAATGAACCTGATCTCCTATGAAAAGGTGACCCACTTCGTGGACAAGGGAAAGGCTGTAGACGTTATTTACCTAGACTTCAGTAAAGCCTTCGATGCTGTTCCCCACAGCATTCTCATGAAAAAAAGTGGCTACCCAAGGCTTGGACAGGCGTATACTCTGCTGGATCAAACACTGTCTGGGTGGCCGGGCCCAGAAAGTGGTGGTGAATGGAGTTAAATCCAGTTGGCAGCCAGTCACAAGTGGTGTTCCACAGGGCTCAGTGTTGGGGCCACTCCTGTTTAATATCTTTATTAATGATCTTGATGAGGAGATTGAGAGCACCCTCAGTAAGTTTGCAGATGACACCAAGTTAGGTGGGAGTGTTGATCTGCTTGAGGGTAGGAGGGCTCTTCAGAGGGACCTGGATAGGCTGGATCAATGGGCTGAGGCCAATAGTATGAGATTCAACAAGGCCAAGTGCCAGGTCCTGCACTTGGGCCACAACAACCCCCGACAATGCTACAGGCTTGGGGAAGAGTGGCTGGAAAGCTGCCTGGCCTAAAAGGACCTGGGGGTGTTGATTGACAGCTGGCTGAACATGAGCCAGCAGTGTGCCCAGGTGGCCAAGAAGGCCAACAGCATCCTGGCCTGCATCAGGAATAGTGTAGCCAGCAGGACTAGAGAAGTGATTGTCCCACTGTACTTGGCACTGGTGAGGCCTCACCTTGAGTACTGTGATCAATTTTGGGCGCCACAGTATAAGAAGGACATTGAGGTACTGGAGAGGGTCCAGAGAAGGGCAACGAAGCTGGTGAGGGGTCTTGAGAATAAGTCTTATGAGGACCGGCTGAGGGACTTGGGGTTGTTTAGTCTGAAGAAAAGGAGGCTGAGGGGAGAACTTATCGCTCTCTGCAACTACCTGAAAGGAGGTTGTAGAGAGGTGAGAGTTGCTCTCTTCTCACAAGTTACAACTGATAGGACAAGAGGAAATGGTGTCAAGTTTCACCAGGGGAAGTTTAGGTTAGATATTAGGAAAAACTTCTACACTGAAAGGGTTATCAAAGACTGGAACAGGCTGCCCAGGGAAGTGGTTGAATCGCCGTCCTTGGATGTATTTAAAAGCCATCTAGATACGGTGCTCAGGGACATGGTTTAAAAGTGGGCCTGGTAGAGTTAGATAACAGTTGGACTTGATGAACTTAAAGGTCTTTTCCAGCCATAATGAGTCTATGATTCTATGATTTCATTAAAGTAGTTTAGTTCCTTCTAAACTATAAGTCTCTCTCTCTCTCCTGCCTCTCTTTGAACAGAGGTAGGGGAGAGCATCTGTTGTTCCGCCCATTGGCTGGTTTGGCCCAAACCACAGCAGAACACCACTCCTGGTACCATGATGTAAGGACTTCTGGTTTGAAATTACAGGAGTCAGGTAATGAATGCTCTGAAAAGGAAGGGCTGGTGGGGCTGCCTCCAGCCAGGCAGAGTAAGGGGACAGCCGGGTTTACTGGACTGTATGGATTCAATGGCCTGGCTCATCAGACCCACAGGAGTATGAGGCTTTGGTGGACACCAGTGCACAGTGTACCCTAATGCCATGAGAGTACAAGGGTGCAGAACACATCTGGATTTCTGGAGTGACGGGGATCCCAACTGTTGCCTATGTTGGAGACCAAGGTGAGCCCAACAGGGGACAAGTGGCATAAGCATCCTATTGTGACTTGCCCAGAGGCCCTGTGTATCCTTGGCATAGACTACCTCAGAAGAGGGTACTTCAAGGACCCAAAATGGCACCAGTGGGCATTTGGTGTAGCTGCTGTGGATACACAGAAAATGAAACAGCTATCTACCTTGCCCAGCTTCTCAAAGGAACCTTCTGTTGTGAGATTGCTGCAGGTTAAAGAACAGCAGGTGCCATTTGCTACCATGACAGTGCACTGGCAACAATACCGCACCGACCAAGACTCTCTGATTCCCATCCATGAGCTGATGCATCAACTGGAGAGCCAAGGAGTGATCAGCAAGACTCACTCACCCTTTAATAGTCCCATATGGCCAGTAAACAAGTCTGATGGAGGGTGGAGGCTACAGGTGGACTACTGTGGCCTGAACAAAGTCACACCACTGTTGAGTGCTGCCTTACCAGACATGCTAGAGCTCCAATACGACCTGGAGTCAAAGGCTGCCAAGTGGTATGCCACAAATGAAATAGCCGGTGTGTTCTTCTTGATCCCTTTGGCAGCAAAGTGCAAGACATATTTTGCTTTCATGTAGAGGGGTGTCCAATACACCTGGAATTGACTGCCCCAGTGGTGGAAGCACAGCCTCACCATTTGCCATGGACTGATACAGACTGCACTGGAACAGAGCAAAGCCCCTGAACACCAGCAGTACATCGATGACATCATTGTGCAGGGCAACAGAGAGGAAGAATTGTTTGAGAAAGGGAAAAGAATTATCCAGATCCTCCTGAAAGTTGGTTTTGCCATAAAACAAAGCATAGTCAAAGAACCTGCACGAGAGATCCATTTTTTGGGGAATAAAGTGACAAGATGGACATTGTTGCATCCCAATAGTTGTGATCAATAAGAGAACAGCCACATCCCCACCAGTTAACAAAAAAGCAACACATGCTTTTCTAGGCACCATGGGATTCTGGAGTTACAATCAGCTTGTGCATCCTCTCTATTAAGTGACCCAAAAGAAGAACTGTTTTGAGTGGGGCCCTGAGCAGCAGCATGCCTTTCAACAGATCCAACAGGAGATAATTTGTGAGGTAGCCCTTGGGCGAGTCTGGACAGAACCAGATGTGAGAAATGTGTACTACACTGCAGCCAGGGAGCATGGCCTCACCTGGAGCCTCTGGCAGAAAGCACCTGGAAAAGAGACTCAGGGTCAACCTATACGGTTTTGGAGCTGGGGATATAGAGGATCCAAGGCCTGCTACACCCTGACTGAAAAAGAGATATTAACAGCATATGAAGTAGTTTGAGATGCTTCAGAAATAGTTGGTACAGAAACACATCTCCTCTTGGCACTGTGATTGCCTGTGCCATGCTGGTTGTTCAAAGGAAGGGCCCCCTCTACCCATCACGCACCCAATGCTACGTGGATTGCAATGATCACACAGTGGGCCTGAATGGAGAACCCCAGCTGCCCAGGAATCCTGGAAGAGATCATGGACTGGCCAGAAGACAGAGATTTTGGAGCATTGCCCAAGGAGGTGACTCATGCCCAAGAGACCCCACTGTATAATGAATTACCAGAAAACAAGAAGCTATATGCTCTGTTTACTGATGGATCCTGTTGTACTGGGGGAAACCATCAGAACTGGAAAGCTGCTGTGTGGAGTCCCACACGACAAGTTGCAGAAACCGTCACAGGAGAAGGCAAGTTGAGTCAGTTTGCCAAAACAAAAGCCATCCAGCTAGCCCTAGAGACTGCTGAATGAGAAGAGTGGCCAGTACTTTGTACTGATTCATGGATGGTGGCAAATGCCCTGTAGGGGTGGCTACAGCAAGGGAAATGGACCAACTGCAGAGATAAACCCATCTGGGCTGCTACACTGTGGCAAGACATTGCTGTTCAGGTAGAAAACACTGCTGTAAAGGTACATTATGTAGATGCTCACATGTTGAAGAGCTGCACGACCGAAGAACATTCAAACAAAGAGCAGGTAGGCCAGGTTGCCAGAACTGAATTGTCTCAGGTGGACCTATCAATTTGCATTGATAGTATATTTCTCTGGGTTGGGTTTCCTTGGTAATGGTTTCATCATGCCTGGTTTTATCATTTGATGTTTTCAGTGTCATCAGAAAGACAAAAAAAAATGTCTTTTGTAGCATTGATAACCAGGAGAAGCCATAAAAAGCCACTGGTTATTTTATTTTTCATCAGGCAGTTTTCTGCTCTATTGGTTTTTTTACACTGTGGTGCATATATGCAACTTTGTTTAATAGCTTATAAATGTATAGTAGCCTTTACCTCACTTTGTCCTGTATACATTTTTTCACTTTACGCTTGTTGATCTTCAGAAAAATGCTTTTTTGAATTGTAGCAAATTTATGTGTACTGTAAACTTTGCTAAACTTTTCTCCTCTTGATTAAAAACAATGGGTTGAAAAATGTTGTAGAATATTGCAGTCTATATAGTGTAATGAATGGCTTCTTTCATCAAGCTGATCTTCTGTGTTACCAGTGTGAATTCTCACCTCTTCCCTAAAGTGTACTTAATCTTTGCTTTCTTTGCACAATGTCTTTGGTTGCAAGTCATAAGCCTGAGGCAAATAAAATTACAGTAATTTTGAAGAATGTTGTATTGGTACTTTCCGAATAAAGGGATAATTTATCTCAATAAACACAGCATTGTGTTATGAATTCCACAAAAATCCTTTTTACTATAGTGACAAGAGTGCCTCTTGTAGAGAGAGCCAAGGTTCTCTGCTCTAAACAGGTAACATAAGAGCTTGTCTGAATTCTATAGGAACATCCTCAAAGAGAGATACAAGACAAGTGACAGCTATTAAAAGATACCTTGAAATGGAAGCATAATTCCAGTCCCTAACTAAAATTCAAGTGATTAATCAATAAAACAAACATCTATGTTCCTTTTTATTTTTTTTAGGAAATGTTTCTGTCCATATGTTTTTGTGGGAGTGAATACAATTAGTTACGTAGGCAGTCACCCCATCTATAAATTAGTTTATTTTCTTCATTGCGAAGAATCAGATCATGCTTTCCAGGACTGAGATGCACTAAGATGTGTGTCCCGGTTTCAGGTAAAAGAGGACCAATTTTGTTCAGTAACTTTACTTCTTAGCTGGGCCTCTTCTAAATACTGAAATTAACAGCATATTGTGCAGACACTGTTCGCTCTCTCAGAGTGATAAGACCCATGTTTATAGTTGATGCCAAGGAATGGTATACACAGAGGCTCTTGCTTGTACCTATTGCTATAACACCCAAGGGCAGCTAACTTTGTTATTTGCCCCGTTGGAGGGTCGGAAGCGGAAAAGCGTAGTGGGGTCCCACCTGCAGGGAGGAGCGGACAGGACAGGTGACCCAAAACTGACCAACGGGGTATTCCATCCCATCTGCCTCATGCTCAGTATAAAAGCTGAGGGATCAAAGGGTCAGCCCTCTTTCTTCAATGGCTGACATCTGAGGAGGACTCCGTCTGTTCGTCTGCCTTTGATCCCAATCCTGAATCCAGATCCGGAATTCAGTTCCCATCTGTCACTGAGTCCAGCCTGGGACTTCCCCAGTGCCAGCCAGTGTTGTGATTGTCATCCTGGGAGCTTGATATGGTTTTGTATATATTTCCTTATTTCCTTTTCATTTTATTATTAATATTTCATTAAAGTAGTTTAGTTCCTTCTAAACTCATGTCTCTTTTTCCCTCCTCTGCCTCTCTCTTTGAAGAGAGGTGGAGGGGAGCATCTGTCGGTCCCATCTGGGGTGCCCCATGTCCCCAGTGTCCAGTTCGGCCTAAACCACGACAATGTGGTAATGTAAAGAGACTACAAGCATGTAATATCTACACTTAATATTGCTGTTCCTTCCTTTAGAAACCCAAAGTTCTCACATTCTAAATATACAATCAATATAAAATTTGTACACCTAGAACATTTCTTAAACTGAAGATTTCTAACTTACATGAACCATCTGTTTCTAAGTATGTATCCTCACTATTAAGGATGTTATGGGAGCTGTCAAACCTAGAGGACTCTGGGACTTGTGAATTCCTTTTTCCTGGCCACTGAAGTCCGGCTGGTGCACTCTAAGACCCACTCTAAGATGTGGTTGCTGCTGTCCACATTTGCAGGTTTGGCCAGTAGTGAGACTGAGTGTGTATTCCAGAGGTACATACACATATATGGGATACTAACACAGGTGGCCACACTGAGTATAATTGATGGAATCATAGAACCATAGAATATCTTGAGACACAACTGGGACAGCTGGCCCAAACTGAACAAAAGGATATTCCATGCCATTTAATGTCATGCTCAGCAATCAAAACGGGGGGGTGGGGGGGTGGGGAGGTAGCCATTGCTTGGGACACCGAGCTGGGTACCGGTCTACTTGTGGGAGGTGGTGTGTGATTGCCTTCGTATCACTTGTTTTGGTTTTTTCTTTTATTTCTTCTTCCTCTTTCCTTCGCTTATTAAACTGTCTTTATCTCGACCCATGAGTGCCGGGTCCTGACTAACCGAGCTTTCAAGCTTTTAATAGAACATGAAACTTTTAACATTGTAGGCCAAAGAAACTGCAATGCCTCTGACATCACCTTAAATTGCTCAGAGTAGCAGCTGTGCCTGAACACTATAGCCCTCTTTGCCCTTGATCTTTAGAAGCTACAGAGTATCAGTATAAACATGATAACTACCTCTTTGTCTAAACAGAATGTGTAAGCCTCTACTTCTCATGAGATTGCAAGGCATTAGATAGTTTTAGGCTGCACCTTTATCTCGGGTACCGAGGCTGGGAAGGACACAAGAAGAGACAGCTGGCAGCTGGAAAAGGAGCCAAGAAGTTGGAGTAACCATCAAGGACGGAATGATAACGGGACATTCCAAGATGTTTGCAACATAAAGGCAACATCAAAAGGAACCAATGGAAGACAAAGACGGGTCGCATGGACAGCTCGTGCCCGGGGGAATTAGCCAATTAACATTTAGCTAGTTGCGCAAACTAAACTGATCTGTCTATAAAATCGGGCTTGTAGCGGAAATAAATGTTCGACTGTGCATCGCATCGGTGTGTTCTGTCGTTCCGGTCCTGCATGACTCACAGATCTCGGCGACGGCGGCAATTGGTGACCCCGACGTGATTCGCCTACGTGCCGAAGAAAGCAGGGATACTGCCGGCCGGCGTTGAGGTAAGCCGGGCTGCCCGAGAGAGGCAGGAGCGGATCCGCCCCTTGGAAATTAAGGGACTGTGGCAGTATGGGTTCCGCCGTATCGGCGGTTGAAAAAGCAGCGGTACAAAGTTTGCTGCGGGTGGCAAAAAGGCTGGGAGAAGACCTCACTGCAGCCGAGATAGAGACATTGTTACTGTGGTGTCGGCGTCGTGGGCTTCTAAAAACCCCTAGCCAGCTATATGATATTGAAGTTTGGAAGAAGGTGGGCATGGAGTTATGGGAGTCGGTGCAAACGGGCAATAAGGACGCTAAACACTTAGCTCCCATATACCGGCGAGTCAAAACTATGGTAGCTACCCTGAGAGGGGAAGCAGCCATCGCATTGGCTGCCAGAGCCTCCCTCTCGGCAGAGACGAGCGGAGAGGAGGATTTAACTGCCTGGCCAGCGCAACGAAAGGAAGAAGGGCTTTGGGAAGAGGAAGACGAAATCAATCGCGTTCCCCTCGGACCATGTGTCCCTGCGGCTCCGCAGCCCGTGACTCCTGCGGCACCAGCAAACCCGGAGTATAAAAACACCACGGACCCGGTGTGCGACGAGCCCATGGAGTATGACAGTGCTGACAACACTTGCCCAGCGAGTGACCTGCGACAGATGCTGCAAGGACAGGAAGAGTTAATGCTGGGGCTACTAGAGGAAATGAAACGACTAGACCGAGGCTCGAAAAACGCCGTGGTGAAGGACGCTTATAAGCGAGCGCAACAATCCATAGTTACTGGAATTAAAACTTTGGAGCGGGCGGTGTTTGGGGATGTTTCTGATGGAGTGGGGGGGAGTGAAAAGGTCGCGCTTAATGAAGCGGAGGCATCAAAAGCAAGGTCTGCTGAGGAGCCTTTGAGGGAGGCGGGGGTTTCTGAGCATAAGCAGCGTAACTGGATCCGCCGCATGTTGGAGGATGGGGAAATGTCTTTGCAGGATGCGGATGAGTACTTGCGGGGCAGGTTTGGTAGTGGAGTGGGGGAGGAGGAAAAAGCGGCGTGGAAACGGGGAATAGAGTGGTGGACTGCGGAATATCAGTCCAAAAACGCGGAGAGGGGGGAGGACGGGAACACCGGTTCGTTCGATGTACCACCCCCGCCTCCCTCCCCTCCAGCAAAGGACCCTGCTTTTAGTCCAGGAATGCGATGGAGGGGCATTATTGAGAATGCCCGAATAGAGGGGACAATGCTACCGTCGTCCCTACAAGCATGGCCAGTAATGGTCCAAGGAGAACAGCGGCAGTGGGCTCCATTTGATTGGAAGATTATCAGTAATTTGCAGCGGTCGGTACAGCAATATGGGTTGGATAATAAGGCCACTAGGCAGCTGCTATGGTCCTTCTTTAAGGGACAGGTGTTGTTGCCCATTGATATCAAAACTCTACTTGAATTGGTTTTATCACCCACGATGTATATGCTGTGGAGGGAGAAATGGAAGGACAAGTTGGAAGTTGCTATGCTAGACAATGTTAACCGGCCGCCGGGAGACCCACTGCGCTTTGCCACCTTGGACATGCTGACTGGCAGTGGGCAGTATGCAGATGGGGCCACGCAGGCGGCATTAGACCCCAGGGTGACGCAACAAACACAGGCGCTGGCCCTCGCCGCTTTGGAGGAGCTACCAAATTTAGGAACGCCGGTTCCCCCATACTCTCAGGTGAAGCAGGGCGTAGGGGAACCGTATATGCAGTTCATTGATCGGCTAAAGGCCTCTATAGATGCTGCGCCAACCCTTACCCCGGAGGCCAAAAAGGCAGTTTGTAAAGATCTTGCGTTACAAAATGCTAATTCCCAATGTCAGCAAATAATTGCTTCCTTGCCTGCGGGATCCAGTCTTACCCGCTATGTAGAAGCCTGTTCAAAGATACCGAGAATGCAGGAGGAAAAAGAACGGGCTCGTATTCATGCAAGTGCGCTAGCGGCGGCCTTGAGACCTGCCCTGCAGCAGGGAAGAAGGGATATGGGTCCTAAGTCCCGCACAGGTTGTTTTGCCTGTGGACAGGATGGACATTTCAAACGGAATTGTCCCAATCGTAAAACAGTGGAAGCAGGCAGTAGAGATGGATTTGCAGGAACGTGCGATCGATGTGATAAATTTGGGCATAAAGCAAATGAATGCAGGTCACGGTTTAGAAGAGACGGCACTCCCCTGCCGGGAAACTCCCGGACCAGCGCCCAGATGGGGGGCGCGGGGACAGCGAAATACCCCAAAGTGATGGTTGCCTCAAACGGCTGCTTGCCGGGACACGAGGGTCAGCCGGAGTTGATCTGGCCGTGGGAATAGACGTTATTTTTGAGGACGATCAAGTAAAGGTTGTTCCCTCAGTGGAATCGGGGCCGCTGGGAGACAACCTTAGCGCCTTATTGATCGGCCGGTCCTCTGCCTCTTGTCAAGGTCTTTTTGTATTGCCTGGCGTCATTGACGCTGACTATACTGGTCCTATCAGAATAATGGTCAGAGCACTAGCACCCCCCATTACAATAAAAAGGGGGACAAAAATAGCTCAGCTAGTGCCATTCCGCGCGGCTGTGCCTATTGCTAGTAAGAAGGAACGTGGGAATCAGAGCTTTGGTTCCACGGGAGATAGCCTTTGTGGAGTCAATTGAGAAAAGGCGACCAGAGCGTCGGGTAATCCTTAAGGGTCCAGATGGAACTACAGCAGGCCCCATGCCTTTTTGTTGGATACAGGGGCTGATGTAACAATTATAGGCCAGCGATTCTGGCCCACTCCATGGCCTGTTGAACCTCTCTCCGGGGCAATAATGGGAGTAGGGGGTGCGGTGCCCACTTTGAAAAGCCGAGCCATGATCCGATTTCAGGACACGGAGGGTGGGCTGGTGGCCTTAGTGCATCCGTTTGTCCTACCCGGGGATATTTGCTTATTGGGAAGAGATGTCCTGGGACAATGGGGCTGCACTCTACAGATGCCTTTTTAGTGGCGGCCATTGACACGAGCACGCCTCGACCGACCTTGAAGCTAACGTGGCTGACCTCAACCCCGGTCTGGGTGGATCAATGGCCGCTGCCAGAAGATAAGCTCGTACAGCTACAACATCTCGTCAGTGAACAGGTGCAACTTGGACACTTGGTCCCCTCTACGAGCCCGTGGAATACTCCAGTTTTTACCATCCAAAAGAAATCAGGGAAGTGGCGGTTATTGCAAGATCTAAGGGCTGTAAACGCAGTGCTACAAGAAATGGGTGCCTTACAACCAGGCTTGCCTTCACCAACCATGATACCCGCCGGTTGGCAGGTGGTGGTAATAGACTTAAAGGACTGTTTTTTTACCATACCTCTGCTCAAAGACGACTGCGACAAGTTTGCCTTTACCATCCCGTCGCAAAATCGTATGGCCCCTGCTCAGAGGTACCAGTGGACGGTTTTACCACAGGGAATGAAAAATTCCCCGACAATTTGTCAATGGTACGTTGACCTGGCCTTACAGCCCTTTCGGCAAAAGCACCCTGAGTATTTGATATACCATTATATGGATGATATTCTAATGGCAAGGCCTCAAGGGATCACATCGGCGAGTATAGAAGAGTTAAAAACCCAGTTGGAACAGTGGGGCTTGGTTATCGCTCCAGAAAAAATCCAGCGCCAATGTCCCTGGCAATATTTAGGATTGAAGCTCACAGAAACTGTTATTCGCCCCCAGAAGTTACACATTCGAACGTCAATTAAAACATTGAATGATGTTCAAAAATTGGTCGGGGATATCCAGTGGGTGCGTACTTTGTGTGGCATTACGAACGAAGACATGCAGCCGTTGTTTGCGTTACTGCACAATGGCCGCAACCCCCAAGAGCCGCGACAATTAACAGACGATGCCAAAAGGGCGCTAAAAGTAATCGAGGAGAAGATTGGTCGGAATGTGGCTTCTCGACTTATCCCAGAGGCGCCAGTAAAGCTGTTTATCTGTGATCACGGAAGTGAACTAACAGGCCTGCTAGCCCAGTGGGTCACGAGTAAAAATAACCCGCTGAGCATATTGGAATGGATATTTAGCCCTAGTCATTACCCTCGGACAGTTACCACTCGACTGGAAGCCTACAGCCACATTATAAATAAAGGAAGGTTGCGAGCAATTACGCTTATGGGGCGACCACCATCTGAACTAATTCTGCCCATGTCCCTGGAACACGTGGAAATGGCATGCCAGTGTAGCGATGAATTCGCACTCCTGGTCT
The DNA here is from genome assembly GCA_017639485.1 of Pluvialis apricaria. Classification (NCBI taxonomy): domain Eukaryota; kingdom Metazoa; phylum Chordata; class Aves; order Charadriiformes; family Charadriidae; genus Pluvialis; species Pluvialis apricaria. Next base: position 8,383,540 of record CM030043.1, on the reverse strand, counting down.
TGAGTCAGCCCTGGACTATAGATAACCATTACCCGTCTCACCCTATGTTTAAGTCCTGTCTAAATTTTACACCGAAACAGATAATCGCACAGCAGCCGCTTGATGCATTAACTGTATTCATTGATGCCAGCGGAAAGACAGGAAAATCTGGGTACATGTGGCGTAATGCTGATGGACACTGGGAGTCACACATCATTCTTGCAACCGGCTCAGTGCAAGTATTGGAATTAGTGGCTATCGCAGAAGTCCTTCGCCGGTGGGACAATGAACCTCTCAACATTGTTTCAGATTCGTTGTATGCTGTCGGGCTGCTTCGTCGCTTACCCAACTCCTTTTTAGGAAGAATTATGAACCAGAAATTGTTTGAAATTGTATTCCAGCTTTGGAACCTTCTTGCTCAAAGGCAGGCGCCCCTCTTTGTGACCCATGTAAGGAGCCATCAGCTACTCCCTGGGGGTCTCGCGGAAGGGAATGCGCTTGCTGACCAACTCGTCGCCACGGCACAGTTACAGAAGGCTCGTCAGTCACATGGATTCTTCCATCAATCAGCAGCGGCTCTGTGCCGGCAATTCCAGCTTTCAAAGACTGATGCCCGAGCAATAGTCGCTGCCTGCCCCGACTGTGCACGAATTACCCCCTTACAGGAGGGGGGGGTTAACCCACGAGGCCTGACTCCCCGACAATTGTGGCAGACAGATGTGACTGAATTTGCGCCATTTGGACGGCTACGGTTTTTGCACGTTTCTGTGGATACTTGCTCCGCGGTGCTGTGGGCCACTGCCGCTACCTCCACATCCTCGAAAGCAATAATTCAACATTGGACCAGAGCGTTTGCCATTCTTGGCGTTCCTGATGTAATCAAAACAGACAATGGCCCCGCGTATCATGCGATGGCCGTAGCTCGATTTCTCACAGCATGGGGTGTAGAGCATACTTTTGGTATTCCCTATAACAGCACAGGACAAGCTATAGTCGAGCGAGCGCATCGAATATTAAAACGCCAGCTCACAATTTTAATGAAACAGGGGGAGAACGGAGGGTTAATAGGGAGTAAGTCGCCTCATGAAGTCTTAGATCTTACGCTTTTTGTGCTAAACTGGTTGAATGTTAGGGGCGGTCAGCGAGACCCTCCCATCCTGCGACATCATAAATGCCCCGAAGAGGGTCAATCTGGGGTGCAAGTGCAAGTATCCCATCCTCAAACCAGTACCTGGGAGGGTCCTTACGAATTGTTAACTTGGGGGCGGGGATATGCTTGTGTCTCTGCAGATGGGGAAAAGCCCAAGTGGGTTCCAGCGAAATGGGTAAAGCCGTTTATATCAAATGAACAGTCCGGAACAGCGGAGGCAACGCCGAGTCCAGCGCCTATTGATCCCACTCCTCAGGAAGATCCACCCAAGTAATGAAACCTTAGGAGCCCTTTAACCACCTGATCCCAGAACGATCTTGACACGCTTACAGCGCTCTGGGGTGTCAGAAACCGAACAGCAGAAGTATAGCCGTGCCTGTAGGGTGCATGGCCTTGTGTGTCGATCGTGGATACGGGTAACATGTGGGAAGCAACTAAAGCTTATCAGCAACGCCTTGCTAGGTGCTGCTCTCGCTACATTAGTGTCGCCATGTGGCGTAGTTGGGTAGTCCTGCTCTGTGCTCTTGCTACTATAGGGCTTGCCGCATTTACAGGGAATTCGTTTGTCGCGTTAGTACAGAAGGCTGTCAATGTGACCAAGTTAAAGTCATGTTGGGTTTGTGGGATGTCTGATCAGTTTAATAACCCGCTTCTAGGAATCCCGATTACGAATTGGAGTCGGTACAACCCATATTCCATGTTAAGCACGAGCTATCGATGCCGAAACCTGTCCAGTCCCATTGTGCACCATCCTTTCACGTTACAGCTATTGAATAATACTGTTGTTTTTATCAACTACACCCAAGGCAATCCTGCTGTATCGTGGAATGAAGCCACTGCTCCCTATTACGGAAAGTTTAATACTTCCGTAGGTAATTGGACTTCACTGAAGCTAAAATATGGAAAGCATGACCCAATCACAGCAGGGCCTGCAAATAGTACCAAGGGTGAGAATGTGCAACAGTGGAGTGATTTCCTTTACGCCCGAAGCGGTGTCAACCGGTCACTCCAGATTAATGCCACATGTGATTTATCAGCAGGTTTATGGTGGTTATGTGGCGATGGCTATGCCAAAAAACAGCTTCCCGGGAACTGGACTGGGCACTGTACGTTGGGCATGTTAATGCCCAACCTACAAATATTCAACCACAGTGACCTGCGCGGTATTTTAAGAGGAGTTTGGGCTCAGACTCGCTATAAGAGGTATGCGAACCCCTTGGTTACCTATAGCACTGGTTTTCATAGTTTTGTACGGGCACTTTTCCCCTCGCTAGGTGTCCAGCAGTTAGAGCGTGCCATAGTCAATATCTCTGCTGAAATGGAGTTTATTGCTAATGCCACTGCAACAGCCATCACCGGATTACAAATTGAAGTTCAATCACTAAGAGAAACAGTTTGGCAGAACCGTGAGGCTCTGGATCTCCTCACTGCTCAAGCAGGAGGTGTCTGTACCCTTATTAACGCTTCTTGCTGTGCATTTGTCGACCAGTCAGGGATTGTTTTGTCTAGTGTGCAGAAAATATGGGAACATGCGCATGTCTTACATGCAGTATCCACAGACAATGCATCAGGGAAGCGCCAGAGCGGCACAGGGACCCGCAGGGCGCCGGCGGCTCGAGGGACAGCAGCTGACGTGAAGGGGCGGGACCAGCGGCAACGGCGGCAGATTTAAACGAGGCGTAACCGCCAGTAACGGTCACTCGCCGAGACAAGCAGCTCCGGTGCAGGCACGTCCGCAGCGGAGCCGGCTGATCTCAGCGAAAAAGGGCCTTTTTCAGAGCTTTTTTGAGACAGGGAAGCGCCAGAGCGGCACAGGGACCCGCAGGGCGCCGGCGGCTCGAGGGAGAGCAGCTGACGTGAAGGGGCGGGACCAGCGGCAACGGCGGCTCGCCCACTCCCATAAGAAGCAGCCCTAGGGAGCGCAGCGACCAGAGCGGGCAGTCAGGGCGTGGCGCGGCAGTCAGGGCGTGGCGCGGCAGTTTGCGCGGAAGGGCGCGCAGGAAGGACGCTGAGGGTACTGCAGGTTCCAGAGGAGGGTTCACCCAGTAAGAGGAGCGCAGGCATGGTCCCCACCCGCCGGAAGGCCATGTCCTCAGCACCAGCCAGAGCAGATGCAGCGACACGGACAGTGCTCCCTCGGAAACACACAGGCACACAGGCCTCTGGCTGCAGGGAGTGCCACAGCCTTGCTCTAGGAGCAAGTTGTAGCGGTAACAACAGCTGTGTCAGGTGTGAGCAAGTGGATGATCTGCTGAGCCTGGTGGCAGAGCTCAGGAGTGAGGTTGAGCGACTAAGGAGTATCAGGGAGAGCGAGAAAGAAATAGACTGGTGGACCCAGGCCTTGAGCTCCGTGAAAGAGAGACCGGGCCAGGCATCGGAAATAAGAAAAGACCACGGGGATATCATCTCTATGCCCTCTAGGGCTGAAGGGACGGAAGGCAGAGGCCTACCGAAAAATGATGAATGGAGGCGAGTCTGTGGTAAGCGCAGCAAGCGAGCCCCCTCCTTGCCCGCCCCCCCTCCCCTAGTACCATTATCCAACAGGTACGAGGCCCTGGGCACGGCAGGACAGCTGGAGGACAACAAGGTGGACAGTCCTAATACATCACAGGAGACGCCAGGACTGGGAAGACCCGCTCAAAACATTAAGACCGCTGCTACAAGGAAGAAAAGGAGGGCTATAGTTGTGGGCGACTCAGCACTGAGGGGGACTGAGGGCCCAATATGTAGGGCAGACCCCGCTCTCAGGGAAGTCTGCTGCCTTCCGGGGGCACGCGTTAGGGACATCACTAAGAGACTCCCTAGCCTGGTGCAGCCCTCGGACTACTATCCGTTGCTCCTGTTTCATGTGGGGGGCGATGAATGCGCAGAAAGGAGTGCAAGGATGATTAAAAGGGATATCAGGGCTTTGGGACAGTCACTACAGGGATCTGGAGCACAGGTGATTTTCTCATCCCTACTTCCTGTTGCGGGCAATGACATTGAAAGGAACAGACGAGCTCAATCTGTTAACATGTGGCTCTGTGGATGGTGTCAACGACACAACTTTGGGTTTTTTAACAATGGAATGACCTATGCGGCATCAGGCCTGCTGGCATCAGATGGGGGCTGGCTCACTCAGAGAGGGAGAAGGGGTTTTGCCCAAAAATTGGCAGGGCTCATTAACAGGGCTTTAAACTAGATTCGACGGAGGAAGGGGGTATTATCAAGGTTGCCCATGAACAGCCAAGGGATGTTACATCAAGGAAAGGGGAACAGGGCGCTGGTGAGGGCCTGCAGCCATTAGCTCCAAGATGTGCCAGCTACGCTGCAGTATGCCCAAACCTTCACGTAGATGAGCTAGGAGCTCCTGGACCAACGGGAGTCAATCGGGAGGCACTGTTAGTACAGGACAAAGGAATTACAGCTGCTCCAACCAAATCGGCCGCAACGAAGACACGGCTGAAGTGCCTCTTCACAAATGCGCGGAGCATGGGGAACAAGCAGGAGGAATTAGAGATGTGTACACGCCTCCAAGGCTACGAACTCATCGGCATCGTAGAAACTTGGTGGGACGACTCCTATGACTGGAGCGTCGGCATGAAAGGGTACAGGCTCTTCAGGAGAGACAGGCAAGGGAAACGAGGAGGCGGTGTTGCCTTATATGTTGATGAGCAGCTGGAATGTATGGAGCTCGACCTGGGGGAGGATACCGAGCCAACTGAGAGCCTATGGGTCAAGATTACAGGGAAATCGGGAGCAGGGGACGTTACAGTGGGGGTATGCTACAGGCCACCCGACCAGGAAGACCAAGTGGATGAAGCTCTCTATAGACAGATAAGGGCGGCATCACGTTCACAGACCTTGGTTCTCATGGGTGACTTCAACCACCCTGACATCAGTTGGAAGGATAACACAGCCAGGCACAGGCAATCCAGGAGGTTCCTGGATTGCATTGAGGACAACTTCCTTCTCCAAGTGGTTGAGGAGCCGACGAGGAGAGGAGCCATGCTGGACCTTGTTCTTACCAACAAGGAGGGGCTGGTTGACAGGGTCAAACTCAGGGGTAGCCTGGGCTGCAGTGACCACGAAATGGTTGAGTTTGAAATCCTCAAGGCAACGAAGAAGGTGCGCAGCAGGCTGATGACCCTGGACTTCAGGAGAGCCGACTTTGGCCTCTTGAAGAATCTGCTTGGTATGGTGCCGTGGGATGAAGCGCTGGAAGGAAGAGGGGTCCAAGAAAGTTGGTTAATATTCAAGGACCACCTCCTCCAAGCACAGCAGCAATGCATTCCTACAAAGAGGAAGGCAGGCAGAAAAGCCAGGAGGCCTGTGTGGATGAACAAGGAGCTCCTGGAACTGACCAAAAGAAAAAAGGAGGCCTACAGGGAGTGGAGACAGGGGCGGGTAGCCTGGGAGGATTACAGAGGAATCGTTCGAGCAGCTAGAGAGCGGGTTAGACAAGCTAAAGCCCAGCTAGAACTAAATCTGGCCAGGGACATTAAGACAAACAAAAAATCCTTCTATAGGTATATCAGCGAGAAAAGAAAGACTAGGGAAAATGTAGGCCCTCTCCGGAAGGAAACACAAGAACTGGTCACCCGGGACAGCAACAGAGCTGAGGTACTCAATGACTTTTTTGCCTCAGTCTTCACAGACAAGGACAGCAGCCGCACTGCCCAAGACGCAGACTGCAAAGGAGAGGATTGGGAAAATGGAGCACCGCCCACTGTAGATGAAGATAAAGTGAGAGACCACCTGAGGAACCTGAAGGTGCACAAGTCCATGGGACCTGATGAGATACATCCGCGGGTCCTGAGGGAACTGGCAGATCAAGTTGCGAAGCCACTAGCCATCATATTTGAGAAGTCGTGGCAGTCTGGCGAGGTTCCTGCCGACTGGAAAAGGGGAAACATAACCCCTATTTTCAAAAAGGGAAACAAGGAAGACCCGGGGAACTACAGGCCAGTCAGTCTCACCTCTGTGCCTGGCAAGATCATGGAGCAGATCCTCCTGGAAACTCTGCTGAGGCACACAGAAAACAAGGAGGTGATTGGCGAGAGCCAACATGGCTTCACCAAGGGCAAGTCATGCCTGAGAAATTTGGTGGCCTTCTATGAAGGGGTTACAGTGGCAGTGGACAAGGGAAGATCTGCTGATGTCATCTACCTGGACTTGTGCAAAGCATTTGACACTGTCCCACACGATATCCTGGTCTCTAAATTGAAGAGACATGGATTCGATAAATGGACCACTCGGTGGATAAAGAACTGGCTGGATGGTCGCACTCAAAGGGTTGCGGTCAACGGCTCGGTGTCCAAGTGGAGAGCAGTGACGAGTGGCGTTCCTCAGGGGTCGGTACTGGGACCCGTACTGTTCAACATCTTTGTTAGCGACATGGACAGTGGGGTAGAGTGCACCCTCAGCAAGTTTGCTGATGATACCAAGCTGTTTGGCGAGGCAGACACGCTGGAGGGGAGGGATGCCATCCAGAGGGACCTGGACAGGCTGGAGAGGTGGGCCCAAGCCAACCTCATGCAGTTCAACAAGGCCAAGTGCAAGGTCCTACATCTGGGTCGGGGCAATCCCAAGCACAAATACAGGCTCGGCGGAGAATGGCTGGAGAGCAGCCCTGTGGAGAAGGACCTGGGGGTGATGATTGATGAGAAGCTCGACATGAGCAAGCAGTGTGCGGTCGCAGCCCAGAAGGCCAACCGTATCCTGGGCTGCATCAAAAGAAGTGTGGCCAGCAGGTCAAGGGAGGTGATTCTGCCCCTCTACTCCGCTCTCGTGAGACCCCACCTGGAGTACTGCATCCAGCTGTGGAGTCCCCAACATAAGAAGGACATGGACCTGCTGGAGCACGTCCAGAGGAGAGCCACGAGGATGATCAGAGGGCTGGAGCACCTCTCCTATGAGGAGAGGCTGAGAGAGTTGGGGCTGTTCAGCCTGGAGAAGAGAAGGCTCCGGGGAGATCTTATTGCGGCCTTCCAGTACCTAAAGGGGGCCTACAGGAGAGCTGGGGAAGGACTTCTTACTAGGGCATGTAGAGATAGGACGAGGGGGAACGGCTTTAAGCTGGAAGAGGGCAGGTTTAGATTAAACATTAGGAAGAAGTTTTTCACTTTAAGGGTGGTGAGGCACTGGAACAGGTTGCCCAGAGAGGTTGTTGAAGCCCCATCCCTGGAGGTGTTCAAGGCCAGGCTGGACGTGGCCTTGGGCAACCTGGTCTAGTGAGAGGTATCCCTGCCTGTGGCAGGGGGGTTGGAACTCGATGATCTTCAAGGTCCCTTCCAACCTAAACCATTCTATGATTCTATGGCTAGACTCGTTGTTTAAGTCTTGGGGCATCACGGGCTGGCTTGCTTCGCTAGTTAAAACCGGCTTATTGATCTTACTAATCATTGTCATTATTTTGGTTTTTCTACCCTGCCTATTGCAATGCCTACAACAAATGATAGAACGACTAGTGAGGCGAGTCTTTTTTAATCAAACGCCATTGATTGCCGTAGTAGAACAACCGCTTACAGTTGTGCCATAAATGAATAAAAGAGGGGGAGATGCCGGGTCCTGACTAACCGAGCTTTCAAGCTTTTAATAGAACATGAAACTTTTAACATTGTAGGCCAAAGAAACTGCAGTGCCTCTGACATCACCTTAAATTGCTCAGAGTAGCAGCTGTGCCTGAACACTATAGCCCTCTTTGCCCTTTATCTTTAGAAGCTACAGAGTATCAGTATAAACATGATAACTACCTCTTTGTCTAAACAGAATGTGTAAGCCTCTACTTCTCATGAGATTGCAAGGCATTAGATAGTTTTAGGCTGCACCTTTATCTCGGGTACCGAGGCTGGGAAGGACACAAGAAGAGACAGCTGGCAGCTGGAAAAGGAGCCAAGAAGTTGGAGTAACCATCAAGGACGGAATGATAACGGGACATTCCAAGATGTTTGCAACATAAAGGCAACATCAAAAGGAACCAATGGAAGACAAAGACGGGTCGCATGGACAGCTCGTGCCCGGGGGAATTAGCCAATTAACATTTAGCTAGTTGCGCAAACTAAACTGATCTGTCTATAAAATCGGGCTTGTAGCGGAAATAAATGTTCGACTGTGCATCGCATCGGTGTGTTCTGTCGTTCCGGTCCTGCATGACTCACAGATCTCGGCGACGGCGGCACATGAGGAGCTGGAGTCAACCCATCACATGCTCTATTGCTGTTTTGGCTTCAAGAAGAAAAAATAAATTAGCACAACTAGAGCATCAGCTGCCATTTTGGTGGGAGGCCTAGAATTTGATTTTAATGAATTTGACTTTTTTTTATACTGAGAATCTTTATTTAGGATAAAAATAGCATTAAAAATTACTTTCAAGTTTTCCTTTTTAGTTATCAGTTTTGACAGGAAATGTAACACTCATTGAAGCAACACTACTAAGCAATGTTGAAATAGCTTTGCATGGGGCATTGAAACAGTCACTTCTCAATCTGGTTTCTGTCTACTCCAGAGGTCTCCAAAGTGGGGTGCGTGCACCCCAGGGCATGCGCATGATGATCCATTGGTGTGCAGGAAAAAAAATATTAGAACTTCTACTTATATGCATTTATCTAAAACTTTAAGAAAGAAGTTAACCTTTACTAATATCTAATATATGGATTGACACTGGCGCCCTCACTCAGTCCGTATGTCAGACAGTTATGTGTAGAGGTGCTATACGCAAGGTATCCTGGGGGAAGAGTGGGTGGGCATTCCACAACACAGAGGGGTTCACAGTGGCACCCTCATTCATTTGTTCACTTTCAGTTTATGTGTGCCCAGTTAAGTGGATATACAGATTATATTATCTAGTTTTAACTAAACTAACCCTCACAGAATGGACATGTGGCTTAAAAAGATTCCTGCAAAGAAACCGCAGATTGAAGATAATACTAATAATGCTAGCACAAGCAAACTACAAGAAAATGGCAGAGCTGATACTCCTAGTAGGAGTAATCTTTGTCAGCCACATTACGAGGTAAAAACAATGACAATCTAACCAGATCTGACAAGTTGGCCAAGAAAATTCAAAATTATCAAGAAGACTATTTGAAATATGGATTTACATCCACTATCGTCAATGTTGAACCTTGCCCTAAATATATATTGTGCCTTGAGATATTAGCTAATGATAGTATGAAGCCATCATGATTAGCAAGACATTTAAAAACTAAGCATCCAGAACATGAAGACAAACCTCTGCAATTTTTTCAGTGATGTTTCAAATCATGTGATACTCCCACATACACTTGTTCTTCCTGTTGTGGTAAAAAAGGCTGAAATAGTACACAGAGAACAATACGGCAACAAACTAAAATGCATGCTTTTGTCAGCAAATGCCATTGGAAGACACATAGAAAGCATTACTGAAGATCTGAAGAAACTAGTATTAAAACAAATTACACAGTGTGGGAGGATTGCTATGCAGTTGAATGAAAGTACAGATGTTTCTAACATGGAAAGAGGGTAGATTTAGAAAGAAGGTAGATTTAACTGGAAGAGGGGAGATTTAGATTGGATATGAGAAAGAAATTTTTCACTATGAGGGTTGTGAGGCACTGGAACAAATTGCCCAGGGAAATTGTGGAGGCCCCATCCCTGGAAGTGTTCAAGGCCAGGTTGGATGGGGCTTTGAGCAACCTGGTCTAGTGGAAGGTGTCCCTGCCCGTGGGAGGGGGGTTGGAACTAGATGATCTTTAAGGTCCCTTCCAACCTAAACCATTCTATGATTCTATGTCTCAGCTTACAGTATTTGCTAGATTCTGTTTCAAGAATGAAATACACAAAGAACTACTTTTTTGTGAGCCACTAAAGGAAAGATGCACCGGAGAAGATATGTTCCCGACAGTAAACGACTTCTTTAATAAAAAACAATGCTCTGTGGAAAAACTGTGCAAGTATAACCACCAATGGAGCGGCTGCTTTGACTGGAATAAAGAAAGGATTCCGGCGTAAGGTTACAGAGATAGCACCACACGTGGAACTCATTCACTGCATCATTCATAGGCAAGCTATTGCAGCAAAGATGTTGGAGCCAGAAGTGCACAAAGTGCTACATGATGCCATCAATGTGGTTAAGTTTATAAAAACAAGACCTGTAAATAGTAGAATATTTTCAACACTTTGTAATGAGATGGGGAGTGACCATGGAAGTCTTTTGTACCACACATAGGTTTGCTGGTTATCTCGTGGCAAAGTGTTTAAAAGAGTTGCCGAATTTAAAGATGAGTTATGCATTTTTCTTTCACAGAAAGACAAGTGTTCCAAATTTGCTGACCTTTTCTGTGATGACAAGTGTCTGCCAGTAGTATGCTACCTAGCATTTATTTTTGAAAAAATAAACACACTTAATTTGTCCCTTAAAAGTGAAGGCAACGTTTTAACATGGTGTGAGAAAGTAACTGCTTTTCGAAAGAAACTCATGCTATGGAGAGAACATTTTGAAAATGGCTTCTTGGAAATGTTTCCATCATTATGTGACTTTGTTGCCAAAAATGATGCGTGTCACCTATAAAAACTCTCGTATCCATACAATTAAAAAATTTGTAGGCAGAATTTCCTAACCTGTTTAGAAATCTTCCAAATGAAGAGTTTCAGTGGGTTTTGAACCCATTTGTTAAAAACATAAAAATGCAACACCTTCCAAGTAGTTTGCAAGAAGAACTGATTGACATCACGGAAGATGGAAATTTACTAGCCATATTTCAAGAACCTTTGCATAATTAGTGGATGGGAGTGATAAATGAGTATCATGCTTTAATAAGCCCAGCCAATGATGCACTTCTTCCATTTGGATCTACTTATCTTTGTATCTTTCTCTCTAAATAGTCTTCAGTTAAACAATGAGTTTCAATCCATGCTTTGGTTCGTTCTTTCTTGATCTTTAGCACTAAAATGCTGTGTCAGGCAGCAAATCTATTTCTACAGCACAGTGAACTCTGGATACTTCATTTTCAGCCCTGATGTGTGACACAACAGCATTCACATCAGTCTCTGTGTATCTATCTTCCACATTCAGTTAGTGAGGTTGGATATAGCAACAGCCAGAAATTCTACACAGTGTGCAGAAGCAAGCATCTTTGATGGAGGCCAGGAAGGAGACATTTGATTGCAATTATTCCTTTGAGTTATGGATAAAATTATCATCTCTTGATTTCTGGTCTGCCAGTCTCTTTACATCTGAATTATATTGAGGAAAATTTTAAAATTATAGAGATCCCTGCAAGCATTCACTTCCAGTGCATCGTCTTTAATGCTGTCTGAGAAAAACTTAACACCTTAAATAAAACTTAGCACCTAAAGGACTAGACTGGCACTTCAATAACAACATAATGCATTGTCACATAAGGGAACATGGCCTTTGCCAACTGTCCACCTGAATTTTTGTAACTTGCATAGCTGTACAAAGACTGTGTTTTATAGAATGAGATGGTGTGAGAATGTGATATCTGGGGTTCTTATTAACAATTGACTCCATGGATATTTCCTGATATACATGCATGTTTATGCATATGTGAGAGTACCTGTGTTGCTTCACTTTAGAGAACAGATCAACCTGCTCCTACCAGTGCAAAAAGATAGGGGGCGGCAGTTTCCCTTCAACATTTATTTAAGTGTGCCCCTGTGGCTGTATCAATATAAGGGACTGATTTTGATAGGTCCTCCAGCAAGCCCCACATTGGATACTTGCCAAAAGGCCAATTACCTACACTGATGTTATAGTAATTATTCCATCAATGCTAACAACAAGGGAAGTACTAATACAGATAGACTGCTGGCATTTGAACCACTGTCTTCTAGGTGTGCTTTGAGAACTGTTCAAAAATTTTAGTAGCAGGGACACAGCTAACAGCCCTTGACATAATCCTCAGCAAACCCAACTAAAGGAAAACAGCACCATCAATCTCCCATTTTACTATTTTGTTAAATACCTGTACTTGCCCTAGCTAATACTATAACATGTGAGTACAAGAAGTGAGGAGTCATTAAAAAAAATGCTGTAGAATTAGCATGGCAAGCAGCGATCATCAGTTTTGTACTGTCTAAATCCATCAAACCACCTACGAATCCTCCTCTGGATGGACAGTGATCCACTGTACCACTCAGCAGGGATTTCTGCATTTTGTTTGTCATGTGAGGATGCTGGTCTCTTGGGGAGACATTCTTAAATGAAAAAGGGCATGGTTTGGTTCTGTTGAGCAACCCAGGGTTTGAACTAAGCACCCAGAGTGAGGAAGAAAAGATCTAAGTAAACAAGAAAGGTGACATCACCAAACCCGGGAGAAGAGTTAAACAGAGGCGTGTGGACAGAGGGCCTTAGCCAATCGGGTTGAGGGGCGTTGTGCGTGAACAAGGGAGCTGGACCAATCATAGCGTTGTTGACTATGTATGCTTTTGCTGCGAGCCTATATATACTCTGTGAAAATATTCAATAAAGGAGAACGATCATATTCACATTGAGACCATGTCGTTACTCCGGGTCCGATCCCACTCCGACAGTCTCTCTTTAGATTCTTTCCTTTTCCCAGATGAACAATGTGAATAAATGAAGCCTTTCCCTCCCACAATAATAATCCAACATTTGTATCACAGAAGTATAACACCTTTAGCAAAACAAAGGTGTTAAAAAGCCTAGAGAAGATATACTACTTATCATCATAATGTCCTTACCATGAAGAGATCAAACTCCTCTTCACGACGAGCAATCATCTGATTCAGAGTCTCATCATCAGGAACTTCATCTTCTTCCTATTTAAATAGAAAAAGGCATTAGAAAAATACAAAGCAATGTCCAAAGAGAGGCAACCATTTGCATTGAGCCACTGTTGCAGTGATCTCTCTTTCTCTTAAAAGGAGTGTGAAATGCTCAAATGAAAACTAAAAATTTGAAAGTGCCTGGCTATTCATCGATTCAGAAGTAACACAAAATAGACTTAATCAAAGAGACAATTAGGACTTCTTATCGCTTTCATATATTGAGAATGAGGAAGTGAGCAAACATGCAACCAGGAAATTTTGGTTCGTGTTTTTTTCAGGGTCACAAGCACAATTAGTTGTCAGCTTGTTTTTTTCAGTTAAAACATACACATTTCCCTTTTGCTACTCTATAGCACTCCCCCGGTAATAGCATTCTACACTATGAGGTCTTTACTGTCAAAGTAGAAGGAAGAAAAACAATCCTGAAAAAAAAATCCTGGAAACAAAGCCTGCCCAATCCATGTTTCTGTAGACCACTGTCCACTCACAAAGTGAGATGTGAATCATAGAATCATAGAATATCTTGAGTTGGAAAAGACTCATAAGGAACATTGAGTCCAACTCCCTGCTCCTCAAAGGACTACCTAAAACTAAACCATATGACTAAGAGCATCATCCAGACACTCCTTGAACTCTGACAGGCTTGGTGCTGTGACCACTTCCCTGGGGAGCCTGTTCCAGTGACTGACCACCCTCTCAGTGAAGAACCTTTTCCTAATGTCCAATCTGAATTTCCCCTGATGCAGCTTTAAGCCATTCCATCACATCCTATCGCTGGTCACCAGAGAGAGATCATCAGCACCTCCCCCTCCACTGCCCCTCTTGAGGAAGTTGTAGACTGTGATGAGGTCACCTCTCAGCCTTCTCTTCTCCAAGCTGAACAAACCAAGTGACCTCAGCTGCTCCTCATAAGTCTTGTCCTGGAGACCTTTCACCATCTTGGTCGCCCTCCTCTGGGCACACTCTAACAGTTTGATGTCCTTATATTAAGACACTCAAAACTGCACACAGTACTTGAGGTGGGGCCGCACCAGTGCAGTATAGAGTGAGACAATCACCTCCCTCGACCGGCTAGCTATGCTGTGCTTGATGCACCCCAGGACACGGTTGGCCCTTTTGGCTGCCAGGGCACACTGTTGACTCATATCCAACTTGCCATCCACCCAAACCCCCAGACCTCTTTCTGTGGGGCTGCTCTCCAGCCTCTCGTCACCCAATTTCTATGTATAACCAGGATTACCCTGTCCCAGGTGCAGAATCCGGCACTCGCTCTTGTTAAATTTCATATGGTTGGTGATTGCCCAGCTCTCGCCTATCCAAATGTCTCTGTAAGGCCTCTCTACCCTCGAGGGAGTCCACAGCTCCTCCTAGTTTAGTATCATCAGCAGACTTACTTAATGTACATTTGATTCCTGCATCCAGTTCATTTACAAAAACATTAAAGAGCACTGGCCGTAAAATTGAGCCCTGGGGAACCCCACTGGTGAATGGCTGCCAGCCTGATGTAACTCTATAACTCTTTGAGCCCGACCCATCAGCCAATTGTCCACCCAATGTATTACGGACTTATCTAGCTGTATGCTGGACGTTTTGTCCAGAAGGATACTGTGAGAGACAGTATCAAAAACTTTTCTGAAATCCAGAAAACCCACATCTACTGGCTTCCCTTGGTCAGCTAGATGGGTGACCTTGTCATAAAAGGAAACTAAGTTAGTTAAGCAGGGCTTTCCCCTTGTGAACATGTGCTGGCTATGACCAATGACTGCATTGTCTCTCAAGTGTTTTTCAGTAACTCCAAGAATAACCTTCTCCATAATTTTACCAGACACTGAAGTGAGACTGACAGACCTGTAATTACCAGGGTCTTCCTTCTTGCCCTTCTTGAAAACTGGGACAACGTTTGCCAGCTTCCAGTTGACTAGGAACTGTCCAGACTCCCAAGACCATTGAAAAATAGTGGGGAGAGGTCCCGTGATAATATCGGCCAGTTCTTTCAGCATCTTGGGATGAATCCCATCGGGCCCCATAGACTTATGTGCATCCAGCTGGATCAGCAAGTCTCAGACAACTTCAGAGTGGGAGTTTATCATCCCCCTAGTCACAGTCTTCAAACACAGGGCTCTGAGAGTCCCAGGGCACAGCATCGGTGTTGAAGACAGAGGCGAAAAAAGCATTCAACATCTCTGCTTTGTCTACTTCCCTATTTGTGAAGTGACTGACCCCATCAAGCAATGGACCAATGTTATCTCTGATTCTCCTTTTGCTATTAGCATATTTTAAAAAGCCCTTTTTGCTGTCCTTCACAGTGCTGGCCAGCTTGAACTCTAATCGAGCTTTGGCCGTGCGAATTTTCTCCTTACAGCAGCGAACAGCATCTCTGTAGTCCTCCTGTGTCTGTCCTTGCTCTCCCCATATCCAGGGTTGAAGTTTTGCTGGCAGTTTTTCTCCTATTGCCAACAATTTGAAACTCAACTACTTTGTGTTCACTGTGACCAAGACAGCCACCAATCACCACTTCACTCATGAGTCCCTCTCTGTTTACAAACAACAAATCTAGGAGGGCACCTTTCCTAGTCGGCTCCCTTAGTACCTGCACCAAGAAGTTATCTTCAACGTGCTTCAGGAATTTCCTAGACCTGTTTCTGTCTGCTGTATGATATTCCCAGTTGATGTCTGGGAAGTTATTCCTTGTAGAATAATTCATTGATGTCATCATCCTGGCTGACTCTATCCCACAACATCTGCTTTATTTGTTTTCCCCTTAGTCCTTACCCAGAGGCTCTCAACTGTGTCATTGCCAACTACAAGCGCCATACAATCCAATCCCTCCTTTACACACAGCGTTACCCCCCTGCCTTGCCTCCCCTGCCTATCCCTCCTGAAGAGCCTATAACCGTCCATCATGGCACACCAGTCACAGGACTCATCCCACCAGGTTTCACTTATGCCAATGATGTTGTAGCTCTGGGACTGGGTCAAAGCTTCTAGCTCCTCTTGTTTATTCCTCATGCTGCATGCATTAGTACAGAGACATTTTAAATGACATGACAATAAATATTTCACTAAAATGGATGTGGAGTAGAATGTATATAGTATCTCAAAATTAACTTTCTACAGTCTTATTTTCAAAATAATCAAAAGAAGCCTGCGTCTATATCTATACATTCAATTTTCCCTCCATTGGTAAGAATTCTACACTTCAGGAAAAAAGTATGATTACCACTTCAGCTCTCACTAAATACTCATGCAATTTGTAAATCAAACATGAAATAAGTAAAACAATTGGAAAAGTGATAGTGTTCTGACACAGTGTTCTGGTGGCATAAGCTCCAGAACTGTTGGTTCCCCTCCCCACCAATATTTCATACATTCAATATTTGGAAAAAGCTTGCTCTTCTTTTTTTTTTAAAAAAAAATCATTACATATTTTGTGAGTGTGCATATACTTGAAGGCGCGTGTGTATGGGAAGAAATGAAAATAAGAAGTGGAGGGGAATAGAAGAAATTTGAGAGTTAAAAATAAACAACCCACCAACCCTAACAACAACGAAAAAATCACATGCATAAAAAGCCTTCATTAAGTAAACTATTAAAAGCTGCCCCCAAAATCCTGCAAAAGAATACAAAGAAGTCAAAAATATTTGGATTCTGAACTAGTGAAACTCTCTCTCTTCCTCTCAATGTGTGTGCATTTACTACCATATTGAATTAATTAATATTATTTTTCCTTCAATTTTATCATATTTTTCTCTAAACTCAGAAATGTGCAGAGCTAGAAGAGAAAGCATGTGTAATTTTTAATGTAGTCTAGTAAAAAATGCAAGTGAAAGCTATGAGAAGTATACAACAAATAATATTGATGCAACATATCACATATTAAGCTAAGTTTTAACTGATGACATCTTCAGTACCCTCTTTGGGAGCATTCCTAGAATGCATTTTCAGAGAGGTTCCAATTCTACAAAAAGGCATGTTTGTAACTGTATGATAGGGAGCAGCAACATTGCTTTTAATATATGTCACACTGGAAAGAGTTGTATGAACATGTGAAGTAATAGTATAAATCAAACCTGTATCACAGTGAATATAAAAAATGTATTAGCTTTGTTGTTTCAGTTTTAACTGCTTGCAATAAAACAGATTTAATGACTACTGAAGGAATTTCTTTTTATATGGAAAGATTCTGGCAGATATTCACAAAGGTTTTGCTTAAATTTTATTAAAAATAGTTCAGTATTTTGAAAGCCTAAAATAAAGAATTACAGATGACAAAACCTTTCAATAACCTAAGACAACTCATTAGGCCACAGAAATTATATCAGGATCTGACAGCTATTCTGTTTAAGCAAAGAGGTGTGTTATGCTTGCAAAAATATTGTTATTTTAATTAAGATAGTTAATTGTTTTGTTGAATTGTTAGGAGGTGATATGAAAATTAGACTCCTTTAAGGAATCACAGCATCACAGACCAGTTGAGGTTGGAAGGGACCTCTGGAGATTGTCTAGTCCAACACCCCATACACACATCCCCAAACAGGGTCAACTAGAGCAGGTTCCTCAGGGCCATATACAGTTGGGTTTTTAATATCCAAAAAAATTATAAAACCCAATTGGGTTTTTAATATCTCTACAACCTCTCTGGGCAACCTGTTCTAGTGTTTGACCACCCTCATAGTAAAAAAGAGGGTTTTTTTATTATGTTTAAACATAATTTCATGTATTTTAGTTTGTGCCCATTGCCTGTTGTCCTGTCACTGAGATGAGTCTGGCTCCATTTTCTTTACTTCCTCCCATCAGGTATTTAGACACATTGAGAAGATCCCCCCCTGAGCCTTCTCTTCTCCAGGCTAAACAATCCCAGCTCTCTCAGACTCTTCCTTATGTCAGATACTCCAGTCCCTTAATTATCTTAGTGGCCCTTTATTGGTCTCACTCTAGTATGTCCATTTCTTTCTTGTAGTTGGAAGCCCAGAACTGGACACAGTACTCCAGATGTGGTCTCATCAGTGCTGAGTAGATACTTGGTATATGCTCAGTTGACTCTGACACTCCCTTGACAGAGCTTGTTCCTCCTCAGTTGTTCCCAGAGCACTATACCTGTTCTGTAATTGCAGATTTGCAGGCAGAGAAAGAATCTTCCTTCTGTTGCCAGAAGTCACAAGTTTCAGGTCTTCCCAGACATGGGAGCCTCCATCTATGGTCATAGGATCACATGATAATTTGGGTTGGAAGGGTCCTCAGTAGGTCATCTAGTCCAAACTCCTCCTCAAAGCAGGGTCAGCTATGAGATTGGACCAGGTTGCTCAGTGCTTTATGCTCCTCTGAGCACAGCCTCTAAATGCACCTCCTTTGCATCATTTGCAAGCTTTTGCCTCTGCAGGGTCCCTGAAGACCATCTCCTGCCCGTCCTCCTCCATGCTACACAGCTGTATTGAGAGCCTTGTGGAAGACATTGTATTTGAGGAGTTAGGGATCTTGAACAGGCTGTCTGCTCTATTGGGGCTTGAACTCAGGGTTTGAGAAGCCCATACATTATTAATATAATCTGTAACTGACAATATATCTTTGGTAAAGGTAAACTGTATCTGGATCAAGGGATGGAATGTAGAGATCCTGACCGAGAAACTGTTGCACATTTAGGAGTTGGGGATCCACATAACAGTTAATGGGAGTAGGCCCAGGCCTGTGCTGTGCTGCTGTCCTGGTTTGAGGTAAAACAGAACCTATTTTCTGTTCAGTAATGTTACTTTGCAGCCAAGCCTCTTCTAACTACTGAAATTAACAGCATATTGTGCAGAAACTGTTCGCTCTCAGAGTGATAAGACCCATGTTTATAGTTGATGCCAAGGAATGGTATGCGGAGAGGCTCTTGCTTATACTTATTGCTGTAACACCCAAGGCCAGTGAACTTTGTTATTTGCCCCATTGGAGGGTCGGAAGCAGAAGAGCATAGAGGGGTCCCACCTGCGGGGAGGAGCGGACAGGACAGGTGACCCAAAACTGACCAACAGGGTATTCCATCCCATCTGCCTCATGCTCAGTATAAAAGCTGAGGGATCAAAGCGTCAGCCCCTCTTTCTTCAATGGTGGGCATCCGAGGAGGACTCTATCTGCCTTTGATACTGATCCCTGCATTCCTGAATCCAGATCGAGATCCAAGATCCAGTTCCTGTCTGTCACTGAGTCCAGTCTGGGACTTCCCCAGTGCCTGTCAGTGACGTGATTGTCATCCTGGGAGCTTGATATGGTTTCATTATTTTCTTTTTATTTTATTATTAATATTTCATTAAAATAGTTTAGTTCCTTCTAAACTCATAAGTGCCTTTCTCTCTCTCCCTCCTCTCCTTGGAAAGAGAGGTGCGGGAGAGCATCTGTTGTTCACCTCAGTGGCCAGTCTGGCCTAAACCACCTTGGCTTTCAGGCCTGTGTTTTGCTGCACAATGTCCTTGGCCGCAGGATAAACTCAGCCAGCTCATTGTAACAGAGGAGCCTGCAGGCAGCTCCCACTTGGTACCAGCGACCATGCCATCTGCGTGGCCTCGCCTTTATCTAACAGTGCAGCAACAAGTTTTCATGAGAATATCCTTTAGGAATAGAGTTGTTTTCTTGTAAGGAAATTGTATAATAGCTTGCAGTCTCAAGCAGTCCCAAGCTGCTCTCAAACTGCACTCGCACCTACCAGTTATATAGCTGCTTCCCAAGAACCAACTGAAACATCTTCTCTTTGATTGTTTTTAACTGCCTTGCCTTACCTCATTTTCTTCCTCATGTTCTAATATAGCCTGTAGAAAAGCCCTTCGCTCATGGCTTGAAGATTTCTGATCAAACATTCCAGCCTGAATAACTTTTTGATCTACATTCAGTTTATACTTCGCAGCAGCGAGTATCTTCTCTTCCACACTGTTCACAGTGCACAGTCGCAGGACTCGAACCTCATTCTGCTGACCAATTCGATGAGCTCGGTCTTGGGCCTGCAAGTCCTATTAGGCAAAGAATGTGGAATGATGCATAACTTAACTGTGCTACACAAACCACTCCCTGCTTAAACGACACTGTAATGTTGGGTTTTATTAGCATAACAAAAAGAAGTGCTCAAGCTACAGCCCAGCACAATTCATCTAGCTCATTCTTGATTATCCTTCCTTGGGAGTTCATCAGACCCAGGCAGGCAAACCAGATGGAAAAAAAATATGCACATGCTCTGTACAATGTGAATGCAGTAAATCAAACACTTCTTGAAAGCATGTGCAGTAAGTGACCAAGATAGGCCACAGTATGTAATTCTTCTATGTAATTCTTCTCTGCCACTAAGAGTTCATGACCTTTCAGGCCTGAAAAGAACCCTGAAGTAAAGCAATTCTCTAGTCCAGGTACAAGAACAGAGGTAACAATATAGTTAAGTATATATTATAAAGTCCAGATATAAACCTTTGTGTCTAAAGCAAACCACTATTTCTAGATATCTTAAATGCATTAGTAATTTTATGTATTGGGTCTGGCTAGAATGCAGTTAACTTTCTTCATATCAGCCTGTTGGGGGGTTGTTTGGGATGGTGATGTGATATGGATTTGTCACCAAAAGAGTGTTGATAACACAGCAATGTTTTGGCTATTGCTGAACAGTGCTTGCACAGTGTCAAGGCCTTCTCTGTTTCTCACTCTGCCCCCCCCCCCAGGGAATAGGCTGGGGGTGCACAAGAAGTTGGGAGTGGACACAGCCAAGACAGCTGACCTGAATTGGCCAAAGGGATATTCCATGCATATAATGTCATGTTCAACAATAAAAACTGGGGAGAGTGTGTGTGTGTGGGGGGGGCGCGTGTATATGTCTGTTGGCTTCCAAGGTACAGTAGAGTAGAATGGAATAGAATGGAATAGAATAGAATAGAATAGAATAGAATAGAATAGAATAGAATAGAATAGAATAGTTCAGTTGGAAGGGACTTACAACGATCATCTAGTCCAACTGCCTGACCACTTCAGGATGGACCAAAAATTAAAGCACAGTATTAAGGGCGTTGTCCAAACACCTCTTAAACACTGACAGGCACAGGGCATCGACCACCTCTCTAGGAAGCATGTTCCAGTGTTTGACCACCCCCTCGATAAAGAAATACTTCCTAATATCAAGTCTGAACCTCCCCTGGTACAGCGTTAAACCATTCCCATGTATCCTGTCACCGGATACCAGGAGAAGAGATCAGGACCTCCCTCTCCACTTGTCCTCCTCAGGAAGCTGTAGAGAGCAATGAGGTCACCCCTAACATCCTTTTTAAATCATGGGGCCCAGAACTGCACACAGTACTCAAGGTGAGGCTGCACCAATGCTGAATACAGTGGGATAATCACCTCTTTTGACTGGCTGGTTATGCTGTGTTTGATGGACCCCAGGATGCTGTTTGCCCTGTTGGCTTCCAGGGCACACTGCTGACTCACGTTGAGCCTGCTGTCAACCAGCACCCCCAGATCCCTTTCTTCTGGGCTGCTCTCCAGCCACTCCTCTCCCAATCTATACTTGTGTCTGCTGTTACTCCCTCCCAGGTGCAGATTTCAGCATTTGTTCTTGTTAAATTTCACGTTATTGATGATTTCCCAATGCTCCAATCTATCCAGATGCCTCTGCAAGGCCTCTCGTCCCTCAAGAGAGTCAACAGCACCTCCCAGTTTAGTATCATCAGCAAACTTGCTAAGGGTGCATTCAACTCCTCCATCCAGATCATTGATACAAATATTGAACAGAACTGGACCTAGAATTGAGCCCTGAGGAACACCGCTGGTGGCTAGTCATCAGCCAGATGTAGTCCCATTCACTACAACCCTTTGAGCCCTGCCATTCCGCCAGTTCTTCATGCAGCGCACCGTGTACCTGCTCATCTCACAGTTGGACAACTTGTCCAGAAGGATGCTGCGAGGGGCAGCATCAAAAGCCTTTCTGAAATCCAGAAAAAATGCATCCACTGCCTTCCCTTCATTCACTAGGCAGGTGACCTTATTGTAGATGGATATTAAACTGGTTAAACAGGACTTTTCCTTTGTGAACCCATGTTGACTGTGCCTGATGATTGCATTGTCCTTTAAATGTCTTTCAGTAGCACCCAGTATGATCTTCTCCATAATTTTTCCAGGTACTGAGGTTACACTAACAGGTCTGTAGTTTCCTGAGTCTTCCCTCATGTTCTTCTTGTAAATTGGAATAGTATTCGCTAGCTTCCAGTCAGCAAGGACCTCCCCAGACTCCCAAGACCTTTGGTAGATGATCGAAAGGGGTCCTTCTGTAACATTCACTATCTCCACCAGTACTCTGAGGTGATTCCCATCAGGCCCCACGGACTTGTGAACATTCAGCTGATACAGCTGGTCCCTTACAATTTCAGTGTCCAGAAATGGAAAGTCACTGTACCTACAGTCGTGGTCCTCCAACTCAGAAGACCGGGCAGCCCAAGGTCTATCATCGATATTAAAGACTGAGGCAAAAAAAGCATTGAATGCCTCCGCTTTTTCTTCATCCCTATTTATCAGGTGACCATCTTCAACAAGTATTGGTCCATTGCTTTCTTTAGACCTCCTCTTGCTATTAACATACATAAAAAAGCCTTTCTTGTTGTCTGACACAACAATTGCCAGTTTCAACTCTAGATGAGCTTTAGCCTTTTGTGTCTTCTCCCTGCATATAAGAATCATGGCTCTGTAATCTTCCTGCGAAGCCTGACCTCGCTTCCAGAGATCATACAATTTCTTTTTCTGCCTGAGTTCCAAGAGTTCAGCCAAGTTGGTCTTCTGCCCCGCTTGCTTGACTTGTGACACCATGGGATTGCCTGCTCCTGTGCTTTTAAAAGGTGGTTCTTAAAGACTGACCAGCACTCGTGGATTCCTAAGCCCTCAAAAGCAGATTCCCAGGGGACACTGCTAAGTAGCTCCCTGAGTAGCTTAAAGTTTGCTCTCTTGAAATGCAGGGTAGCAACTCTGCTGTCCTTTTTTCTCATTACACTGAAAAGTTTAAACTCAACAATTTTGTGTTTGCTGTGGCCAAGACAGCCGTATATGTACCATCGTATCTCCCACAAGTCCATCTCTAGTCACAAATAGCAAGTCTAGGAGGGCATCCTTCCTAGTTGGCTCACTGAGTACTTGTGACAAGAAATTTTCTTCCACAAACTTCAGGAATTTCACAGGCTTGCTTGTCACAGCAGTATGATATTCCCAGTTGATGTCCGGGAAGTTGAAATCTCCCACAAAGACAAGCTCTACCAATCTAGAGATTTCTCCTAATTGCCTATAGAATAACTCATCAGTGCTATCATTCTGGCTGGGTGATCGATAGTAGACACTCACTACAACATCTGTTTTGTTTTCCATCCTCCTAATCCTCACCCAGAGGCTCTCAACCACATCACCGCCAACTGTGAGGGCTGTACAATCAAACCTTTCCCTTATATAGAGTGCAACTCCTCTGCTTTGCCTGCCCTGCCTATCCTTCCTGAACAGCCTGAAGCCCTCCATCCCAGCACTCCAGTCGTGGGACTCATTCCACCAAGTCTCACTAATACCAATGACACCATGGCTCTGGGAATGGACCAATGCTTCCAGTTCATCCTGTTTGTTTCTCATACGTCGTGCATTGGTGTACAGGCATTTCAGATGTGCTCCTAAGCCCTCCATGCTCCCAGGAGCATAGTAAATGTTCCCACTAGCATTGCCAACCTCAGGCGATGCCATGCCAACCCTTGGCTTACTTTCAGCTCTCCTGATGGTATCCCCTTCCCCCACTGATTCTAGTTTAAAGCCCTCTCAATCAGTCCTGCCAGCTTATGAGCAAAGATGCATTTCCCCATCGAGTCAGGTGGATCCCGTCAGGGCCCAGCATACCTTGTGTTTCAAAGACTCTTCCATGGTTATAAAAACCAAAGTTCTGGCAGAGGCACCAGTCCTGGAGCCAGGTATTGATGTCTTGAGCACACTTGTTTCTTCCAATGTCTCTTTTATATCTGTCCTTCACTTATTAAACTGTCTTTATGTCAGCCCAGGACTTTTCACCCTTTTGGCCATCTGATTCTCTCCCCTATTCCACTAAAGGGCTAGTAAGCAAGTGACTATGTGGGTGCTTAGCTGTTGGCTGGGGTCAACCCACAACAATGTGGGGCACCAAAAAGGACTGTGGTGGCTGTGGTGGGATGACCTCAGACAACAGCCAAACACCCACACAGCCACTCGCTCACTCCCCTCTCCTGCAAGATGGGGAGGAAATAGAAGGAAAGTGAGAAGAATGATTGATCAAAATAAAGACAGTTAAATAGGTGAAGCAAAATCTGTGTGTGCAAGTAAAGCAAAAGAAGGAATTTATTTACTATTTCCTTTTGGCAGGCAGATGTCCAGCCCCTTCCTGGAAAGCAGGACCTCAGCATGCATAACAGTTGCTTGGGAAGACAAACACCATGACCACAAACGTTCCCCACTTCCTCCTCCTTTCCTTGAGCTTTTATTGCTGAGCACAACATCATATGGTATAGAATATCCCTTTGGTCAGTCTGGGTCAGCTCTCCCGGCTGTGTCCCCTCTCAGCTTCTTGCCCACCCCCAGTCTACTCATTGGTGGGGCAGAGCAGGAAAAAACAAAAGCCTTGTGGCTGTGCAAGAACTGTTCAGCAACAGCCAAAACACTGGTGCATACACTATCAACACTGGTTTGGTCACAAATCCAAAATACTGTACCATATGGGCTGCTATGAAGAAAACTAACTCCATCCCAGCCAGACCCAGTATAGACTTTAGTCCAGGTACAAGAACAAAGGCAACAATATAGCTGTATATATATAATAAATTCTAGCTATAGAACTGTGTATCTAAAGCAAATCACTATTCCTGAGAATCTTAAATACATTAGTAATCTTAGAAATTATTTCATCTGCTGCATGAGCTTTTAACTTTGAATGTAAAGCCATTTATTAGTGCCTTATGATTAAGGGATGAACAAAGATATACCAATGAAACAGAAAATGCAGACTGTAAGACTCTAACTTTGAGGATTCCCTGACAATCAGAAAAACTATATATGCAGACACAGTATCACTTTACTGATTTAAAACAAAACACTACATGATTGTAGTAGTTTGCCTTAACAGTTCTTCTCAAAGCAGCATTTTATGATATACTTTCATTTCACTGTCAATCTTCCCAAATTAAAACACAAAGCCTAAAAAAGCACATTTCGATATTACATGAAGATAATTAAATAAAAATAACCTGATGAGGATTCCAATCACTATCAAAGATTATAACAGTGTCAGCAGCCTGAAGGTTCAAGCCCAGCCCTCCTGCCCTTGTACTCAGCAAGAAGATGAAGTACTGTGAGCCAGGTTCATTAAACTTCTTCAGCAGGGCAGCTCGATCCTCCGATTTTGTTGTACCTGAGAAGAAATTATAAAAGAAACATGAAGAAACCCTATGACAAAGATATTCTACCGAAATAATTTAAAAGCAATTTTAGTTGTTTAAGGCACATGTGGAAGGGAAATTTTAGCTCACTTGTTCTTTGCCATCTCAGCTATATTTTCTATAATATAGACACAAACACTAACCATGGATGTTTCAGCCAAATGTCTATAGCACTTGGGAGGAGGGTTCCCAAGCTTTTATTTTAAGTAAGCTTGACATTTCAAAAAGGGACTTTGAAAAGATGCAACTATCTATTTGACAACATTTTATGACTGACAAGTTTCAATAGATGATATACACAGGCAAAATGGAGCTTCAGTTTTGATTAAGGCCTTATGAGCACTCACAGAATCCAAATATTTAAAAAATTATATGTGTACACAAACATAAATTTATTAACATTTCACTGTTGGCCTTAAAAATCAAGGTTAATATCAAGGGAACAAAAATTCTTGAAAGATCACATTCAAAACACAATGGTGTCGATAGGGGAGGGAGAGAAAGCAGAAAATTCAACCACGGTAAAAGGCCTACACAAAGCTCTAAGTAACAACTAAGCACTGTACATATTGGCAACAAGGTGAATTTCCTGTACTGTGACAATCAGTTTTTACTGATCAGCTTGATCTGACCCTCTGCTTGTTTTATCTTTTTACATCTCTGCCTGTAGCTGAAGACAGAAGTTTGATATTTTTATTCAGATGTCCACATATAGCACAGAGGAGGAAGTTTTTCTACTACATAGTCAAATTGCTGAACCAGAAAAACACTCACAAATTTATTTTCATTCAGCTTACCATCAAGACGTAAGTAAAGAAAATTTCGAAATGCAAAATAGTCTTCCATAATGGTCATGAGTGATGTCATTTGACAGAAAAGAAGCACACGATGGTTAGTGGCTCGCAACTTAGGTAAAATACGATCAAGTAGTTCAAATTTCCCTGAAGCCCGATAAAGCTCAGCTCTGTTTAAGAGGAAAAAACACAACAAATGCCATAACAAGACTGCTTTTAGAAGGGTTTTTAATAATGCATTCTAATTACAATTGTATCATATCATGATAACAGATAAATTCCTTTACTCAAAGGAAAACAAAACCAATAGCACTTTTCTCTCTTTAAAATTGTTTATGATGTTGATTAAAATAAGAAAAAAACCCACATGACTTGCACCTATGTATTTATTTGTTAGGAAAAGGTTCTTCCCCCAAAATATAAGAATTCTGTGGACTCTCAAACACATCATTCTGTCTTCTGTGCTATCAAGATGAGTTGCAAAACAAACTGAGCACTAGGTTTGTACACAAAGATGTTTAAGCCATTGCGCTGCAATAAAGAGAATGCCTGCTCCTTAATACTACATTGGTGTTAAGGAGTTTATTCCCGATTTCGGTGACAGTGTCTTTGTTGTTTAAAAAAAAAAAAGAAGGGAGGGAATGAGTCAGGGAGGTAGGCAGGTAAGCAGTCAGTAAGGATAGGCAGGAGGGAAGGCAGGCAGGCATTGGTTTGTCTGCATGAAGACAGGATTTATTATTTGGTATATTGACATGCAGTGTGATAATCATCTTTCCCTGTTTTCCCAAGACAGACAGAGGGGCAGAAAAGCTTCACGTAACACTTTTAATACAGTCATCTTTTGGTTCAGATATGGATCCTGTGCCTCTCTGTCCTCCTATAAAAGGGCATAGAGGACAAAGGAATCAGGATTCTCCTTCAGGTCCCTCCCAAACTGAAGTCCATGCTAATGAAAAACTGATGAGAAGATGAGATATATCACAGGGCTTCTGTGGTTGCCTGCTGGGATTTGCCCCTGATCAGCAAATCATCTGGACATGAATAGTCTTCTGTGCTCTTCAATACCCTTCCATTACATCATGTCAGTCTGAGAACTTTTTGATAGTGGGGAAAGTCCCTGGGTAGAGCATCCTGTTACCACCTAGGTTTCATTGAGAATCTGACTTAATCTCCTCAATGAGGGAAGGGGAGATTCCTAATGTGAAAGTACGAATCCAACGGATGGAAATCTAAACAGTTTTGAGCTTGGAGACATAGAATGGAGTCAAGTGTTATAAATAATTTAGGATGATATATGCACTTGGATTTTAGGATAGGAAAAACACACTTCCTTCTCATACAGAATGAGAAAAAAAATATCAAAACATCCTGTTAACCCTGAAATATCTTCTGTAACTTCTAAATGAGATCATTGCCATGTGCAGACTCTAATGATTGATCCTTGAAATGGACATAGTAGATGTCCTTCCACTGAGTGTCACTAAGAACAGTCTGGCTCCATCTTCTTTACTCCTCCTATGAGGTATTTAGACACTTTGATAAGATCCCCCTCATAGCCATCTCTTCTCCAAGCTAAACAGTCCCAGCTCTAAGCCTCTTCTCATATGACAGATGCTCTTGTGGAAGCAAAATAGTTAATAGGCCTTTTCAGGCCTCACTAGTTAAGAAACATTTGCAGCTAACAGTCTCATCAGTCAGCAAGATTTCATTAACAAAGGAGTGAATTCTTCATAAAAGGATATACTGTCTAGAGCCTCCTTATCTGAAGAATTCCAATTGCTGTTGTTATTTACCATATCCTGCTTATCTGACACAGTTTTGGTGAAGAACCTGGTTATATAACCTAAAAGGTATATAAACTCTGTAACTGCTCCATTTGCACAGGGTTCATATCAGCAGAGTCTCTCACTGCTGCTCTGTGTTCTTTCCTATAGCTATAGTAATAAACTGCTTCTGTTCTGACCTGATCTAAATAGTAATTCCATGACACTCCAAACCCTTAGTCATCTTTGTGGCCCTTTGCTGGACTTACTCCAGTATCCATGTGTCTGTCTTGTACTGGGGAGCCCAGAACTGGATACAGTACTTGAGATGCAGCCTCAGCAGTGCTGAGTAGAGTAGAAGGATCTCCCCCCTCAACCTGCTGGCAATGCTCTTCCTAATGCAGGCCAGGATGCTGTTGGCCTTCTTTGCCATGAGGGTGCATTGGTGGCTCATGGTCAGATTCTTGTCTACCAGGACCTTCAGGTCCTTTTCTGCAGAGCTCCTTTCCATCTGGTCAGCCCCCAGCCTGTACTGGTGCATGGATTTATTCCATACCAGGTGTAGGACATGGCATTTCCCTTTGTTGAACTGCCTATTTCTCCATCCTGTTGAGGTCCCTCTGAATGTCAGCACAACCACCTGGTGCATCAGCCACTCCTCCTAGTTCTCTATCATCTTCAGACTTGCTGAGAGTGCACTCTGTGCCAAGATTCAGGTCAGAAAAGAAGAGGTTAAACAGTATGGGCCCCAGTATTGACCCCCGGGGGGGTCAATCACCACTAGTGACCGGCCTCCAGCTGGACAATAGCCTTTTCCTATTGATATACTTGCAGAAGTCTTTCTTGTTGCCCCTCCCATCCCTCTTCAAATTCAAATCTAGATGGGCTTTGGCTTTCCTAACCGAACCCCTGTATGCTCAGACAGTGTCTCTATATTCCTCCTGGGTCATCTGTCCCTGCTTCCACCTCCTGCATGCTTCCTTTTTATGTTTGAATTTACTCAGGAGCTCCTTGTGCATCCATACTTCCTGCCACCTGTGCTTGACTTGCTGCATGTTGGGATGAATCATTCCTGAGCTGGGAGAAGGTGATCCCTTAATATCAACCAGCTCTCCTGGACCCCCTCTGCTTTCTAGGACTGTCTCTCATGGGATTCTTCCAAGCAGATCCCTGAAAAAGCCAAAGTCTGCTTTCCTGAAGTCTAGGGTTATGATCCTACTATTTGCCTTGTTCCCTCCTATCAGGATCCTGAACTCCACCATCTCATGGTCACTACAGTCAAGACTGCCCCAACCAGTCCTTCCCTGTTTGGAGGTATTCAGGTCCAGTAGAGTGCCTCCCCTCATTGACCCCTTGATCACTTGTGTCAGGAAGCGATCACCAAAACACTCCATAAACCTCCTAGATTGCTTATGCCCTACTGTCTTGCCCTTCCAGCAGATATTGGGGTGGTTAAAGTTCCCCATGAAAACCAGGGCCTGCATATATGAAGCTTCTTCCAGTTGTACGAAGGAGGCCTCATCTACTTCTTCTTGATCAGGTGGTCCATAGCAGATGCCCACCACAATGTCACCCATATTGGTCTGCCCTCTACTCCTAACCCATAAGCTCCTGCCTGTCACATCATCCATCCCTAGGCAGAGCTCCATGCATTCCTGCTGTTGTCTCATAGAAAGGACAGTTCCTCCTCCTTGCCTTCCCAGCCTGTCCTTTCTAAACAGCTTGTATACATCTATGGCAGCACTCCAGTTGTGTGAGCTATCCCAGCACATCTCTCTGATCCCAATGAGAAGGGATCCCAAGGGAAGAAGGAGACGTGCATGGCTGAGCAGGGAGCTTCTGAAAAAGCTCAGGTGGAAGAAGGGAGTTTACAGGATGTGGAAGAAGGGGCTGACAGCTTGGGAAGATTACAAGAAGGCTGTCAGGGTATGCAGGGATGAAACAAGGAAAGCCAAGGCAGCCTTGGAATTGAAACTGGCAAGGGATGTCAAGGCCAATAGGAAGGGTTTCTTTAAGTATATAGGAGGCAAATGGAAAACTAGAGGAAATGTGGGCCCACTGTTGAACGAGACAGGTGCCGTGGTGACAGATGATGCAGAGAAGGCAGAGTTGCTGAATGCCTTCTTTGCTTCTGTCTTCACTGCTCGGGCCAGCTCTCGGGAGTCCCAGACTTTGCAAGTAACAGAGAAAGTCTGGAGGAAGGAAAACTTTCCCTTGGTTGAAGAAGAAAAAGTTAGAGATCAATTATGTAAACTGGATATCCACAAGTCCATGGGGCCTGATGGGATGCACCCGCGAGTGCTGAGGGAGCTATCAGAAGTCATTGCAGGCCACTCTCCATCATCTTTGAAAGGTCCTGGAGAACAGGGGAGGTGCCTGAGGACTGGAGGAAAGCCAATGTCACTCCAGTCTTCAAAAAGGGCAAGAAGCATGACCCGGGAAACTACAGGCCAGTCAGCCTCACCTCCATCCCTGGAAAGATGATGGAACAGCTTGTTCTGGGGGTCATCTCCAAGCATCTGGAGGAAAAGAAGGTTATCAGAAGTAGTCAACATGGATTCACCAAGGGGAAGTCATGTCTGACTAATCTGATAGCCTTCTACGATGGCGTGACTGGATGGGTAGATGAAGGGAGGGCAGTGGATGTTGTCTACCTTGACTTCAGCAAGGCTTTCGACACTGTCTCCCACATCATCCTCACAGGCAAGCTTAGGAAGTGTGGGTTAGATGAAAGGACAGTGGGGTGGATTGAACAGTGGTTGACAGATAGAGCTCAGAGGGTTGTGGTTAGTGGTGCAGAGTCTAGTTGGAGGCCAGTAACAAGTGGTGTCCCTCAGGGGTCAGTACTGGGTCCAGCCCTGTTCAATATATTCATCAATGACCTGGATGAAGGGATAGAGTGTTCCATCAGCAAGTTTGCTGATGATACAAAACTGGGAGGTGTGGCTGACACGCCGGAAGGCTGTGCTGCCATACAGCGTGACCTGGACAGGCTGGAGAGTTGGGCAGAGAGGAACCTAATGAAATTCAACAAAGGCAAGTGTAGGGTACTGCATCTGGGGAGGAATAACCCCATGCATCAGTACAGGTTGGGGGCTGACCTCCTGGAGAGCAGCTGTGTGGAAAGGGACCTGGGAGTCCTGGTGGACAACAGGATGACCATGAGCCAGCAATGTGCACTGGTGGCCAAGAAGGCCAATGGCATCCTGGGGTGCATCAAGAAGAGTGTGGCCAGCAGGTCGAGGGAGGTCATCCTCCCCCTCTACTCTGCCCTGGTGAGGCTGCATCTGGAGTACTGTGTCCAGTTCTGGGCTCCCCGGTTCAAGAAGGACAGGGAACTGCTGGAGATGGTCCAGCAAAGGGCTACAAAGATGATTAGGGGACTGGAACATCTTTCTTATGAGGAAAGGCTGAGGGACTTGGGTCTTTTTAGTCTGGAGAAAAGACAACTGAGGGGGGATCTTATCAATACTTATAAATACTTAAGGGGAGGGTGCCAAGTAGATGACAAGAGTCTTTTTTCAGTGGTGCCCAGTGATAGGACTAGAGGTAACGGGCACAAACTGGAGCACAGGAAGTTCCATCTTGACATGAGGAGGAACTTCTTTACTCTGAGGGTGGCAGAGCACTGGAACAGGCTGCCCAGAGAGGTTGTGGAGTCTCCCACTCTGGAGACATTCAAAACCCGCCTGGATGCTGTCCTGTGCAACCTGCTGTAGGCGTCCCTGCTGTGGCAGGGGGGTTGGATTATATGATCTCCAGAGGTCCCTTCCAACCCTGACCATTCTGTGATGGGAAATTCTGATAACATATTAGGAAAAATATTTTTTACCATGAGGGTGGTCAAATACTAGAACTGGTTGCCCAGTGAGGCCGTATAATCTGCGTCCTTGGAGGTGTTCAAGACTTGACTGGACAAGTCCTTGAGCAACCTGATCTGCTTTGTGTAGGGGTTAGACCAGATGTCCTTTGGAGTTCTCTTCCAACCTAAATTATTCTATGATTCTAACCTTTTTTAACATGGTCTTTATTAAAAACATATGTGTCAAGAGAACCTGTGACCAAATGAGCCAGGACTTGCTGCCAAGAGATCTTTAAAGTCTAATAGTTTTTTGTGGAAATTACTGGCATAGTGTTTGACCAATTAAGAACTGGGTACAAATATCACTGAAGTAGCAGTTTAAGCATTTTATGCAAATATAATGTGTTGCTGGATTATAAGAATTGTGTTAAAGGTTACACAGAAAGTTTTTGAAAAGCAAAATACTGGTAATTTAGTAGTAAGCTTAAGATTTTGTTAGGACAAGGTTCATTTAAATTGCTGAAAAAAAAAAAAAAATTGAGTGGACAGCTGCCAATAATCTAATTGCAAGTGTAATAAGAAAACATACCCCCCATAAAATCAGAGGTAGATTAAGGCTAACTGGAAATCATTCCTAGCCTAATACTTGAATGAGCCATAATAACAGAGGAATTTAAATGCTTTGCATTAGAGAAAGTTTGTTAATATTTCCCTTATTTGAAAGGGAATAAAAAGAAAGAGGAGATAAATTACAACTGAGAAATGGTACTATAACAAATAATAATAAAACACAGATATGAAAACATCAGGGACCTCTGTAGGGAAGTTTTGATAATCATAGGATCATAGAACACCCCAGGTTGGAGGGGACCTCGAAAGATGATCTGGTCCAACCTTTCATGGGAAAGGGAGCCTAGATGAGATTATCTACCACCCTGTCCAATTGCATCTTTAAAACCTCCAGTGATGGGGACTCTACCAAGTCCCTGGAGAAGTTGTTCCAGTGAATGATTGTTCTTACTGTAAAAAATGTCTTTCTTATGTTGAGATGAAACCTCTCCTGGTGCAACTTGTACCCAATGCCCCTTGTCTTCTCCATGTGACATAATGTCTCATGCCATTGCAGTTAGGCAAAGGTGTCAATCTTGTCTCTAATTTAGCAAGGACTAGTGTACAGTTATCAATAAATAAACAAGAATCCTGCATGTGACCACCATAGTTCTTCCTTATGTGATGGGAAAGAAAAAAGAAAAAACCTCTTGTTACTACAGGAATAAAAGCTTTCTGAAGAACCAGCAATCGCTTCTACCACATTCAGTCATTGTCCAAGGACTGGAAATTTTGTGAAAGAAAGGATCCTATATCTTGGTATGATGTTAATGAAAACAATGGAAATCCATCTTCACAATTCTCCTAACCATTCTCTGCTTTAGCTGAATGCTTCTTTTCAAAGCACAAAACTACTTTAAATCAGATAAAAACTTTCTTGCTTTGACATTAGTCACTCAGCAGGGCTTCACTATCAGTCAAGGACAAGACTGGAGTCCAGAAGATTCTAATTACCATTCAGCTATAAAAGCAACTTTAAACTGCCATTTTGGAGAGGAAACATCCCTTGAAGTAAGAAGCAGTCCCTTATGCTAGGGGGCTATGGGAAGAGTTTTAAGCTGGTTAGGTTCCTTCTAAAGCATGTTATTTCTATAGCTGATTAGATTTATCTTAGAAACTGCTTAGTTTTTGAGAACATATAGCTTTTGGAAACAAGATATGATACAATAGTTTAATTGCGGTATATATGAAGAAGATTATAAAGATTTACCCATTGATGACACCATTTGAGTAGCCTAAATGTTCAGCAAAGGATTCCTGCAGAATTATAAGCAATAAACAGAATATTAGACACAGTCTATACAGTGACCAAAATTATGCATCCCTATATCAAGAAATTATATGAATGGAGTTTGACTCCCATTATACTCATACCCTTGGAATTTGCCTTGTGGCACAAGTACTCTAATGTTTTCCTGCGACTGCTTTATTTAAAATGTATGGCTTGTAGGAATAATTTCCCTCTGTATGCTTTTTACCAGATTACAAATACAGTAGAACCTAATTAATTTGCACTGATTACTGGGAGACCCATTTGCAAAATACTGAATTTCATGAGTTAATAAGCAAGTGAGCAAACAATAAAAAACACAATAATATACTACAGGAGATACTTGTTGATTTCTTTGTATATTGTAGCTACATTTTAGTTAGCTTTAGCTCAGTAATGAGAAATGCTACACAGTAAACAAATCTTTGCTGAAAAAAAGGAGGGGTATGGAGGGGGGGCAATTTTTGATAGATATTCTAAAGGATTAGCAGTCTGCTAGATAACAAGGTTTTACTATATTGTCGTAGTTTAACCCAGCAGGCAGCCAAACACCATGCAGCCGCTCGCTCACTCCTCCCCCCGCCCCAGTGGGATGGGGGAGAGAATCAGGGGAAAAAAAGTAAAATTTGTGGGTTGAGATAAAACCAGTTTAATAGGACAGCAAAGGAAGAGTAAATAATAACAATAATAAGGATAAAAGAATATACAAAACAAGTAATGTGCAATGCAATTGCTCACCACCTGATGAGGATGCCCAGCCTGTTCCCAAGCAGCAACTACCGATTCCTGCCCCCTGGCCAACCCCCATTTATATACTGAGCATGACATCTATGGTATGGAATATTCCTTTGGCCAGCTTGGGTCAGTTGTCCTGTCTATGCTCCCTCTCAGCTTCTATGGGAAGCTGAAAAAGTCCTTAACTGCTTAGCAACGACTAAAAACATTAGTGTGTTAGCAACATTCTCATCCTAAGTCCAAAAACATAGCACTATACCAGCTGCTAGTAAGAAAGTTAACTCTATCCCAGCTGAAACCATGTTCTACTATATGGCATTTTAAACTGATATCTCTATTTTAAAATTTAGTTTTATTTTAAGCATAGGTAGTGGCAAGTTGATATGGAATATCTTAAACTCAGAAAACTATTTTTTAAAGATAGTTCCTCAAAAAGAACAAATGCTGTAAAAGTGAATTAAAGGCTGCGGATAAAAATCTGGTGACTGCTCCATTTCTTCACTTATACAGAGGAATGGAATGAGTGTTTCTCAAATGTGTTCTTTTTAGCACAAGTGTTGTTGCCAAAGATGTTCCCTCCCACACTAGCAGTTTTTAACTGTTAGCCACCTGAATAAAAGAGGCCCCCAAAATCAAACATGACAGACTTACCTCAATATGTTGAAACATATATGGGTGATTGCATATCTTTCTCAATTGCATGATTGTGTTCATAAGAGTTTTTGCCCCACCTTTTCCCTAGGGAAGCAAGCAACACAAATCATATTATGAAACCCATTTCCTAGCTTGTTAATGACACTTTTGAAACTCAATTTCAAAAGGAGACACAAAAAATACTTCTACCCCAAAGCAGAACACCATATCATCATGAAATAAAAATATTTGAAGCTATGAAATAAGGTGCAGTTATCTGGCTGCTCAAATTAAAATATCATGAGGATGATATCAAAGTCTTCCAAGTAACCTGGAAAGTGTACTACATCTCATATCTGTCTATAGCAGTCACAATAAGTACTTACTGCTTATTTCTACTGCTTATTTATGAAACCATGTAAACTGTAAACAGTAAAATATTATCAGGTGTTCCACTCAGCTGGGATGGTTACAATCTAATAAGCACTGATGAATACATTTGGTAACACTATACTAAGATTGACTATCACTTCTCTAACACTTCTCACTTTAAGGTCCCATTTTGATTTGCTATAACTCTGTGAAACTGTTAACAGAGTTGGTACAATATCCAAACTCACTATGTCACTCAGGTGAAATTATTTTAAAATATCTCAGCCAAAACAATTCAGACATTTCCAAGAGTGAGATTAGGAAAAATTACATTATGTGATCATTTTATATTCTGGTAAATTCATCTCTGAAAGGGAACTGATTTGGGTTAGTCCACAATGTCGAAGTCTACTGTTGAACCCTTGAAAGTCTATCTCAATTTGCTCCAAACTGCAGTTTGCATTTGTTTATGAAATGTTTACTAGAGCTTTGTATACTAATGATTCTCTCTAGCTTGAGCAGATTGCAAGACAGAGCTGCAGAATGACAGTGTTTTCCCTGAAACCATTGTTATTGGATCTCCAAAGCCAAGAGTTCTCAATGACCACCACCTCCTTCTGCTGGCACCAGGAAGCGTGAATAAGAGAACCTGATGAATTACTTACAGAAAAGAAAAAAGTTGGAGGATGGGGAAAAACTGGACCTATGAGTATGAGGAAGTTCAGATTGCAATGTCCTGGACAGAGAGACTAGAAAACTAGAGGACAGCAGAGGCAATTAGAA
Source organism: Pluvialis apricaria (assembly GCA_017639485.1). Classification (NCBI taxonomy): domain Eukaryota; kingdom Metazoa; phylum Chordata; class Aves; order Charadriiformes; family Charadriidae; genus Pluvialis; species Pluvialis apricaria. The sequence continues at coordinate 8,347,447 of CM030043.1, read as the reverse complement.
CTGCTTAAGACAAAGAGCTGGGCAGGGAAGCAAGGAAGAAAAAGCAGAGAGAAGATACTGAACTAGTGAACAAGAGAAACCAGAGGTAAGCAGAAGGCTGGGATGCAAAATGAAATTGCAGGGGTGGGGGGAAGTTAGAACAAGGAACAGGATGTAAGATAGGCAATGTTGAGGTGGACATAAACCTGCTGAGGTGCACTGGGAACAGGGAATGAGGACATAGAGATGGCTGACCTCTGTTTAGTTGAGTAAGGTGACTGCACACAAATCTTGAGTCGGAGGAAGGGCAGCAGGAATGGCTGTGCCAGAAAACTGGGCCTAGTTAGGCACTGAGAACTGAACTAGCAGAAGATGTTGAGATGGGGAAGAAAATAGACTGGACATGGACCAGTCAAAGTGGTTATGGTAAAAGGCATCACAGTCAAGTCAGGAATAGGGGGAGATGAGCAGGAGGGACAACATCCATTCAAGTACCCTCTCTCCAGATCTTAGAGCAAATTGAAGACTCCCCAGTCTCACTGCTCTTCTGTCATCAAATATGTATTAAACCCTCAACTATGTCAAATGTTGCATTGTAAAAGGCAACTACTATCAGTTATTCAAGTAATTCAAACCTCTAGCATAGGTCTCTCTAGTGCTTCTAAACTTCCGATCATTCTGATGACCTCCTTTGGATGTAAATGTGACAAATGACATTTTCTAAAGCTTAAAAAAATGGCAGCTGAAAAATTACATTAAAAATACAACAAAAGAAAGTAAACCGATGTTTGCAAAGTACTCAGAACCTATATAGAGATGACTGTCATAGAAGATCCTATGAGGAAAGGACTAACTTTGTTTTTAAAACAGGGTTTGAATACTCAACAGTAAATAACACATCAAATCACACCAAATAGAGGTTAAAACAAAATAAGATATTGAACAAAAATATCATCCACTGTGACAATGAAATTGATAGGAGGCAGGTGGAAAAATAGTATGCCATCATATTGTATCATGAAAATACATATAATGGGGCCAATATACGGGACTGACACACACACAAGCTGTTACACACCAGCTTCTCAGAACCACAGATTGGTTGAGGTTGGAAAGGACCTCAAAAGGTCATCTGGTCCAACCCCCCTGCTCAAGCAAGGCCACCTAGAGCAGGTTATCAAGGACTATGTACAAACAGATTTTGAATATCTCCAAGGATGGAGACTCCACAACCTCTCTGGGCAACCTGTTCCAGTGTTCAGCCACCCTCACACAAAAAAGCGTTTCCTGATGTTCAGACAGAATATACTGTGTTTCAGCTTGTGCCCATTGCTTCTTGCCCTGTCACTTGGCACCACTGAAAAGAGCCTGGCTCCATCATCTTTGTTCCCTCCCTTCAGGTATTTATATACATTGATAAGATCCCCCTGAGCCTTCTCTTCTCCAGGCTGAAGAGTCCCAGCTCTCTCAGCTTTTCCTCATAGGAGAGATGCTCCAGTCCTTTCATCATCTTTGTGACCCTTCAATGGGCTCTCTCCAGTAGCTCTATCTCTCTCTTGTACTGGGGGGCCCAGAACTGGACACAGCACTCCAGGTGTGGCCTCACCAGTGCTGAATAGAGGGGAAGGATCACCTCCCTTGACCTGCTGGCAACACTCCTATTAAGGCAGCCCAGGATACCATTGGCCCTCTTTGCCACAAAGACACATTGCTGGCTCACGTTTGTTGCTCTGTATTAAGTGCCTACATGATCTTACTCTCAGGAATCTCACGGTAAATCCAACCTACCTCACATCTAGTGCAATGTAAAATATGTATTTACAGACAAGCTGATGCATGGTTACTTGTCTTCTCTACAATAACTTGACCACGTGCCAAAGTCCTAAGATAGAAAAGTCAACATTTATTTTGACATATTCTAATGTATGACTACATGACTTTGAATCTTTTTTTTTTTTTAGCACCTTTTTGCATGAACAGATGTTATTTGTATGTATGAACAGAGGCACTCATAATCTAGCTGGCCAAAACAAGATTTGTGGTTAATAATGTCTCTGAGAGAAAAGATGAACACCTGGTAGTAGTTAGTGCTGCCACAATCCCAATTAGTCAGGTTTTTTATTGGATTAAACTCAGCATATTTTTACCTTATGAATGGAGAGCAGAAACTACTGTCTTTTAAAACACAAACATGTCTAATTGAGATTTCTTTCTTCAAAGATATCTGTGGTAAGAATCTACTTATTCTTTTTTTTTTTTAAAGAAGTCATGTTGTTAACACATGTTCATGATCTATTGTTCCGTAAGTGTTCTAGTTTCCCCTTTGTACCTTCTTGTCTTTCTCAGAACCATCTGTAAGAAGGATTCCCTTGGCTTGCATGTGGCGGTACAGAATCTTCTGAAGAGCTGACATGTCACATTTGATTACATATTCAACCTAGTGTAAAAACACAACAAATACAGTGTCAAGTTTTACCAAGATATAATCATTTCGATATGATTTTAATTCCAAGTCCTTGCCCTCCTAAACAAATAAAACAAAAACTATATTTATTTGATCCTCATCATAACATTACCTTTAAACAAGTGGCAATCCACTTGCAAGAATAATGATGACTATTTGAAACGATTAACTGTGGGATTTATGATTACTACAAGACACATTCTAAAGGCATGACTGTAGATTCAGTACTGTTTTACCAAACATATAAAAAAGGAATTATTATTTCCTGTTTCTCTCTTCTTATAATTTTAACCAACTGTCAAAAGACTGAATGCCTCATAACCTGTGAAATTTATTATATCTGCAAAGCATCAATCATAACTGGCACAAACTGGCACAAAATAAATAACATCACCTACAGTCCTAAGTAGCATTCTACTTACCAATGTGGGGATGGAAACATGCTATTTTGTTTCTCAATATCTACTAAAAAAAAGGGGAACTAATGAAGTAGAATATGATCAACAAATTAATTTTGACTTCTTGTTAAATATGATTAAAATAAGCTAGTTTCAGAATGTTTTGACTGCACACCACCCTTAAATCCAGTAACACAAGAAAAGTTTTCATGTACCAATTTAACACACATTTTTTTCGACTGCCAGGCTTGTATACTTCACTGTCTTTAATAACTAGGCTAAAATGAAAATAGTCACATAATAAAGCCAGAATAATGGTGACAAATAATGCAAGAAATGATTAAATGAAAAAAAGAGAAAGATGCTGAATAAATAAAACTTGTGGAAGTTAACAGTTATATTTAACACTTCATAGGTCTTTGGAGTCCTCACTAGTTAAGAAATACATGTCAGCATGACCTAACGGCCTCACCGAGTCAGCACAATTTAATTAACAAAGGAGTGAATTATTTGTAAAAAAGAGATACTGTCTAGAGCTTCCTTATCTGACTGTTTGGAGCCTCCCTATATGAAGTAATCTACGTTACTCCTCTTTGTTGCAATTTACTATTGTCCTGTTTCTCTGACATGGTTTGGTAAAGAATGAGTTGTATAACCCAAAGGTATATAAACTTTGTAAATGCCCCATTTGGGCAGAGTTGATATCAGCAGTCTCTCACTCTGCTGCTTTGTGTTCTCTCCTATAGCTATAGTAATAAACTGCTTCTGTTCTGACATGATCTAAACTGTAATCCCAGTTATTCTTCAAGAAACTAAATAAAGAATATCTTTACTAACAGTTTCATTAACCTAGTGAGGAAAGCTTTCAACTAGGTACATCAGGGAAGGATTGTCATTACCTGAAGAAAAGTGAAGGCACAGGGGCAGCAAAAAAGTGTCTGGGAGATAGCACGACTTGGGAGGTTCTTGTGTTTCCCCTATGAAAGCAGCATGATGGGGGGGCCCATCTCAAGTGCCTGTACACAAACGCATGCAGCATGGGCAAAAACAGGAGGAATTATAAATCCATGCACATTTGCAAAACTCTGATCTCATTGGGATTACAGAGCTGTGGGAGATAGCTCACATGATTGGAGTGCTGCCATTGATGGGTCCAGGCTCTTCAGGAAAGACAGACTGGGAAGGTGAGGACAGGGGATTTTGCCCTATGCACAGGAGGGGCTCAAATGCACAGACCTTTGCCTTGGAGCAGGTGACATGCCAGTTGAGAGCTTATGAGTAAGGATCAGAGGACAAACCAATGCAGGTGCTATTGTGGTAAGCATCTGCTACATGCTTTCTGATCAACAAAAGGAAGCACATGAAGCCTTCTTTACACAGCTCATGGGAGACATACACAAAGAACTGCTCCAAGATGTGAAGGCTGAGGGCTGCACTGGCCGCAGTGACCATGAGATGGTTGAGTTTTAGATCCTGAGAGAAGTGAGCAAGACAAATAGAATCACAGCCCTGTGCTTCAGGAGAGCAGTTTTCAGCTTGTTCAGGTATCTCCTTGGCAGGATCTCATGGGAGACTGCTCTGGAGGGTAATGGGGCCAAGGAGAGGTGGATAATCTTCCAGGACAGCCTCCTCAGAGCAGAAGTTGTTTCTTATGATGTGAAAGAAGTCAAGCAAGCATGACAGAAGGCCAGCGTGGATGAACATGACTGAGCTCAAATGCAAAAAGGAAGCACACGGAAGGTGGCGACAGACATGGGCTACCTGAAAGGAATATAGAGACATTGCCCAGGAGAGTAGGGATGAAGTTAGGAAAGCCTAAGATCAGCTCAAGTTGGAACTAGAGAAGGATATGAAGGGCAACAAGAAGGTCTTCTATAGGTACACCATCAGTAAAAGGAAGGTTAAGGAAAAAAGAGGCCCACTGCTCAATGGGGCAAGGGACCTAGTGCCAAAGGACACAGGAATGACTGATGTACTCAGTGCCTTTTTTTTGCTTCAGTTTTCACTGGTAAGGCTTGTCCTCAGGCCTCACAGGTCTCTGAGACTAGTGGCAGAATCTGGGGGAGTGAAGCATTACTTGCATTTAGTAATGTAGAGGAAGATACAGTTAGATATCACTTAAACCAGTTTGACATATACAAGTCCATATGAGCAGATGGGATTCATCTAAGGCAGCAAAAGGAGTTGGCTGATGTCATTGTGAGGTCACTCTATCATCTTTGAAAGGTCATGTGGATCGAGGGAGGTTCTGAATGCCTGGTAAAAGCAAATGTCACACCCATTTTCAAGAAAGGCAAGAAAGGGAATCCAGGGAACTACAGGACAGTCAGCCTCACTGCTGTCTCTGGGAAGCTTATGGAACAAATCCTTCTTAAAGACATTTCCAAGTACATGAAGGACAAGAAGGTGCCTGGCAACAGCCAGCATAAATTTATCAAGGGGAAATCATGCCTGACTGATTGCCCTCTATGATGAGATGACTGGCTGCGTAAAGGGGAGAGCAGTGGATCTTGTTTACCTTGATTTTAGTAAGGTCTTTGACATGGTATTCCATACTATTCTTATAACCAAACTAGTGAGATATGGACAGGATAAGTGGACAATAAAGTGGGTGGAAATTTGGCTGGATTACCAGGCTCAAAGGGTACAAATCCAGTACAACATGATCCAGCAATGTGTGTGCTCGCAGCCCAGAAGGCCAACCATATCCTGGGCTGCATCAAAAGAAGTGTGGCCAGCAGGTTGAGGGAGGTGATTCCGCCCCTCTACTCTGCCCTGGTGAGACCCCACCTGGAATATTGCGTCCAGCTCTGGAGCCCTCAACATAGGAAAGACATGGACCTGTTGGAGTGAGTCCAGAGGAGGGCCACGAAGATGATCAGAAGGCTGGAGCACCTCTCCTATGAGGACAGGCTGAGAGAGTTGGGGCTGTTCAGCTAGGAGAAGAGAAGGCTCCAGGGAGACCTTACAGCAGCTTTCCAGTATCTGAAGGGGGCCTTACAATAAAGCTGGAGAGGGACTTTTTACAAGGGCATGTAATGATAGGATGAGGGGGAATGACTTCAAACTGGAAGAGGGAAGATTTAGAATAGATATTAGGAAAAAAAATTTCACTATGTGGGTTGTGAGGCACTGGAACAAATTGCCCAGGGAAGTTGTGGAGGCCCCATCCCTGGAAGTGTTCAAGGATGTCGGATGGGGCTTTGAGCAACCAGGTCTAGTGGAAGGTGTCCCTGCCATCATGGCAGGGGGGTTGGAACTAGATGATCTTCAAGGTCCCTTCCAACCTAAACCATTCTATGATTCTATGCTTCTATGATTCTACTACTACTCAGTAGTAGTCCAACTTGCAACCAGTTATCAGTGGTATCCCTTAAGGGTCAATACTTGGCCAATACTGTTTAATGTTTTTATGAATGGCCTGGATGATGGGACAGAGTGCACTCTCAGCAAGTTTGTGGATGACTCCAAAATGGAGGAGGGGGGAGTACTCAATATGCAGGTCAGAGGGACCTGGACAGGCTGGAGAAATGGGCTGACAGGATACTCATGAAGTTTAAGAAAGATAAATGCCAAGTCTTGCATCTGGGATGGAATAACCCTTGAACTGGGGGGAATGGTCAATATGCTGGAAGCAGGGCTGCTATTCAAAGAACACTCAACAGGCTGGAAAAATGGGCTGACAGGAACCTCATGACATTCAACAAAGGGAAATAAGTACAAGAATATACTTGGGATGAGTACAAGAATGCTGTCAGGGTATGCAGGGAAGAAACGAGAAAAGCCAAGGCAGCTTTGGAATTGAACCTGGCAAGGGATGTCAAGGCCAATAGGAAGGGTTTCTTTAAGTATATAGGAGACAAAAGGAAAACCAGGGAAAATGTGGGCCCGCTCTTGAATAAGATGGGTGCTGTGGTGATGGATGCTGCATAGAAGGCAGAGTTGCTGAATGCCTTCTTTGCTTCTGTCTTCACTGCTCGGGCCAGCTCTCGGGAGTCCCAGACTTTGCAAGTAACAGAGAAAGTCTGGAGGAAGGAAAACATTCCCTTGGTTGAAGAGGAACAAGTTAGAGAACAATTAAGTAAATTGGACACCCACAAGTCCATGGGGCCTGATGGGATGCACCCGCGAGTGCTGAGGGAGCTGGCAGAAGTCATTGCTGGGCCGCTCTCCATCATCTTTGAAAGGTCCTGGAGAACAGGGGAGGTGCCTGAGGACTGGAGGAAAGCCAATGTCACTCCAGTCTTCAAAAAGGGCAAGAAGGATGACCCGGGAAACTACAGGCCAGTCAGCCTCACCTCCATCCCTGGAAAGATGACGGAACAGCTCGTTCTGGGCGTCATCTCCAAGCATCTGGAGGAAAAGAAGGTTATCGGAAGTAGTCAACATGGATTCACCAAAGGGAAGTCATGTCTGACTAATCTGATAGCCTTCTACGATGGCGTGACTGGATGGGTAGATGAAGGGAGGGCAGTGGATGTTGTCTACTTTGACTTCAGCAAGGCTTTCGACACTGTCTCCCACATCATCCTCACAGACAAGCTTAGGAAGTGTGGGTTAGATGAATGGACAGTGGGGTGGATTGAACAGTGGTTGACAGATAGAGCTCAGAGGGTTGTGGTTAGTGGTGCAGAGTCCAGTTGGAAGCCAGTAACTAGTGGTGTCCCTCAGGGGTCAGTGTTGGGTCCAGTCCTGTTCAATATATTCATCAATGACCTGGATGAAGGGATAGAGTGTTCCATCAGCAAGTTTGATGATGACACAAAAGTGGGAGGGGTGGCTGACACGCCGGAAGGCTGTGCTGCCATACAGCGTGACCTGGACAGGCTGGAGAGTTGGGCAGAGAAAAACCTGATGAAATTCAATAAAGGCAAGTGTAGGGTACTGCATCTGGGGAGGAAGAACCCCATGCATCAGTACAGGTTGGGGGCTGACCTCCTGGAGAGCAGCTGTGTGGAAAGCGACCTGGGAGTCCTGGTGGACAACAGGATGACCATGAGCCAGCAATGTGCCCTGGTGGCCAAGAAGGCCAATGGCATCCTGGGGTGTATCAAGAAGAGTGTGGCCAGCAGATCGAGGGAGGTCATCCTCCCCCTCTACTCTGCCCTGGTGAGGCCGCATCTGGAGTCCTGTGTCCAGTTCTGGGCTCCCCGGTTCAAGAAGGACAGGGAACTGCTGGAGATGGTCCAGCAAAGGGCTACAAAGATGATTAGGGGACTGGAGCATCTTTCTTATGAGGAAAGGCTCAGGGACTTGGGGCTCTTTAGTCTAGAAAAAAGAAGACTCAGGGGGGATCTTATCAATACTTATAAGTACTTAAGGGGAGGGTGCCAAGTAGATGAGAATAGCCTTTTTTCAGGTGTGCCCAGTGATAGGACTAGAGGTAACGGGCACAAACTGGAGCACAGGAAGTTCCATCTTAACATGAGGAGGAACTTCTTTACTCTGAGGGTGGCAGAGCACTGGAACAGGCTGCCCAGAGAGGTTGTGGAGTCTCCCACACTGGAGACATTCAAAACCCGCCTGGATGCCGTCCTGTGCAACCTGCTGTAGGTGTCCCTGCTGTGGCAGGGGGGTTGGACTTAGATGATCTCCAGAGGTCCCTTCCAACCCTGACGATACTGTGATACTGTGATACTGTAAATGCCAAGTCCTGCACTGGGGATGGAATAATGCTAGTATACTCTGGGAGCCAACTGGCTAGGAAGCAGCTTTGCAGAGAAGGACCTTGGAGTCCTGGTGGACAAAACATTGAACATGAGCCAGCAATGTGCCCTTGCAGCAAAGACGACCAACAATATCCTGAGCTTTATTAGCAAACGTGCAGCCACCAGGTAAAGGAAAGCAACTCTTTCCCTCTATTGAGCACTGGTGAGGCCACATCTGGAGTGCTGTGCCCAGCTTTTGTCTCCCCAATACACAGCAGACATGGACATACTGGAGCAAGCCCAGCAGAGGGCCACCAAAATGGACAGAGGACTGGAGGAGATGACATATGAGGAGAGCTTAAGAGAGCTGGACTTGTTCAGCCTGGAGAAGAGAAGGCTCCGGGGAGATCTTATTGCTTTCTTTAACTCCCTAATGGACCAGACTCTGCTTGGAAACGTTCAGCACAAGGACAAGTGGCAATGGTCACAAGTTGGAATGTGAGAAATTCTGATTAGATATAATGAAAAAATTTTCCCATGAGGGTGGTCAAACACTAGAACAGGAACCCAGAGAGGTTGTGGGATCTCCATCCTTGGAGATCTTCAAAACTCAACTTAGACAAGGTCCTGAGTGACCTGCTCTGAACAGGAGGTTGTATTAGAGACCTCCAGAGGTCCTTTCCAACCTATGTGATTTTATGACTAAAAAATCAATAGGTTATTTTCATCTCAGAAGGACAGGAGGATGAGCTCACAGGTAAGAAACATGACCATCCACTTAGCAGCTGATAAACCTGTCAAAAAGTCTGATGCTTCAAGTCAGACATGCTTTGTTTTGAAAACAAGAGGGACAGAAATGAAATAAGTGCTCCACTAAGTAACAGTGCATATACAACTTATAAATCCTCTTTCTCCCATGACTCTTAATTGTTCTATCAAATACAGTGGCTCTAAGTGGCAGAAATTTGAAATGCAATAAAAATTTCAGTAATGAGATTTTCCTGGTATGTTTCAAACTCAAATAAATGCTACATAGAAGGCTATTGTGAATATGACATTTGAGGGGGGAACCAGAAGGTCAAAATAGCAACAATCTTCATAACATTTTAAATGTTTAGATCTTTAATTAGAAGTCTTTTTTTTAAATGCAGATAAAGAACTCTTCATTCATTCAATGTAAATGCAACCTCACAACTCACATGTAACAATAACTTGATTTTTGTTATGGTTTTAACCCAGTAGGTTTAAGTATCAAATGTCCCCTCAACCTACCTTCAGTTTTCATTTTTGGTTATGTTTTTGTGGGTTTGGGGCAAAGTGCGAAAGGGGAAGGAGGCTCAAAATCACAAATGAGGGCAGGGGTGTGGGTAGAGTGAGATGCCTGGAAATTAAAATAGTGGTCTTTCAAATCAGTGTTGAATTTTACATTCTGAGATGCACAAACTAGTTAAGACACATATAGAAACCAAAAAAAAAAAATACTTCACACAACTCAAGAGTCCTGAAAAGTTAACTAAAATTCTGCTAAATTTATGAATGTCACACAGTCCTTTAGGAGTTTCAGTGAAACAATTCAGCAAGCAAAGTTTCTTCTCAGTGAATGAGTGGCACAATCTGACCCTCAGTGTATGATTGGCTTTCATTAATGCCTTGAAAGCAAATACTATGGAAACAAGTTGTATGTCTTATATAAACATTGGGTGGCTACATGCAGAATTAAAGCTGTAGGACTAAGGATTAAGACTGAGAATGCAGAAATCAGGATTCCTCAGTGGCCAGTATTTCTTCTTTGCAGAGTTAAAAACACAAACCACAACAACAACGAACACTTAATAAGTCCTCTTATCTAGGATGCACCTCAAAAAACAATATTATATAGTGCTCAAAATAAAAGTATAAAACCCCTTTCTATTGCAAACCTTTTCTGGCAGTTGAGACTCAACCTCTTTTTTCAGTCTCCTTAGCAAAAAGGGCCGGAGCACTTTGTGGAGACGACGGATGATCAGGATAGTCTCTTCCTCATTTAAGTCCACCTACAAAAGTTTATAAAGGTCACAACAAGGCAACTCAGTGTGTTATGCAATGTCTTCATGATTAGATTATTTCTCATTATAAATGTTTGCAGTAATTACTTGTTGTATTACAACTAAATTGACTCAGAGTCCAGAAAGAGGCACTTTAATGAAGACTTTTAAAGCTGTAATAAAGGTGACTTTTAAGTATGCTAATTCTCTGAGCACAAAAGAGAGTTCAAAGACTATTCCTATAACATGGCCTCCATTTTGTTTCCATCCTAATGGTTTGTTTCTAACAAACTTTAAGCAAACTGTTGCACTACCCTTTCTCCAGTCATAGCAAATGGAGCATTGAACCACTGTTCAAAGGTGCTGCAACTCTTGAAAATGGTAGGGAGAAGGAAGTTGAGAAGAGCCCAGAGTTCAGGCAATTTGTTCTGAAGTGGAGTCCCAGTCAACAGTATCCTCCTAGGGGCCACATAGTGAGTGTTCAAGACCTGAGTCAGCTTGCAGTGATGGTTCTTCATTCGATGACCTTCATCTACTATCATGTATTTCCATCGAATCTGCAAGAAGAAGAAAAGCTGGTAAAGAAAAAGCAGGTCAGATATCATCAGAATTAGAACCTACCTTCCAGTAGGTTTAAAACAGGAACATTTCAAAACTGAAACATCAGTCATTCCTGTTGAATGACTGGAAACCCAACTCTGACATTATCCAAGCATTAGTGGCCTCCCAAGCAACAAGAGGAGAAACAAATACTAGGTAGTATTTGTATTAACATCTGTAAATAAATCCCCTCATTTCTTGGGAGGAGTTCAGGAGACCTGACACCATAAGGTCAGAATTTGTCTTACTGGGGAAGAAAAAGAACATGAGAAATCCAAATGAAACTATCAGAAAGAAGAAACTAGACAGGATGCAAAGGCGTTTTCAGACTAAATAACCGTATTCTCTCAAAACATAGTGACCCTGAACTTTGCTTTGATTCAGTTAATCCCTTTCTTCTAACCCCCAAATGAAGCAACATAATTAAGGCCATTTCAGTCAATGCATCTTCTGAAATAAAACTTTAATGCAGTCAGAGTAGATGTTGAAAGAAAACTGCCATGGTTTTCACTACTTTCTGTGCTAAGACATGGATAGCTAACCTATACCTCATAGGATGAGTTTGATGGGATGCTGCTTGAAGCTCAGCACATCAGTGATTCAGGCAGTTCTTTAGTTCGGTTCTTTCAGACACTTCATGTCAGCTGTTTAGGGTTTTTTTGTTGTTTATTTTGCTTTTTAAAAAGCAAATACTTCCTCACAACCTACTTTGTTACAAATGTGAAGCTTTTGGTGCCTCTTGCTGCTTTATATGCTTGCTGAGGCCCTCAGTGATCAGAAAGAAGTGGGCCAGATAATCAGTAGACAAGTATGTCTCACATAACCAAAAATATAACAACCCCCCCCAACAGATGTAGGGCATATATCCAAATCTTAGGCCATGTGACCAGAGGCTTCATGTAAGTCAGGTCACATGGCAAGAATAGAATAGACTAGTTCAGTTGGAAGGGACCTACAATGATCGTCTAGTCCAACTGCCTGACCACTTCAGGGCTGACCAAGTTAAAGCATGTTATTGTCCAAACGCCTCTTAAACACTGACAGGCACAGGGCATCGACCACCTCTCTAGGAAGCATGTTCCAGTGTTTGACCACCCCCTCGATAAAGAAATACTTCCTAATATCAAGTCTGAACCTCCCCTGGTACAGCGTTAAACCATTCCCATGTATCCTGTCACCGGATACCAGGAGAAGAGATCAGGACCTCCCTCTCCACTTGTCCTCCTCAGGAAGCTGTAGAGAGCAATGAGGTCACCCCTCAGCCTCCTTTTCTCCAAACTAGACAAACCCAGAGTCCTTAGCCACTCCTCATAGGACATTCCCTCCATCCCTGTCACCAGCTTTGTTGCCTTCCTCTGGAAGCATTCAAGTACCTTAACACCCTTCTTAAATTGCGGGGCCCAGAACTGCACACAGTACTCAAGGTGAGGCTGCACCAATGCTGAATACAGTGGGATAATCACCTCTCTTGACCAGCGGGTTATGCTGTGTTTTGATGGACCCCAGGATGCTGTTTGCCCTGTTGGCTTCCAGGGCACACTGCTGACTCATGTTGAGCCTGCTGGTGACCAGCACCCCCACATCCCTAAATTCCTATGCCAAGGGCATGCCAGTCATAAACCAGAGGATACTTCTGTTTGTAGTTATGTGCAATATTTGAGTCATGTGGTACACAGCAACATAACAAGAATATGATGTACTGGTCACATGACCAGTAAGGTCTCAATTTGTAGTCCTCAAGAGCTTTCATCACATGCTACATAGCCCCATTGCACAGAAAAGGTTGGTGCCACACTGCTGTTCCCTGGTCTTATCTTTTAGTAATGGTGGGCAAAACCTAGAGGGATAGAAAAACTGTGCAGAGTAAATTTGTTTTCAACCATTCAGAATTATGCTAAAATCATGTACTGTCTATGTTCCAGAGAGAAAAAATGAGACATCTAAATAAATAATAGCATAAAAAGAAGACAATAGGATCACAAGGTTTCACAGTACAGCAAAACATACCTACCCGGTCAGGTCTGTGTGTATTTTATAAAATACTCTTATGCTACCATACAGTTTTCAAAACAATTCATTGCACTGAAGCACCAATATCCACAGATCAGTTTGTGAGCTTTTAAAACTGAGTCTTATGTAATAAAGCGTCTCGATATCAAATTCATTATATAGGTGGTCACTTGAGAAAAACACACCACACAGCTGGAGAGGTTGCAATAACAGCGAGCTTCAGCTCAGAAACAGAACTAGAAAAGTAGAGTCAGGATGACAGATTAGGATAAATGCTATCAAGCAGTGGAAAGAAAAATCACACTTTTTTAAAGACAGGAAAGTCTACAGTACTGGCAAAATTCCAGAGCAATATTATTCTCTGACTTATATCCAGGAAAATCCTGCTGTTTTCAGGAGGGAGAGATCTAGTTGTCAACAGGGGAATGAAAATGTAGATGAAATAGTTAATTTTTAGCAATACAAAACAGCAATTCAGGACTATAAATCAAACCCAGGTGTTTTGTCCTAGGCACCAAATAAGATGATGTCTTTAAGGGTTAGCTGTTAAGAGATGACAGACATTACTTACCTTAGCAAGAATATGTTTGTCCTTTATTATGTACTCGTAAGTAGTTAAAAGAACATTAAATTTTCCACTTCGAAGCTGAGGAACAAGTGAGCGACGCATGGCAGGTGTCCCCTAAAAGAGAGACAAAGGATGAAGAAAACAGATATACCTATATTTCTATGCAGTACATTCATGAATTAGCAGAGAAAGAGCCAATATATGACCTTGTAATCCTGCAAAATCATACCAAATATATTGATATATTCTGTACTCCTTCAAGAGTGATTTCCCTAACCAGCTGCTGGACTGTAAAGCTCTGTTTATATGGGAATGGAAGCATGCAGCCGGCAGTCTAGTCTCCTTACTAATTGCTTGACTTTATAGGAATTGCAGTAGCCAAACAACAAAATATTCAGCTGTATACAAAATGTGCAGTATTTATCAATTGTATTGCTCTCAGCAAATCCCTGCAATATGGTATTTAACAATTTTATTCTGCATTTCGCTAACCAAAAGCAATTAAAGTTAATTACAGTAATCTTGGGATGATTAACTCTCATGCTTTATTCTTTCAGCTTTATGTTCATAGAAAAAAATAAATTAAACCTTGTAAGATATTTTCACCACAGAAGGAGCCCATTTGTCAAATTCGTATGTCCAGTTGGATAAAGTCCTAAATACAAGAATAAAAGGTAAAAATAATATGTTTCATAATTTGCTTAAAAAAAAATAAAATTCATAAGCAGACTCGGTTTTGCACTGTGTGGTTTCAGCATTACGATCACAATAAATAGTCTTTAAAAAGGGTAAAAGTGTGTTTGCCAGTATGATATGGGAACAGAAGATAACCTTTTTGTTTGTGAAGTCATTGGACATGCCAAGGCAGCACCTACCTGGTCTAATGTGCATCTTATGGGGGGAGAATAGAAGGAAGAAAGAGTTTTAAAATAACTAAAGTCACTCAAGTTTCAGCTTCTCTCTTTTAGAAATTTTAAAAGGTTCCTAGAATGGGGAAAACTACAGGCATGTAATATTAAAAAAAGTATCAGTCCTCTCTCATGGCTAATGTGAGGAGTAACGGTGAAGTAGGACATATTATATATCATGTCAGCAAAGTGAACAGCAAAATTAATGAAACAAAGTGCTTTTATCAGACATCTGGTCACCTTTCCAATGCTAGACAATCAGTTATGAAGACATAATCACAGGCTAAATTCAGAGTACACGCTCAGTGCAATTCCAAGATGTGCCTCATCTTGTCATTGTATGAGAAAAAAGTACATGTTGCTAAGAAACCAAACTACAATACACAGAATAATAGCAGAATGAGTTTCTTTACTTACGAAAGGGGAACAATGATGAGATAGGGGCCATTGAGTCTTTTGCGTTCCATCAGATAAGTGATGAGCGCAATAGTCTGTATGGTTTTTCCTAGTCCCATTTCATCAGCTAAAATTCCATTCAAGTTGTTGTTATAGAGTGAAACCATCCATTCCAGGCCCTGGAGCTGAAATGAATAATCATTTCAATTATTTGAAATCCACAGAAGTAGGTAGTACTAATATTACAGAAGCAATATTCTTTCTTCTCTTACTACTTAGATGCTGTTTTTTCCTTCCATAGTACTATGTGCATGCAGTTCCCAATATGTCTTGGAAAAGGTGATATGACTTACATCTGTATGAAAGTCATCACTGTTATTTAGGGCCAGTATGGTCCATGTGACAAAGTCATATTTTATACATACTGAAGGTTTTTTGTACTGTAGGCAGACTAACACTGCCATCCACACTTGCCACTAAAAGATTCTATTTGTCAATTTGGACACTGTCCAATTAAAAACCTTTGAAGTAAAATTACACGTCAGATCTCTGCCTCAACCAAAACTTTCTCAAAACCAAACCTATCAAGTCTCATGCACTAGCCATAAGACTCACATTTGGTTTCACTTCACACCCCCTGACTGTATCACTAGCATCTTGGAACTCTAGTAGTACACACCTATTTAGTGTTTGCTGTCCACAACTCCATGTGTCAGAAGAGGTCCACTGACCAACTATGCCTGGCATGTAGAATCCCAGAGCTGGGAAGGAGCCACAACAGTGTAGTAAGATGGGAACAGTCTTTTTTCAGTTGTGCCCAGTGATAGGACTAGAGGTAATGGGCACAAACTGGAGCACAGGAAGTTCCATCTTAACATGAGGAGGAACTTCTTTACTCTGAGGGTGGCAGAGCACGGGAACAGGCTGCCCAGAGAGGTTGTGGAGTCTCCCACACTGGAGACATTCAAAACCTGCCTGGATGCCGTCCTGTGCAATGTGCTGTAGGTGTCCCTGCTGTGGCAGGGGGGTTGGACTTAGATGATCTCCAGAGGTCCCTTCCAACCCTGACGATACTGTGATACTGTGATCTACCTAGCTGGGCTAGCTAGGAGGCACACTCACTCTATAGCATCCTAGCACGGTGACTACTTTCTTGTCACACAGCCTTCTATGTGTGTACATATCACATTATCCCATAGAAGCGCAATCTAGACACATTCCCACTTCCATGATCCAGATGTTTGATGAGCCTCATGCATGGGGAGAGAAGTAAATTAACAGGTCTGAGAAAGTTCAGCTAAGAAGTATGGGGAAAACATTGTATGTCAAAAGTAATCCGTTGTATCCATGAAAATTTATACAAAATAATACAGCTGATCTATCAGCTTCACAGATATGCTGATTGATTTATATTTAGGTACTAAATTCTCTGAAGACTGTCTTTACTGAACTCAGGGCAACAACAGTCAAACAGAACTTTTTCTGCAGTTGTCTCCCACTTAAAAGTGGCTGCAGAACTGAGAAGAGAGAAACTCTTTCCTGTGTCATCAATCATCCTTTCACTGACATGTACTGATGTGCAGAAAGAAGAGGCAGCCTAACTAAAGCCTAACTAACTAACATGAAGAACATGTGAAAAAGGAAAAAAAAAAGAGAAGGAAAGTCAAGTAGGAAAAAATGGATAAGATCTAGAGGAAACTGAAGGGCATAAGAGTCAAAGTGATAGGACAAGAACCAAAACCAGGCCTCAACAAGCCTGCTGTAAAGCTCTCTGGAAAAGTGTGCACCTTATCTGTAACAGTAACAATCTGTATATAAAACAAATATTGTATAGAACAATTTTATCAATTCAATCAGTAGAGATTCATGCTGAGGTGCTAAAAGCTCAAATCGTTAAATTTTTAAATAGTTAAAGAAGAAAAAGATTATTTTAAAAATAATAAATTAAAATAATGAGCAAAAATCCAAATACTGGGTTGATGGGAAGGAGAGTGTGGTGGGTTGACCCTGGCTGGATGCCAGGTGCCCACCAAAGCCGCTCTATCACTCCCCCTCCTCAGCTGGACAGGGGAGAGAAAATATAATGAAAGGCTCGTGGACTGAGATAAGGGCAGGGAGAGATCACTCACCAAGTACCATCATGGGCAAAACAGACTCAACTTGGGGAAATTAGTTTATTACCAATCAAATCAGAGTAGGATAATGAGAAATAAAAGCAAATCTTAAAAACACCTTCCCCCCACCCCTCCCTTCTTCCTGGGCTTAACTTTACTCCCAGCAGCGCAGGGGGATGGGGAACAAGGGTTGCGGTCAGTTCACCACATGTTGTTTCTGCGGGAGACACTTCTCCATGAATATTTCCAACGTGAGTCCTTCCCACAGGCTACAGTTCTTCATGAACTGCTCCAGCGTGGGTCCCTTCCATGGGGTGCAGTCCTTCAGGAACAGACTGCTCCAGCGTGGGACCCCACAGGGTCACAAGTCCTGCCAGCAAATCTGCTCCAGCATGGACTCCTCTCTCTATGGGCCCATAGGTCCTGCCAGGAGCCTGCTCCTGCATGGGCTTCCCATGGGGTCACAGACTCCTTTGGGCATCCACTTGTTCCAGCGTGGGGTCCTCCATGTGCTGCAGGTGGATATCTGCTCCACCATTAACCTCCATGGGCTTCAGGGGGACAGCGTGCCTTGCAATGGTCTTCACCCTAGGCTGCAGGGAAATCTCTTCTGTGGTGCCTGGAGCACCTCCTCCCCCTCCTTCTTCATTGACCTTGGTGTCTGCAAAGTTGTTTCTCTCACATATTCTCACTCCTCTCTGCAGCTGCAATTGTGCAGGGTTTTTTCCCCCCTTCTTAAATTTGTTATCACAGAGGTGCTACCACTGTCACTGATTGGCTCAGCCTTGGCCAGTGGCAGGTCCATCTTGGAGCCAGCTGGCATCGGCTCTATTGGACATAGGGAAAGCTTCTGACATCTCCTCACAGAAGCCACCCCTGTAGCCCCGCTGCTACTAAAACCTTGCCACGCAAACCAAATAGAGAGCAAAACCAAAACGCTATTGGTCTGCAATGAAAAGAGATGTTTACAGGTATATACAGAAAGTCAATGTTGTTATTCAAGCAGCATGTATGAAAATTGACCTGGGATAGAAGACTACATTAATGATCATCAATTTCTAGCCTAATAAATATATTGTGTTTCTGCATGCATTTTCAAACAGTTTGTCATTTTAAGTACTGTAATGAAATATTTAGGATAAGACAAGTCTTAAACGTTTTAACATGCTTTACTCAATGAAAAGTATATTATATAGGAGCCTGGCCATTATTATGTAACTGTCAGCTGTAGAGCAGGGTATTATTTTGAATAAAAGGATTTAGAACTACTTAAGCTAACTCCAACTATATTTCTTACCTGATAATGTTTTAGTGTACCATTAATAAGAAGAGAAGACTGCTTCTCCACCCTCTCTATGACTGCATGAGCAACAGTGTAGTATGACTGAGACCCTCTAGCACTATATTGCATACTGTATTCATCATCCACATCTTGTTTGGCTGTCCTGGAAAGCAGACAAAGAATAAAGATAAATTCCCACCAATACATATATTTTTCAATATAGTTCACTTATTTATACAAGTGGTAAAGAGGCAGTAGAAATCCTCAGCTGTGGGAAGTTCACCCTTAAAAGAACGCACATTACTTTTTAAGTATTACACAAGTTGGTCATATCCCTTCTCCTGCAGGTGCATGTCATGGGCGCTACAACAACCAGCCACTCATGGTAATCTAGAGCAAGCTAATTTTGAGACCCCTGATAAGAAATCACCATTCAGGGGCAGAGGGGAGGGGAGGAGAGAAAAAGAAAAAAAGAAAAAAAAAAGGCAGAATCCAAAGCTCACTCAATGATTTGTTTAGCATCTTTCTCAGAAACTTCCTCGCTGTTAGGATCCAGAAGTATCTTCTCATCTGCTTCTAACCTACTTGATTCTTCTTCATCATCCTAGAGAAGATGGAAAAAGGATAGGAAAATGTTGTACTCGCCAATGCTACTCAGTCCCAACTTTAGCTAACACTCAGATATTTATTAACAGCTTTCATTGAACAATACTGACAGGAACCTGAACCAAAAAGTTCAACTGACAGCTATCTTGATACACTGCAACAAAACAAAAAAAAAACCCCATAGATTAACTAATAGAAAGTCACAATACTTTAAGAAAAAATATTTTCCTCTTCAATGTTCACATTTATAAAAATCTTACTCTGCCTGTCCTGCTCATAGAGCAGACTGATATTATGCATATATTTGTATCATATTCAAGATGCACGATACTGTAAGACAGCTTAAAAAAGCTGGCAAGAGCTCCTGCATTCATGCTGGTTTAAGCTTCTGGTTTATTTCTTTTTTAAACAGATTATATTTTTTATCTTTATTTACAGTTTCCCTCCTAGCTACAGTTGCAATGGATGACAAATGGGTAAATTTTTCTGATTTTACTGGGGGCTCTCTAACAATGCTTGAACCATTTGAAGAAAAGGGTGTTGTGGGACAATTTCAATTCTTAACAATAAAACAGAGCAAAATATTGCTCTATAATATTGCATCTATCAAAGATAATATAAGCAGACAAATGCATGTACCTAACTGTCTTATTACGTTAGCCTTATTTCATCCCTGCTTAAGAATTACCAAGGAAAAAAAAAACACAAAATGACCCTGAAAGCTTCCAAATGCTGATGTGGAGCTGTAAAAATGAAGGTGTATTCTAGCAAATGACCTTAATAAACTTTTGCCATTTACTGACTCAAAACACCCAAGTCAGAATCACACCACAATCAATAAAATTTGTCTTTTCTCATCCTCTCAATAGGCAATACTTCAATGTTAAGACTAGGAAAGCATTGCTTTCTGTAGAAAAGTATTACATAATGGATACAAGATGCATCTAGAACATAAAAGCTGTTAACTTCATCCAGCACAAAGCCACCATATGTCCTTTACAGAGGTGTATTTTAAAAAAGGAACCTGCTTGCCTGTTCTGACATGACTATTTCATTATTTTTACTCTGATAATATAAGAGCAAAACAAATTCTCATTTCCCCTCATTCAGATTATCAGGTAGGCATTTACAGCACATATAAAAGACATGTTATGCAATGAGCATCACTGCAAAAAGGATGCATTTTGCTGTTTGCATTATGTTTAAAACAATTAGACACTTGCTACTGCTTTTTTTCAAGCCTATGAAAAAAGGAACACACAGGAAAATAATGTGGGCTTTGCTCTATTGCACTACTAAAAATTAAATTTGAAGAAAAGCATACCTACCTCCTCCTCATATTCAGAGCCACTTTCATCTTCACTGTCTGACCTGGGAGCAACTTCATAGCTGTACAAAGAAGACAAAAGAATACGAATTAGAAATACAAAGGGAGGAATGGAATAGATTCCATACATTTCCTACTCAACTTACAAGTAATAAATTAAAAGGCAAATGGAATAAATAAAAAAGACAGTTTCATCAAAAATAACAATAGTTGATGCCCCCCTAATAATAAAAATGCCCCAATGGTTTGCTAGCTACTTACCCAGGGTTCATTTCCAACCAAGCATCTAGCTGACTTGCTTTTGGTGCTTCTGGTCCAAAAAGAACTTTGCCTGTTTCGGTGTGAGTCACTTTGACTGGAAGGTCACTCATCTGACTGCTCTCATCTATGGGCTAAAAATTCAGATGAAATTTTATAAGTCTTCCTGTGTTTGCCACAGTTAATGGAGAGACCTAACAGCAACTGAAAGTTATGATTGAATAAGTTAATGTGTTACTGAAGCCTCAGCTTCCCATAACACTACCAAGTCAACACTAAGTCACAGTATTTCTGTGTGTAACATATCTCTACATTTAATATCCACACATGTATCACAGTATTCCAAGTAAATGAATGAGAGCAGTGTGGAAAAGAAGTAACTTGATCTCTCAGAAAGAAGAGAGAAAGTGTATTATGCTTACAGTCCTTTCACTCTTGCTGCTTATACTGATGGAGATCTGTAAGGAGAAAAAACATTGAGCTTTAAGCCTTTTTCTTTCTTTATGGGTGAAGAAATGGAGCTATAAAACTTTAACTAACTTTTAAAGTAAAGAAGGCCTAGTTAAAGATTCACTGTCCTGACTCCCTTTCACTTACTCTGGTGCTCAAACAGAACAAAATTATGTCTCTGATGCTTCTTTGGCCTGCTCAGACCACAGATTTTCTACTTTACAAACTATTTTGACTAAATATCTTCTTTTTAATAATAATTAGCGCAATAAATAACGCTTTCCCAAAATATATAAACACAAAACTGGAAAAAAAATTTGAACAGATATAAAGATGACTTACAGTGAGTATAAAACTTACTCCCCCTTCTATAAATGATTATGTTACAGCAGTATGTGTACATTTTCCTGGTGCAACTGTATATACATTAAAGGATGTGGCTGTACTTTTTTAACTACACCAGCAAAGATATTACTTTCATGTGTAGATAAGACTAAGTAAAGTAATAAGTAGAATTTTCAAGTTGTGTTTACACATAAATGAGTAAAAAAGGGTATAACACTATAGCTCTTAATGAGGTAGCATATGTCCTCCAATTCTACTGAAAAAAAAAAAAAGAAAAAAAGAGTGAACTGTTCAAAGAACAACATGGGAAAACTTTTCATTTTCAGTTGCTTCTGAGGGAAAGTACCTTCAGGTATCTTGAGAAGCCTTTGTGACAGTATATTTTACCCTATGCCAGAAAGGGAATTGATTTGCAATGTCAACAGTGTATTTTCTAGTAATGAGATGATATAATCTGTTGTGCTTACAGATGCATTTTAAAAAATAAGTAATGTACTGGACTTTTATCTCAAGAAAAAAAATATATTTTAAGTGTCTGCCAAAGCTGAAAAGGATTTTTCAGCATACTCAGTGATAGATTCAATGTTCCTTTGTTGTAAACTTCAACTCTTTGAAGAGAAACAAGTCAGCACCAACGTTAATCCAGATTGGTTTTCTCCTGGTTATAAAAAAGCTATGGCAATGGTATATGACTGCTCCAAATTTCTTCACTTCTATGTACTGTAACACAAAGCTCCCAGCTTGTGCCCAGGCAATCCACTGACCCACAGCCATGCTGGCTGAAGCAGAAGGTCAGACCTGAAGCTGCAAGGATTAAACAGTAAGGTTTACCCAGCCATGCCTAAGAGCAAATTAGGCAGGAGCTGAGCAATGAAGATGAGTAAATGAGCTTGATTAGCAGTCAATATCAATGGCTTCTGAGCCAATTGGACCCTCTCCTGTGCCACTTCAGTGATAGCAATATCTATGATGGGCATGGGATGAGAATGAATGATCATGCAATTCTCCTTCCACATGTGACAGTACAGTCCCCTTCTTTGGACAACTCCCAGTACATAGAGATAGCTAGGAAGAGCTGGTCGCTCTTGATGCTGCTCTTGATGGTATTTCCAAGGTAATGCCTCTCTGGAACCTCTCTTTTCTTCCCAGGAGGAGAAGCCATATACCGCTTCCATGACTCAGACCAGGATTAACATCCATCTTTTATTCTCTGACTGTACTGCCACAAACAGAGCTTTTAAGAGTTCCTTTTAGTTAACACATGTAAATCTAACAAGACTCCATAAGAATCAATATAAGTTTTTCATATAAATATGGGGTCTGCACATAACAACAGGGAGAGAGAGAGAAGAAGAAGAAAAGAAGAAAGGAAAGCAAGCAAGCAGGTCCAAACCCAAAACCAGAGACCTTGACTCCACACTACAAAAAACTTAAGGACAGGTATAATTCTCATTTTACTCATGAGAAAGCAAAGCTCTGTCTCTCACACACACTCTCTCATAGTCTTTCTTTCTCTTTTCCTGATGCTCTCAGATTCTGTGTTTAGTCATCCTTGCTGTAAGTTGCTTTAAATTGTAATTGGAAAATATTCCAGATTCTGGTGGGGGCCTTTTGTCACAGGAATCCCAGGGCATATAGCCTCTACTTGATGAAATTGAGAGTTGCTAAATTAACAAAGGACAAACTGAAGATACGATTCATTGTTCATAGGAGAACTATTTTTAAGGAACAAATTAGAGCACTGAAGGAGTTAGTGGATGTTAAAGCAGGACCCCTTTCGATCATCTACCAAAGGTCTTGGGAGTCTGGGGAGGTCCTTGCTGACTGGAAGCTAGCGAATACTATTCCAATTTACAAGAAGAACATGAGGGAAGACTCAGGAAACTACAGACCTGTTAGTGTAACCTCAGTACCTGGAAAAATTATGGAGAAGATCATACTGGGTGCTACTGAAAGACATTTAAAGGACAATGCAATCATCAGGCACAGTCAACATGGGTTCACAAAGGAAAAGTCCTGTTTAACCAGTTTAATATCCATCTACAATAAGGTCACCTGCCTAGTGAATGAAGGGAAGGCAGTGGATGCATTTTTTCTGGATTTCAGAAAGGCTTTTGATGCTGCCCCTCGCAGCATCCTTCTGGACAAGTTGTCCAACTGTGAGATGAGCAGGTACACGGTGCGCTGCATGAAGAACTGGCGGAATGGCAGGGCTCAAAGGGTTGTAGTGAATGGGACTACATCTGGCTGATGACTAGCCACCAGCGGTGTTCCTCAGGGCTCAATTCTAGGTCCAGTTCTGTTCAATATTTGTATCAATGATCTGGATGGAGGAGTTGAATGCACCCTTAGCAAGTTTGCTGATGATACTAAACTGGGAGGTGCTGTTGACTCTCTTGAGGGACGAGAGGCCTTGCAGAGGCATCTGGATAGATTGGAGCATTGGGAAATCATCAATAACGTGAAATTTAACAAGAACAAATGCTGAAATCTGCACCTGGGAGGGAGTAACAGCAGACACAAGTATAGATTGGGAGAGGAGTGGCTGGAGAGCAGCCCAGAAGAAAGGGATCTGGGGGTGCTGGTTGACAGCAGGCTCAACGTGAGTCAGCAGTGTGCCCTGGAAGCCAACAGGGCAAACAGCATCCTGGGGTCCATCAAACACAGCATAACCAGCTGGTCAAAAGAGGTGATTATCCCACTGTATTCAGCATTGGTGCAGCCTCACCTTGAGTACTGTGTGCAGTTCTGGGCCCCATGATTTAAAAAGGATGTTAAGGTACTTGAATGCTTCCAGAGGAAGGCAACAAAGCTGGTGACAGGGCTGGAAGGTGTGTCCTATGAGGAGCGGCTAAGGACTCTGGGTTTGTCTAGTTTGGAGAAAAGGAGGCTGAGGGGTGACCTCATTGCTCTCTACAGCTTCCTGAGGAAGACAAGTGGAGAGGGAGGCACTGATCTCTTCTCCTGGTATCCAGTGACAGGATGATCTACTGATGTCATCTACGTGGACTTGTGCAAAGCGTTTGACACTGTCCCACACGATATCCTGGTCTCTAAATTGAAGAGACATGGATTCGATAAATGGACCACTCGGTGGATAAAGAACTGGCTGGACGGTCGCACTCAAAGAGTTGTGTTCGATGGATCGATGTCCAAGTCGAGAGCAGTGACGAATGGCGTTTCTCAGGGGTCGGTACTGGGACCTGTACTATTCAACATCTCTGTCAGCGACATGGACAGTGGGGTAGAGTGCACCCTCAGCAAGTTTGCTGATGATACCAAGCTGTTTGGTGAAGCAGACACGCTGGAGGGGAGGGATGCCATCCAGAGGGACCTGGACAGGCTGGAGAGGTGGGCCCAAGCCAACCTCATGCAGTTCAACAAGGCCAAGTGCAAGGTCCTACATCTGGGTCGGGGCAATCCCAAGCACAAATACAGGCTCGGCGGGGAATTGCTGGAGAGCAGCCCTGAGGAGAAGGACCTGGGGGTGATGATTGACGAGAAGCTCAACATGAGCCAGCAATGTGTGATCGCAGCCCAGAAGGCCAACTGTATCTTGGGCTGCATCAAAAGATGTGTGGCCAGCAGGTCAAGGGAGGTGATTCTGCCCCTCTACTCCGCTCTCGTGAGACCCCACCTGGACTACTGCATCCATCTCTGGAGTCCCCAACATAAGAAGGCCATGGACCTGCTGGAGCGTGTCCAGAGGAGAGCCACGAGGATGATCAGAGGGATGGAACACCTCTCCTATGAGGAGAGGCTGAGAGAGTTGGGGCTGTTCAGCCTGGAGAAGAGAAGGCTCTGGGGAGACCTTATTGCAGCCTTCCAGTACCTAAAGGGGGCCTACAGGAGAGCTGGGGAAGGACTTTTTACTAGGGCATGTAGTGATAGGACGAGGGGGAATGACTTTAAGCTGGAAGAGGACAGGTTTAGATTAAACATTAGGAAGAAGTTTTTCACTTTAAGGGTAGTAAGGCACTGGAACAGGTTGCTCAGAGAGGTTGTTGAATCCCCGTCCCTGGAGGTGTTCAAGGCCAGGCTGGACGTGGCCTTGGGCAACCTGGTCTAGTGGGAGGTGTCCCTGCCTGTGGCAGGGGGGTTGGAACTCGATGATCTTCAAGGTCCCTTCCAACCTAAACCATTCTATGATTCTATGATTCTATGATGCATGGGAATGTTTCAAAGTTACATCAGGGGAGGTTCAGACTTGATATTAGGAAGTATTTCTTTACCGAGAGGGTGGTCAAACACTGGAACAGACTTCCTAGAGAGGTGGTCGATGCCCCGTGCCTGTCAGTGTTTAAGAGGTGTTTGGACAACGCCCTTAATACTGTGCTTTAATTTTTGGTCCATCCTGAAGTGGTCAGGCAGTTGGACTAGATGATCGTTGTAGGACCCTTCCAACTGGAATTATTCTATTCTATTCTATTCTATTCTATTCTATTCTATTCTATTCTATTCTATTCTAAAATATGAATGCTTGTACATTCATTTTACTGTATTTTCATTTCTTTCAAATAAGACTGAATTGATGAATATTGTGATCTCTGTGTTTGTCTCATTGGGACCTTAGCATGCACACTTGCTACCCTCGACCTTAGAGATTCCAAATGTGTAGGCACCTTTTAAACTAATTTCCCCAAATCAGTTTCATTTTTGCACTCTGAGTGTATGCGTGGCTTAGTCACATGCAAAAGCCCTACAGAGCACTAACTGAACAAAGAGGTCAAATGTCTGGCATACAGTTTAATCTTTTACCACCACTATAAGTTATAACAAGCTCTGGGAAAATTAAACAAACCAACCAACCCCACAAACTGAAAAGGCTTGTAAAATTCATACCTCTCCATCAGGACCAAGACCAGATCCCATTCCTTCTGCATTTTCTTCTGCCTTCTATAACAGAGACAAAAATATTATAGTCAAGCTATGAGCATAAAAACCATTTTATATGATGAAAAAATTCTAGAGCATGAACAGTTTTTCACTTTGCATTTTCATAGCCTGGGATGAATGCAAATAAAGATATTGATGGATGTAGGGGGGATATATACACAGGTACTACTGTGCTCACAGCACTTAGTGGTATTAATGGGAAATCTACAACCCTCTTAGTTGCCTTGGTAAATCTGTGCCTAGTACATGGCTAGCCTACTGGATTTCTGGTCCAGGAGAAGCTACATCTTTACTTTGGAGGAACAGGCCATTTTGTCTGTTAAAAATATATTCTTAACAAAATGTACAGCTGTCTTGGAGATAGATAGAGTCCCCTCTATCTATAAGGAATATTTTTTTATGTCAGTCATTTCAAAATTGTCCATTTATTATATATTGGCTTTTATTACCACATGTAGAGCATTGCTTTTAAGCAATGCATATATTAACATTTTAAATGGTATATATTTTTGGTGTCCAAACTATGCAAAGTTAAATTGTCAGGAATATTAGCTACAGCAGTCTGTTTATATACAAGCACATGAAACCTCTGAGACTCTTTTTCTTATAGCTGATAGCAAGATCATTCACACCATGAAAACTAGAGATGGAAATGGGCTATTAAGGTCATCTTACCCATCCTCTGGGACAGGAAAGGAATTTAGGGGTCACAGAAATGACAAATTATTACTTAATTATCACTTATTTATTTTTTTCATAAATTTGCTCAGTTACCAACTAGTCTCTCTGACAGGGATAGAAATATTTAATAACATACAAAGTGGATTTTCAAAAGGCTTAAATTAAATGGTTACAACGTAGACAATGAATAATACTACTTGTTATACAAAATGCACCTATTAAAGTTCTCTTTGTCTGGCTATTTCTAATGGCCCTACAAACCAAATATGGAACTGAGTTTAGAATCTAGAGGTCTAAGTAAGCAGTTCTATATGTTACAGTTGAATATACTAGCCTTTTCTGATATACTCTAGTTTGGACTCTCATAACTTATTCCTAATTTACATGGTTGGCCCATTTTTGCCTATAGGAAGTTTATCAGTAATTCAAATGTTTACAACCCACAGGTTTATAATCCCATCTTCTTCTTTCCATTTTTGGAATAATGTTAGTGTGGCAAAAATACAGCATTTCCTATAACAGACTTCAGAGAAATATGAATTCATTCAATGCTAAGAATTTGGCAATGCAGATTTCAGACACTCCACTCTCTGTAAGACAACTGGAGATCACTGCATTTACCAGTGTTAAAAGTGGGGTTTGAGGGGGAAGTGGGATAAAAATGTTAGTTTTAGCTACTTGCCTTCTTTCTTCTCCTCCTCTTTTTCTTCTCTTTGGCTGCTTGTGCCTGTTTGTGCTCCCATACCAGATTGGTCAGATTAGCCACATACTCATCTGTCTGCTGCAATAAGTAGGCTAGGCGTCTATCTTTCTTTTGGTCAATCAACTTACGGTAGCCTTCTTCATCTTCAGCCTAGCAATACAGGACAAACATCATCCATGAGAGAAGTGTTCTGAAGAGGACCCTACAATTGCAGTCTCAATGATGATGTGTTACCTTAAATATCTCCTACTCTTGTTGGCGGGGGGGGGGGGGGGGGGGGGGGGGGGGGGGGGATTCTACAACAGGACTAAGAACAGAAAAAAAATTATACAACAGCACATCAGACAAGTTACAATGCTGGGAAACTGAGGGAATTGATAAGACTCCTACAGATAAGATTTTTCAAAAGCACGAAGTACAGTTATCCTTCACTGTCATAGAAAGATAATGGGACCCAGATGCCTAACTCTTATTTGGTCCTTTACCAAGTATAAGTAATAATCTTTATCTGTCAGGTGTTACCAATAAATTTTACTTAGGGCAGATTATGCTTCATCTATTTACTCTGGTGGTGTTTCATCTTCCTTTGGAGAATCTGATGGTGGCCACTGTTAGAAACAGGATATCAGACCAGATAAACCACATCTCTGAGTCAGTTCAGCAACTCCCATATCCCTACAGCACTGCATAAGTATCTTGTTAGGGCATAGCAGAAAATATTACTTGCGTATGCCAGAAAGATATAATGAAATCTTTATGCATATCAGGAAATATAAGACAAGCATCACAGAGCCCACTGCAGATCTTGGCCAAGATAACTCAGTGAATAAATTAATAATTGAAGAAGTATACAGGGCCTTAAAAAACCAAATGGAAATAAGAAATATTTTGAAGACCATTACTTTCAATAAAAATAGCACAGTTGTGAGAGATGAACAAATTCCTGCCTTTCTGAAGACATACCAGAACTGCAGTAACCTGACAAGAACTTGCAAGGTAAAATCCATTTTCAGCATTCAAGACAACAGAACTACAATGCTCAAAAAGTAAGCTTCTATGACTATTATAATTTAGTATCATTATAACCTAGCCAAGCTATTTCCTCTATACATACTATCTTTTTCTTGGTGAGATCTTTTGAAGCATATCATGAATGTTCTTGCATGCGATATAAATGTTCAGTAACTGGGACACAATCACCATTGCTAATCCTAGTTATTTAAGGACAACCTGTGTAAGGAATTTAACACTATTATCTAAGATGCTTTGGTTAAAAAGTAGCTATCATACTTTTAAACATAGCCTATTTTCCTAGGCTAGCCCAAGTGTCTGAGAGGAGATGAAGTCTCTAGAAATTTCTAGTATATAGAAGATAAACTTCTGGCTACACTGAATTAAAGGTCTGTGAAAACTGTAAGAACATATCCCAGTTGGACTAAATTTAAACAGGGGGAATAACTCCACTAACATAACATGTATAATTAGCGTCATTTTGTTTTGCTTTTCCATGAAAATTTAATTAAGCTTTTAGCAGGGAACAGGGTAAGTGCTTCTGACTGCAAAACCCAGCTGAAGATGCCTACTGAGTGCTGCGTCTCTCATAGCAAATCCAAGTCACAGGCTTTGGGTAGGAGGTTTTTTGGAGGAAGCACTAGATATTAGTGTTTTGTGACATTTCTGGACATACAAATCTATCTTGTATTTATTAGTTGTGAACTTCTTTACCATATATATATTTCAGAGTGACATAAGCTCATTCACCTCAGAATTTAAAAGGTATTTTTAAAACAACAAGACTTGTAAAGTCATCATATTTTTATCTGATAATTAACATTGTAACAGCTTGAACAGATAAACTGTTGGCAATTGTCTCTAATTATTGATAGTATAACGTAGACTGATATGTAACCTTGAGAAAAGCCATAGGGCCTAAACATTTGTTCTCTTCTGCAAGCCCTTCATTTATATTTCATATGCACTTTTAATCCTCACTGGTGATTTAAAAACAAACTGTTCAGTCCTTACACTTGGTGGGCACTGATTTTGGACAAGGATTAAAGTTTTATTTCACATTTTATTAGCACTGTGTTTCAATGAAAACGTGCCAATTCCCATTAACTTCTATATTGTTGTTACATTGTGTCATTCAATTGCTGACTGAGAACCTATATTTTCCCAGTCACCTACTGTCTTGTAGATTTCAACAATTAAAAAAAAGGTATTAGGGTTACCCAGTGTCTGGTTAAAGTTTTTCAGAAGAAAATTAATCTAACTCTGGTTGCTAACACACTTGTACATAAAAACTACTCTGTCTACATTTTAAGTCCTAAGACAGAGATATTTTAATTTCTGAAATGTAAGTAGTCCACTGATCAATTCTACAGCATTCTGAAGAGACATGGTTATACACAAAACCATTATATCTTGTTTTTAATAAAAGTGCAACTGGTATTGTTCAGGTACAAAGAAGGGAGAGCATAAGAAATAACAGCAGCAAAAGGAACTATAGCTGACTGCCATTAGTTCCCAGGAAAAAACTGCAAGAATTTACTGCTATTGGATATGTATGTGTGCAAATACAAAATTTCTGAGTAATACCATAAAAAGATAATCATAAGTAGTCTTCAAAACTATAATAGCTAGAAAGAATACACAGTACTTTTATAGCAAATAACTTGAATGTCTCTGCAATGTTGTAATAATGTTGACATATGACAGAGATTAAGTGATGTTATACAAAAATAGCTGTGATATGCATGAATGACAAGTTTTTAAGCTTGTAGAAAAGTCAATTATATATTATCAAAAACTTAAGAAAAAAGTAGCTATAGCTTAAAGTGAACACTATCAAATTCACTACCATCATTAGAAATACAAGGGACTCTTCTGCAGTAGTTTTAGGTTTATTCTTTTAAAAGTTCTTGAAATTGAGATTTTATTCTGAAAAGAGCATACATAAGCACCTGAGGGTATACATTAGACTGTATGTAATTTTAGCCAAACTTGTCATACCCCTTCCCCCATTCCTTACCATTAGTCTTCTCATTCTTTCTTTCTCAATTCTCTCAGTTTCCTTTTTCTGCTCACGTTCAGTGTTGGCATGCCAAGTTGCCACAGCTTTAGAAATTTTTTGTATTTTCCCAGACAATGACCGGTGGTATTCTTTAAAATCTTTAGCATGCTGCAATATGCTGTTCAGATATTCCTAGAGAAAGAAAACAATTTAATTCAGAGATTTGATAGCTCAAGATTTGAGATCAGGAGTACAAGAGTTGTAATTTGAGAGTTTTATGCTTGCTTACTGTATAAACTTGTTTTCTCGTGCCTCAGTCTCCAGAGGTGAATAAAATATAAAATGATGATGATCAAGATTCAACAATCAACTGAATGGCATTTCCATGTCTGGGAGAACACTTAATAGGAGTTAAAATACCTGGTGTTTCTGTCTACGTTTCCTCTCTTGTTCTATCTTCTGCTGTTTCTCAAGCTTTTCTGTCATACGGGCCTCCCTCAGAGTCTGGCGCTTGCTTCTCTTGTAGGCTTTGGAGTTTAGTGCTGTCTCTAGTGTTGTGTCACGACGCATGCAGGCTACTACCTCTTGTCTTAGCTACCAGTGAGAAAAAAGAAACAGTTCAAAAGAAAACCATTTTTCACATACACAAGAACAATTTTAATTAGTAATACAGTAAAGTAAAATTTTAGTGATGCAGGAGATCTCCCAGCTTCCTTTCCCCTTTCCATTACAGTTCTGCAACTCCTCAGTTGTAGCAGAAAGGTCTGTCTCCCTAAATAAATCTTCAGTCTCCTTAGGATGACAGAAAAAGTCAAACAACGAAGGCACATCACTTTTTTCTTTCCTTCCTACTAAAAATGACTGTCCTGCTTGTATGATAGGCACCAGTCAAGATGTTACACCATGAAAGAACAGATATTACATGCTTTTGTAGAATTGGTGCTGAACATATGTAACAACTGTTCTCATTGTCAGTTGCATGGGAAACAGAATAGGGAGTAGGAAATTGGGAAGGCTTGGAGTAATATGGCCACAGTCCCAGCAATGCAAGCAGGGAAAGCCTGCCACTTTTCAACTAACCTCTGACAAAGCCTCACTATAAAGGAATTGCAAGGGCAGTGGGAAGGAAGATGTAGATAACATGGTACAAATACCGCCAAAGACTTCTTCCAGGAACTATTTTTGCTTGGCCTGACAAATCACATCTCTGCTGCTTCCAGACCAACCGGGCAAGACAATGATAAGGGGCCCAGAATGGTCTGGCATTGTGACTCCCTTTCTGAAATTCAGATGCTGTTACATATATTCAAGATCTAACTTGCGTCTTAGATGTGCTTTTGTTAGGCTTAATTTTCACATGTGTGTCACAGTGGGAATGCTGAAAACAGATTACAGAGAAATGCTACACGCAACAAGAGCATTCAACTCTCACCAATAAAAGACCCATGACAAGTATAGTGTCATGAAAATTACATCTATTATGCTTTGTGTTGAAAATGGGCTTGCAGCCTGTCCTCCTCTTGTATCTCTGTGCCACTGCCATTATTTTCATGAAAAACTACCACAATTCTAGGATTACAATTTATACTGGAGGATGGAGCAGGCAGAAGAGAGAACACATGTACATATTCCGTAATAAAACAAAATAAATACTGTTAAACATTTCTGTGAAATTCTTATTATCAGTCAAGTGTGCTCTTGTTCAAAATCTCCAGTTTAAGGTCAGTGCTGCTGTAAGATCTGACACATGCCACAGCATCTCATTTGACTGTGAGCATTACAAGAACTTCCCTGAAGCAAAAGGCATTACCTGGCGCTGGAAATTCAGTAACCGAAGTGCCTTCAACTCCACTGTAGCTTTGGTTCGCAGATCAGGAGGCAAAGAGCCAGGCAAGTTCTCTAGTTCTTGGATTCTGTGAGCAATTCGAGCCTGAAGCCTAAAGAAATATAGGATTGGAAAAGATACTGGGAAAAATCTGTCAGTAGTTATTAACAGTATATAGTAAAATTTGGCAATTTACCTCAGGTACTTAGTTGGCTTTTACTACCTGTTTCTGAACTAACAGGTGTTTGTATAGATGGAGAAGAATAAGGTTTAATTTTCCATTTACAGAATAAATTGCTAAATAATAAAAACCCTCCTCTGCCCCTCTTCCCCTCTTTTAATTCGGACAGAAAGTATATGTGTGCATAGCAACTTGGAAATTTTATTTTACTCATGCTTCCTAGCATTCTGTCTGCAGGTCTGTTTGGTGGGTACTATTTTATGCCTTTAACACATGGTGTTGTCAGAATAGTTACCATACGCAAATGGAATTTTCTTACATGACATATTCACAATATTAATATTAATAATTCTACTTGCTTGTTTTATTGTGAAAACTTAAAGTTGTCACAATTTCAATAAAATGATAGCACTTACATAAGGGCTACAAACTGGATTATATTTCACTCTTTCTTCATGGAATTCTTAATTCATTTACAAATCCAAAAGAGACTGACAATAATACATAAGCCAGAAAAAACTTACTTGGTTCTATTTTTCACATTCAAAATTAAGATCACAGAGCTAACATTTATATGTTATGTTTATGAGCTTTTTTATTTACAAGTAAATATTTATTCGCAAACTCTAAATTTGGCCAAGGAAGCAAAATGACAGACCACAACATTTTAAGTGGTCCAAAAGTTGCATTTAAGTTCAAATGAATCAAAAATAAGATCGCTTCCTCACACTCCCTCTACTTCCTACATACTTTAAAAAAAACCTGTACACACACCCAATTAAAATCTCCCAAAGCACAGGAATGGAAACATATCTAATTGGTACATCACATCTCCATTTTTCACTCTCCTAATGTATAAAACATCAGATCACATGAGGAAGAGGTGTCTGGTGCATATTTACATGTTATCCTGTGATGAGGATTTCAGCACTAGTCTGCAGGCAGAAAGAAAACATTTTCTAGTGTCACTTCTCTGCACATTAAGATAATTCTTTCCTTGTACTTCCCCTGCCCTTTCCTTATACCACACTACAGCAGTTGCACAGTGCCACAAGCGCTCTCATACACTCAGTGTTCCAGATGCACAGCTGGAAGGCAGATCACAGAGCAAGTTTGTGTCTGAACACAAGTTCATGTCTACACATGCATACAGACACTCTTCTGTGGGTATTCTGATTATAAGGACTAAATGACTGAACCTACTAATTTCTACAGAGAAGTTCACAGTTAGTTACTTATCTCCTATCCACTATAGTAGAATAAACATAAGAAATCCATTATTAGCATAACCATATAATTTATAAACCCTGATAACTTGCTAACAGATCAAAATATTAATATTTCACAATAACTACATGCATACTGAGCAATGTGTAATCTGAAAGGAAAATAAAATTCTTTTTTAAAGCTGCAGACAAGTACCTGTTCTGTAACAGTACTCCTACCCAAAACTCAATAATAATATATTTTGAGTCTTCCTAGGTACTAACAAAGAAAAAATATTTAATATATTATTCCATTTTTTCTATCTGAGTTTTTCTCCAGCATTCTAGGTTTCCTCATATAACCTGCTATCTCCTCTTCAATTTAATAGCTTATTTTTTTAATAGAGATTTCTGCATTTTATCCTGTTTTCATTTTAAGAGCTTGTTGATTTTACACACCTTAAGTATATTAAAATAACATGCTATCAGTTTTTCTAATCTTAAAAATAAATTTTATGTCACAGAATCACCTAATCATTCAGGTTGGAAGGGACCTCTTGAAATCAGCTAGTCCAACCACCTTGCTCAGGCAGGGTTACCTAGAGCAAGTTGCCCAGGACTGTGTCCAGTCATGTTTTAAATATCTCCAAGGATGTAGATTCCATAACCTCTTTGGGCAACCTGGTCCAGTGTTTGCCCACCCTCACAGTAAAAAAGTATTTGGGGGGGGGGGTTCAGATGGAATTTAATGTGTTTTAATTTATGCCCATTACCTCTTGTCCTGTCACTGAACACTACTGAGAAGAGTCTGGCTCCCTTTTCTTCATTGCTTCCTCCCATCAAGTATTTAAACACATTGATAAGATTCCCCTGAGCCTTCTCCAGGCTGAAGAGTCCAAGCTCTCTCAGCCTCTCCTCATATGAAAGGTACTCCAGTCCCTCAGTCATCTTTCCTGAACAACCTAGTGGCCTTCTATAATGGAGTGACTACATCAGTTGACAAAGGAAGAGCTACAGATGTCATCTATCTGGACTTTGACACGGTCCCCCACAACATCCTTCTCTCTAAATTGGAGAGATATGGATCTGATGGTGGACTCTTCAGTGGATGAGGAATTGGTTGGATGGTGGCATCCAGAGAATAGTGGTCAACGGCTCAATGTCCATATGGAGATCAGTGACAAGTGGTGTCCCTTGGGGTTCCATTTAATATCTTCATTAATGGCATAGACAGCGGGATCAAGTGCACCCTCAGCAAGTTTGCAGATGACACCAAACTGAGTGGTGCAGTTGGCATGCCTGAGGGATGGAATGCCATCCAGAGGGACCTGGACAAGCTCAAGAAGTGGGCCCATGTGAATCTCATGAGGTTCAACAAGGCCAAGTGCAAGGTGCTGCACCTCGGTTGGGGCAACCCCCGCTATCAATACAGGCTGGGGGATGAAGTGATTGAGAGCAGCCCTGAGGAGAAGAACTAGGGGATATTGGTGTATGAAAAGCAGGACATGAGCTGGCAATGTGCACTCGCAGCCCAGAAGGCCAGCCATACCCTGGGCTGCATGCAAAGAAGTGTGGCCAGCAGGTGATTCTGCCCCTCTCCTCTGCTCTCGTGAGACCCCGCCTGGAGTACTGTGTCCAGCTCTTGGAGCTCTCAGCACAGGAAAGACATGGACCTGTTGGAGTGGGTCCAGAGGAGGGCCACGAAAATGATCAGAGACATGGAACACCTCTCCCATGAAGAAAGGCTGAGAGAGTTGGGTTTATTCAGCTTGGAGAAGAGAAGGCTCTGGGGAGACCTTATTGTGGTCTTTCAATACTTAAAGGGGGCTTATGAGAAAGATGGGGACAGACTTTTTAGTAGAGCCTGTTGAGATAGGACAAGGGGTAATGGTTTTAAACTAAAAGAGGGTAGAAAGTTTTTACAATGAGGGTGGTGAAACACTGGAACAGGTTACCCAGAGAGGTGGTAGATGCCTCATCCCTGGAAACGTTCAAAGTCAGGTTGGACAGGGCTCTGAGCAACCTGATCTAGTTGAAGGTGTCCCTGCTTATTGCAGGGGGGTTTGGACTAGATGACCTTTAAAGGTCCCTTCCCACCCAAACTATTCTATGATTCTATTCTATGATCTTTGTGGCCCTTTGCTGGAATTGCTCCAGTAAGTTCATATCTTTCTTGTACTGGGGAGCCCAGAACTGGATATAGTACTCAAGGTGTGGCCTCATCAGTGCTGAGGAGAGGGGAAGGATGTCCTCCTTCGACCTGCTGGCAATGCTCTTCCTAATGCAGCCCAGGGTGCTGTTGGCCTTTTTTGCCATGAGGGTGCATTGGGGGCTCATGGTCAGCTTCTTATCCACCAGTACCCTCAGGTCCTTCTCTGCAGAGCTGCTTTCCAGCTGGATGACCCCCAGTGTGTAGTGGTGCATAAGGTTGTTCCTCCTCTCCTCTTGTTGAACTGCATGAGATTCCTCTCTGCCCGTTTCTCCTGCCTTTCCAGGTCCCTCTGGATGGCATTCCATCCCTCAGGCACTCCCTAGTGTATCAGACACTCCTCCCAGTTTTGGGTCATCTGAAAACTCTGCTCCATTTTACAAGTCGTTAATGAAGGTGTTAAAAAGAATTGGTCCCAGTACTTACCCTTGGGGTACACTGCGATTTACTCGCTTCCAACTAAACATTATGCTACCCTCATCACCACCCTCTGGGCCCCTCCCTTTAGCCAGTTTTCAGTCCACTGTCTGTTCATCCAGCCCATACTTCATTAGCTTCCCTACGAGGATGTTATGGGAAACAGTGTTAAAAGCCTTCCTGATGTCTATGTAGACGATATTCACTGCTCTCCCCTCATCTACTAAGCCAGTCATTTCATCATAGAAAGTTAAGTTGGTCAAGCATGCCCTCCCCTTGGTGAATCCACGCTGACTACTCCCAATCAACTTGTCCTTAATGTGCCTGGAAATGGGTTCTAGGACTTGCTGCTCCATCACCTTCCCAGGGATCAAGGTGAAGCTTATTGGCCTGAGTACATCAGTCACATCCAACACCTGTGTCCTTTGGCACCAGGTCCCTTGCCCCATTGAGCAGTGGGCCTCTTTTTTCCTTAACCTTCCTTTTACTGATGGTGTACCTATAGAAGACCTTCTTGTTGCCCTTCATATCCTTCTCTAGTTCCAACTTGAGCTGATCTTAGGCTTTCCTAACTTCATCCCTACTCTCCTGGGCAATGTCTCTATATTCCTTTCAGGTAGCCCATGTCTGTCGCCACCTTCCGTGTGCTTCCTTTTTGCATTTGAGCTCAGTCATGTTCATCCACGCTGGCCTTCTGTCGTGCTTGCTTGACTTCTTTCACATCATAAGAAACAACTTCTGCTCTGAGGAGGCTGTCCTGGAAGATTATCCACCTCTCCTTGGCCCCATTACCCTCCAGAGCAGTCTCCCATGAGATCCTGCCAAGGAGATACCTGAACAAGCTGAAAACCGCTCTCCTGAAGCACAGGGCTGTGATTCTATTTGTCTTGCTCACTTCTCTCAGGATCTAAAACTCAACCATCTCATGGTCACTGCGGCCAGTGCAGCCCTCAGCCTTCACATCTTGGAGCAGTTCTTCCTTGTCTGCAAGTAACATGTCTACCAGAGCATCTCTCCTAGTCAGCCCATCCAACACCTGTGTCAAGAATTTGTCTTCAACACACTCCAAAAATCTTATCAACTGCTTGTGCCAAGCCATATTGCCCTTTAAAAAGATCTCAGGGTGGTTGAAGTTCCCCATAAGCACCAAGACCTGTTATCAAAAAGGCTTCCTCTAGCTGTCTAAATGAAACCTTCAACCCCTCATCCTCACTTTCCCAGCTTGACCTTCTTCACAGACTAGCTGAGGTTGGAAGGTACATCTTGAGAGTCCAGTGCTTGACCATCTTCACAGTAAAAAGCCTTTTCTTTTTTTTAAATACTTGTATTTCAGTTTGTGCACATTGCCTCATCTTGTCACTGGGCACTACTGAGAATAGTCTGTCTCCATCTTCTTGTCCTGGTTTCAGCTGGGATAGAGTCAATTTTTTTTCTAGTAACTGCTGAGTTTTGGATTTTGTATGAGAATAATGTTGATAATACATATTGTTTTAGTTGTTGCTAAGTTATGTTTACATTAGTCAAGGACTTTTTCAGCTTCCCATAGAAGCTGAGAGGGAGCATAGACAAGACGAGCTGGCCAAAGGAATATTCAATACCATAGACATCATACTCAGTATATAAATGGGGGTTGGCCAGAGGGCAGGAATACACGATCACTGCTCAGGATGGGCTGGGCAACCAATCATCGGGTGGTGAGAGAAACTTGTGTTGTATCACTTTATTTTGTGTATTCTTTTACTATTACTACTACTACTATTATTATTATTATTATTTTCCTCTTCTGTTACTGTTCTATTAAACTGTCTTTATCTCAACCCATGAGGTTTTTTCCCCCCTCCTTTTCTCCCTCTTCTCCCTACCCTACTGGGTGAAGGGGGGAGTGATCAAGCGGCTGTGTGGTCCTAGTTGCCGACTGGGGTTAAACCATGACACTTCTTTAATCCCTTCCACAACATATTTAGACACATAGATAAGATTCCGCCCTGAACCTTCTCTTCTTTAGGCTAATCAGTCCCAGCTCCCTCTGCTTCTTCTCATATGAAAGATGCTCCAATCCCATTAGCATATTTGTGGCCCTGCTCTGGACTCACTGCAGTATGTCCATATCTTTCTTGTACTGGGAAGCCCAGAACTGGACACAGATGCAGCCTTACCAGTGCTGAGTAGAGGGGAAGGATCTCCTCCTTCGACCTGCTGGCACTGTTCTTCCTAATGCAACCCCATATGTTGTTGGCCTTCTCTACCACATGAGAACATTGGTGGCTCATGTTCAACTTGGTGTCCACCAGGACCCCCAGGTCCTTTTCTACAAAGCTGCTTTTCAGCCAGCCAGCTCCCAGAGTGTAGTGGTGCATGGGGTTGTTCCTCCCCAGGGGCAGGACTGAGCATTTCCCTTTGCTGAACTTCACGAATGTCTTCTCTGCCAGTTTCTCCAGTCTGTCAAGGTATTGTTGTTTTTAACTTGTTTAGGAGACTGATTTTTGTTTAGGAGACTTGTTTAGGAGACTGACAGAGTCCCTTGGGAGGCAGTCCTGAAGGGCGTAGGAGTCCAGGAAGGCTGGACACTCTTTAAGAAGGAAGTCTTAAAGGCGCAGGAGCAGGCCATCCCCATGTGCTGTAAGTCATGCCAGCGGCAAAGACGACCGGCCTGGCTGAACAGAGAGCTTTGGCTGCAGCTCAGGGAAAAACGGAGAGTCTATGGCCTCTGGAAGAAAGGGCAGGCCACACATGATGACTACAGAGATGCCATGAGGCTATGCAGGGAGAAAATTAGAAAGTCCAAAGCCCAGCTAGAAATTAATCTGGGTTCTGCTGTAAAGGACAACAAGAACTCTTTCTATAGATACATTAACAGCAAAAGAAGGGCCAGGGAGAGCATCCATTCACTGTTAGATGCAGAGGGAAACATGGTGAC
Source organism: Pluvialis apricaria (assembly GCA_017639485.1). NCBI lineage: Eukaryota > Metazoa > Chordata > Aves > Charadriiformes > Charadriidae > Pluvialis > Pluvialis apricaria. Next base: position 8,308,023 of record CM030043.1, on the reverse strand, counting down.
TAAGGATGAGGAAAAGGCTGAGGTGCTTAATGCCTTCTTTGCCTCAGTCTTTAGTAATAGGACCAGTTGCACTCTGAGGATCCAACCCCCTGAGCTAGAAGATGGAGAATGGGAGCAGGATGATCTCTCTGCAATCCAGGAAGAAATGGTCAGTGACCTGCTGCAGCACACAGACATACACAAGTCTATGGGACCGGATGGAATCCACCCAAGAGTTCTGAGAGAGCTGGTGGAGGTGCTCACCAAGCCGCTTTCCATTATTTTCCAACAGTCCTGGCTGACTGGGGAGGTCCCAGCAGATTGGAAATTAGCCAATGTGACACCCATCTACAAGAAGGGCTGGAAGGAGGATCCAGGAAACTACAGGCCTGTCAGTTTGACTTTGGTGCCAGGGAAGCTGATGGAGCAGATCATCCTGAGTACCATCACGCAGTACGTGCAGGACAACCAGATGATCCGGCTCAGTCAACATGGATTTATGAAAGGCAGGTCCTGCTTGACAAACCTGATCTCCTTCTACAACATGGTCACCCACTTAGTGGATGAGGGAAAAGCTGTGGATGTTGTCTGTCTGGACTTTAGTAAAGCCTTTGACACCATTTCCCACAGCATTCTCCTGGAGAAACTGGCTGCTCATGACTTGGATGGGCATATACTTTGCTGGGTAAAAAACTGGCTGGAAGGCTGGGCCCAGAGAGTGGTGGTGAACGAAGTTAAATCCAGTTGGTGGCTGGTCACAAGTGGTGTCCCCCAGGGCTCAGTACTGGGGCCAGTCCTGTTTAACATCTTTATCAATGATCTGGATGAGGGGATCGAATGCACCCTCAGTAAGTTTGCAGATGACACCAAGCTGGGTGGAAGTGTTGATCTGCCTGAGGGTAGGGAGGCCCTGCAGAGGGATTTAGACAGACTAGATCGATGGGCCAAGGCAAACTGTATGAGTTTCAATAAGGCCAAATGCCGGGTCTTACACTTTGGCCACAACAACCCAAGTCAACACTACAGGCTTGGGGAGGAGTGGCTGGAAAGATGCTCAGCAGAGAGGGACCTGGGAGTGTGGATTGATAGCCGGCTGAACATGAGCCAGCAGTGTGGCCAGGTGGCCAAGAAGGCCAATGGCATCCTGGCCTGTATCAGGAATAGTGTAGCCAGTAGGACCAGGGAGGTGATTTTACCCCTGTACTCGGCACTGCTGAGGCCGCATCTTGAGTACTGTGTTCAGTTTTGGGCCCCTCACCACAAGAAGCACGTTGAGGCGCTGGAGCATGTCCAGAGAAGGGCAACGAAACTGGTGAGGGGTCTGGAGCACATGTCTTAGGAGGAGTGGCTGAGGGAGCTGGGGTTGTTTAGCCTGGAGAAAAGGAGGCTCAGGGGAGACCTTATCGCTCTCTACAACTATCTGAAAGGAGGTTGCAGAGAGGTGGGAGTCGACCTGTTCTGCCAAGTAACAGGTGATAGAACAAGAGGAAATGGCTTCAAGTTGCGCCAAGGGAAGTTTAGATTGGATATTAGGAAGAATTTCTTTACTGAAAGGGTCATCAGGCATTGCTATGCATTACCCAGGGCAGTGGTGGAGTCCCCATCCCTGGAGGTATTTAAGGGTCGTGTAGATATAGTACTTAGGGACATGGTTTAGTGGTGGGCTTGTCAGTGTTAGGTTAATGATTGGACTAGGTGATCTTACAGGTCTTTTCCAATCTAGAAGATTGGAAAAATCCATACTTCCTCTTTTCTTTGAAGAGTCTCTGTGAAGATCCTGTCCATTTCCTGCTCATCCTCCCCGGTGCTACATAGCCCTCTCCTCTCCTTGCATAGCTCCTTCACCTGGTGGCTCAGTGCCTCAAACAGCACATCTCTCACAAGTGAGGCCACTTGTTGGCCCCAGCCCCAGGGAGAGGCCTCAGGCACTCCCTGCAGCCCCAGACCTGGGCAGCTGCATCCTTCCTCCAGGGCTCTGTCTGGGTCAAGCTCCCTGATGTGCCAGGGGTACTTGCTCCAGCAAGTGCTGGGGACCAAGCCCTGTGGCATGTCACTACCATTGTTGTGCAGCCTCAAGCAGTTCCATACTTTATTGAGCAGAGTTTCTGGCCCCTTTCTGACACAAACTTCCCTCTAACTACCAATATCCCTGTTAGTGGTCATGTTTGTTGCACTCCTCTGTTGAGAATTACTCTCTAGAGGGTATAGAGACTTCTGTCCATTCCCTAATTTTGTCTCTTTTCTCTGACACATCTCCTCAAACCTGTCTCAGCTAACTGCTTGTGCTAGTTCTCTCTCTGCTCGTCCTCTATGCATGAATCCGATCTTACCCTCCATGTCCAAGTTATGTCGGTTTTTAGTCCCGTTCTCCTCTGCATTGAGGGGTATAGGACTTGAGGGGGCCTTCAGATCCCCCTGCTTCCACAGCTAGCCACACGATAGAACTTCCTTTCATGTGCTGCTCAAATTCCATCTTAAAACTAGAGGCTATGCTTACTGAAAAGCTGTTCCAGAACCCTGTACCTCTAACAGCTAGAAATCATCTTCTACTTCTCAGCCTAAATTTATTTCTGGTCTATTTATTACCATTTTTTCTTGTACAAACTGTCTGTTATATCAACTAGTTATTTCCTGAACTGATGCTTTCTTCTTTAATGTAAATATACATATAATAAGGAAAGCAGCAGCTTTTAATGTCCTAAAAGTTGAGAAGTACTCATTGGTATAGCCTCTTCTACTATCTACAGGGAAGTTACAAAAAAGACAGTGCCAAACTTCTCAGAGGTGTACACTGCAAGGACAAGACAGCAGGTGCAAATAAGGGAAATTCTGATTGAACATAAGGAAAAAATGAATCACAATGGGAGTTGTGCAGCACTGTAACAGAGGCCCAGAGAGGTTGTGGGATCTCCATCTTTGGAGACTTTCAAAATTTGCCTGGACAAAGCTCTAAGCAATCTGATCTAACTTTTAAGTTAGCCCTGCTTTGAGCAGGAAGGTTGGACTAGATGCTCTCTACAGTTCTCTTCCAACCTGAACGATTATACAAAGCAACCATGTTTTTTTGAGCCTTTGCTTGGTTAGGCTATATAAACTTTTTTTTTTTTGTCACTAAGCCAGAACATCTTTTCTCTGCGTCATCTAAGATAACTCTTTCTGTATTTGTTCTGGTTTCAACTAACTTTTCTTTAACTTGAGTATCTAGAATAGCACATATTAGGTCCTCTTAATGATGTGAATAATTATATTAATAGTTTTTACTCTCTATTGGAAATACCTCCCCTCATACATCCTAAAACCATGCCTGTGCTTTTCATTGGCTTTATTATCGTGGCTAGTTCATTATCATTAGTGGTTCAAAAGCCCTAGTTCTGAACCTAACACTAAGACAATGCCAGAAATTTGAAAGGAACCAGAAACAGACAAGCCAGAAGGCTTTAGACTCAGGTTTAGTACAAAATTCCAAAATTAACCTGAACAAACCTAAAAAGCTTTCTTCTGTTATACAGATTTTTGAAAAGACAATAAAGTTGCAGTATTTGCAACCCAGACCTTGGATGGTATTTGCAGTATTTTCAACCTTTAACTAACCTCCAAACCATAAAGCAAATCTCTTCCTCTCTTTTGCAGACAGTAGTTGTTTAATGAAATATTTCCTTTTAGTAATATCATAAATTAGTTTCATAAGGCTATGCTAAATATAAATGGAAAAAATGGAGGGGAGGAGAGAAATGGGAGAAGAATCCAGTAAAATAAGAACAGGTACAGAACTGATATACATTTAATCATTAAGAGATATTGTTCTTGCATTCTTAAAAATTTAATGTATATTGCCACAGCATCTGTACACCTAAGTAATAATATAGTTTGCATTATCAGGCAATAAAGCTACAATTTATATACAACCATATAGATATTTTTTTCAAACCCTTTAGAAGTTAAAATAGTCTACTTGCAATATCTTGTGGCAATTTAGTGTCAGGCAATCACTGGATTTCAGCATTAGCAGAGAAGCAACATGAAAATTTCAGGGTTATTGAACACTGGACTGGCACTAAATTTACTTTTCTAATTTTCTTTTAGTAAGCTACCTCAAATCACAGTACTCAGCAACCATTAATCCTGCACTTTTATTTCTGTGACATAGAATCATAGAATGGTTTAGGTTGGAAGGGACCTTGAAGATCATCGAGTTCCAACCCCCCCTGCCATAGGCAGGGATACCTCTCACTAGACCAGGTTGCCCAAGGCCACGTCCAGCCTGGCCTTGAACACCTCCAGGGACGGAGCTTCAACAACCTCTCTGGGCAACCTGTTCCAGTGCCTTACTACCCTTAAAGTGAAAAACTTCTTCCTAATGTTTAATCTAAACCTGTCCTCTTCCAGCTTAAAGTCATTCCCCCTCGTCCTATCACTACATGCCCTAGTAAAAAGTCCTTCCCCAGCTGTCCTGTAGGCCCCCTTTAGGTACTGGAAGGCCGCAATAAGATCTCCCCGGAGCCTTCTCTTCTCCAGGCTGAACAGCCCCAACTCTCTCAGCCTCTCCTCTAGGAGAGGTGCTCCATCCCTCTGATCATCCTCGTGGCTCTCCTCTGGACACGCTCCAGCAGGTCCATGGCCTTCTTATGTTGGGGACTCCAGAGCTGGATGCAGTAGTCCAGGTGGGGTCTCACGAGAGTGGAGTAGAGGGGCAGAATCACCTCCCTTGACCTGCTGGCCACACTTCTTTTGATGCAGCCCAGGATACAGTTGGCCTTCTGGGCTGTGATTGCACATTGCTGGCTCATGTCGACCTTCTCATAAATCATCACCCCCAGGTCCTTCTCCACAGGGCTGCTCTCCAGCAATTCCCCGCCGAGCCTGTATTTGTGCTTGGGATTGCCTCGACCCAGATGTAGGACCTTGCACTTGGCCTTGTTGAACCGCATGAGGTTGGCTTGGGCCCACCTCTCCAGCCTGTCCAGGTCCCTCTGGTTGGCATCCCTCCCCTCTAACGTGTCTGCTTCACCAAACAGCTTGGTATCATCAGCAAACTTGCTGAGGGTGCACTATACCCCACTGTCCATGTCGCTGACAGAGATGTTGAATAGTACAGGTCCCAGTACCGACCCCTGAGAAAAGCCACTCGTCACTGCTCTCCACTTGGACACCGAGCCGTTGACCGCAACTCTTTGAGTGCGACCGTCCAGCCAGTTCTTTATCCACCGAGTGGTCCATTTATCGAATCCATGTCTCTTCAATTTAGAGACCAGGATATCGTGTGGGACAGTGTCAAACGCTTTGCACAAGTCCAAGTAGATGACATCTACTTGGAGTAGATGAGTAGATCTCCCCTTGTCCACTGCCGCTGTAACCCCTTCGTAGAAGGCCACCAAATTTGTCAGGCATGACTTGCCCTTGGTGAAGCCATGTTGGCTGTCGCCAATCACCTCCTTGTTTTCTGTGTGCCTCAGCAGAGTTTCCAGGAGGATCTGCTCCATGATCTTGCCAGGCACAGAGGTGAGACTGACTGGCCTGTAGTTCCCCGGGTCTTCCTTGTTTCCCTTTTTGAAAATAGGGGTTATGTTTCCCCTTTTCCAGTCGGCAGGAACCTCGCCAGACTGCCACGACTTCTCAAATATGATGGCTAGTGGCTTCGCGACTTGATCTGCCAGTTCCCTCAGGACCCGCGGATGTATCTCATCAGGTCCCATGGACTTGTGCACCTTCAGGTTCCTCAGGTGGTCTCTCACTTGATCTTCATCTACAGTGGGCGGTGCTCCGTTTTCCCAATCCTCTCCTTTGCAATCTGCGTCTTGGGCAGTGCGGCTGCTGCCCTTGTCCGTGAAGACTGAGGCAAAAAAGTCATTGAGTACCTCAGCTCTGTCACTGTCCCGGGTAACCAGTTCTTGCGTTTCCTTCCGGAGAGGGCCTACATTTTCCCTAGTCTTTCTTTTCTCACTGACATACCTATAGAAGGATTTTTTGTTTGTCTTAATGTCCCTGGCCAGATTTAGTTCTATCTGGGCTTTAGCTTGTCTAACCTGCTCTCTGGCTGCTCGAACGATTCCTCTGTAATCCTCCCAGGCTACCCGCCCCTGTCTCCACTCCCTGTAGGCCTCCTTTTTTCTTTTGGTCACTTCCAGGAGCTCCTTGTTCATCCACGCAGGCCTCCTGGCTTTTCTGCCTGCCTTCCTCTTTGTAGGAATGCATTGCTGCTGTGCTTGGAGGAGGTGGCCCTTGAATATTAACCAACTTTCTTGGACCCCTCTTCCTTCCAGCGCTTCATCCCACGGCACCATACCAAGAAGATTCTTCAAGAGGCCAAAGTCGGCTCTCCTGAAGTCCAGGGTCGTCAGCCTGCTGTGCACCTTCTTCGTTGCCTTGAGGATTTCAAACTCGACCATTTCATGGTCACTACAGCCCAGGCTACCCTTGAGTTTGACACTGTCAACCAGCCCTTCCTTGTTGGTAAGAACAAGGTCCAGCATGGCTCCTTACATAGTAAACCAAAGTTGGTAATCTGCCCTCAGCGAGAGCAAGGCAGATGTTCTAGTTAAAAAGACCTTAAAATAAGTTTTCTGTGGGATAGCAGGGATATACGACTGCAAAGAGCAAAAATGAAGCATCTCCTAAGGAATGCTTCTCCTCCCTCAATACCTGTTTCTCCAAGGATATGGAGAATTATACATACATTAACTGATGACAAAAGTAGAAATACCCTTATTGACACCACTTTGTGCAAAGTGCACCTGCACATACATGACAGCAAGAATGCAATAGAAAGAACAAAGGTCCATACTGCATATATATGTATTTGGGTTAATGCATCAGAAAGCATTAGGGTACATTAGAATTTCATCAAAAATATTATGTTCAGAACTGATTTAAAATTGATTTTTAACTTTTTTTAATTTGAACTTACTATTAGTAATTTTAAGTGCTGCTCAATTTTGTCTTAATATCAGGCACAATAGACAGATTCTAAACAAGATTCTAAAATTCCTGAAAAAAGCAAAATGGATGTAATACTGCATTAACTGCAGGACACTCATTTAGTGTCCTCAAGAGAACAGAAAATGAAAGCAGAATTAGGTCAGTAAGGTTTTCCATACTGATTGAACACCAAATCAAGAAGGGCTACTCTTCTGGCAAGAAGAGTTCCATTAAAAGCAGCAGATTTTTGTTCACGTCCACAGAAGTTTGTGATTCCTTGAAATAAGAATGCTTCATCAACAGACCCACCTTGATCAGGAGGCCTGTAGTAAACACCAACCATGAGGTTTCCTTTGTTGGCTTGGCCCCTAATTTTTACCCATAAGCTCTCAACCTGTTTATTGCTGATTTTTGAAGGCAGCTCTGTGCAGTCAATCCATTCTTTTATATAGAGGGCAACCCCCCCATTTCTCCTTCCTTGCCTGTCCCTTCTGAACAATTGTCCTGGTTTGAGGTAAAACAAGACCAGTTTTGTCCAGTAACTTTGCTTCTTAGCTGGGCCTCTTCTAACTACTGAAATTAACAGCATATTGTGCAGACAATGTTCGCTCTCTCAGAGTGATAAGACCCATGTTTATAGCTGATGTCCAGGCATGGTATGCAGAGAGGCTCTTGATTATACTTATTGCTATGACACCCAAGGGCAGCTAATTTTGTTACTTGCCCCGTTGGAGGGTTGGAAGAGGAAAAACACAGTGGGGTCCCACCTGCGGGGAGGAACGGACAGGAAAGGTGACCCAAAACTGACCAACAGGGTATTCCATCCCATCTGCCTCATGCTCAGTATAAAAGCTGAGGGATCAAATGGCTCGCTCTCTTCCTTCAATGGCCGACATCTGAGGAGGACTCTGTCTGTTCGTCTGCCTTTGATCCCAATCCTGAATGCAGATCTGGAATCCAGTTCCCATATGTCACTGAGTCCAGCCTGGGGCTGCCCCAGTGCCAGCTGGTGATGTGATTGTCATCCTGGGAGCTTGATACGGTTTTGTATATTTCTCATCATTTCCTTTTATTTTATTATTAATATTTCATTAAAGTAGTTTAGATCCTTCTAAACTCGTAAGTCTCTCTTTCCGTCCTCTGCCTCTCTCTTTGAAGAGGGGTAGAGGGGAGCATCTGTCGGTCCTATCTGGGGTCCCCTATGTCCCCAGTGGCCAATTTGGCCTAAACCACGACAACAGTTGATAGTTATCTATCCCAGTGCTCCACGCATGTGATTCATCCCACCATGTTTCAGTGACAGCAATTAGATCATAGCTTTCTAGTTGCACAGTGCCTTCCAGCTCCTCCTGTTTGTTACCCATGCTGCATGCATTGGTATAGAGGCACTTCAGTTGGACTGTCGATTGTGTCACCTTTTGAGAGTAACACACCCTAATTCCTTTGAGGCTTTTCACAGGTGTTTTCCTATTGGTTCCTAATACATCAGCAGCCCCTGGCTCTTCTCTGTTACTCAAAAATCCATCCCTTTCCCCCAATAAATCTAGTTTAAATCTAGTTTAAAGCTCTCCTTATAAGCCTGGACAGTTTGTTGGCAAAGACCCTCCTGCCCCACTTGGTCAGATGAATCCCATCAAATCCCAACAGACCGGGCTTCTCAAAGGTAGATCCATGATCATAGAAGCCAAAATCTTGAGTATGGCACCAGCTATGCATCCATGCATTCACCTGTTCAATTTGTCTCCTCCTTCCTGAACCCCTTCCCCTGACAGGGAGGACAGAGGAGACAAGAGAGACAAGACAGATGTTAGATACGAGAAAGGAGGGAGAGAGAGATTACAGAATCACAGAATGGTCAGGGTTGGAAGGGACCTCTGGAGATCATCTAGTCCAACCCCCCCCTGCCACAGCAGGGTCACCTACAGCAGGTTGCACAGGATGGCGTCCAGGCGGGTTTTGAATGTCTCCAGAGTGGGAGACTCCACCACCTCTCTCGGCCGCCTGTTCCAGTGCTCTGCCACCCTCAAAGGAAAGAAGTCCCTTCTCATGTTAAGATGGAACTTAAGCCCAGAACTGGACACAGTACTCCAGATGCGGCCTCACCAGGGCAGAGTAGAGGGGGAGGATGACCTCCCTCAACCTGCTGGCCACACTCTTCTGGATGCACCCCAGGATGCCATTGGCCTTCTTGGCCACCAGGGCACATTGCTGGCTCATGGTCATCCTGTTGTCCACCAGGACTCCCAGGTCCCTTTCCACACAGCTGCTCTCCAGGAGGTCAGCCCCCAACCTGTACTGATGCATGGGGTTATTCCTCCCCAGATGCAGTACCCTACACTTGCCCTTGTTGAATTTCATCAGGTTTTTCTCTGCCTAACTCTGTCCAGGTCACGCTGTATGGCGGCACAGCCTTCCGGCGTGTCAGCCACACCTCCCAGTTTTGTGTCATCAGCAAACTTGCTGATGGTATACTCTATCCCTTCATCCAGGTCATTGATGAATATATTGAACAGGACTGGACCCAGTACTGACCCCTGAGGGACACCACTTGTTACTGGCTTCCAACTGGACTCTGCGCCACTAACCACAACCCTCTGAGCTCTATCTGTCAGCCACTGTTCAATCCACCCCACTGTCCATTCATCTAACCCATACTTCCTAAGCTTGCCTGGGAGGATGATGTGGGAGACAGCGTCAAAAGCCTTGCTGAAGTCAAGGTAGACAACATCCACTGCCCTCCCCTCATCCACCCATCCAGTCATGCCATCGTAGAAGGCTATCAGATTAGTCAGACATGACTTCCCCTTGGTGAATCCATGTTGACTACTTCTGATAACCTTCTTTTCCTCCAGATGCTTGGAGATGACACACAGAACAAGCTGTTCCAGATGAGAGAGATGAGATAGATAGGACAAGAGAGAGACAAGAGAGATGAGAGAGATGAGATGCCCTACATGCAACTAGGCGTATAGAAACATGCATCTCCCCCCAAAGCAAACTATTAATCACTTATGGGGGTGCATATGCACAAAGAGGAATAGCCAAATACCAAGCAAGAGACTTCTTATATACCAGATAAATTAGCAGCAAGTGAATGTGACACAGCAGACTTCACAACTTCAGTCAAGAAACACCATGCTCAAGGCCACAGACTGTGGCATCAGATTTAAAGCAGAGACTTCTCCACAGTGAGGCAATATGCCAAAATTTTAACTTTTGGTCTGGATATCTGAATTATGGGATTTGTTGAAGCATCTTGCATCTTTTTTTGAAGATGTGAATAATTCACCTTTTTTATTTAAAAAAATTATTTCATATAAAAATGCTTTCCCTTATTAAAACAGGAGCTCTCTTGTTTACTATACAGTAATTGTTTTTCAAATATATTGCTAACTTGACTGGGTTTTCAGGATACAAATTTTTATATTAACTTTCTTCTGTTCTCATTTTACTAAGAAGACATGAATACTTCATACTGTTATGTTAACTCTATTTGTACTAAAGCTGTCTGTTACCATCCAAAGCATAAAAGCTGTTTTCACAGCTTCAGTTTGGTGTTACTTATTTAAGTTTAAATAATGAAAAGACCTATAAAAATTCTAAGCACCTTGGTATACAAACAAAATAAATTCCCAACAACACTCAGTATTTTAAAAGCTTGAATTACTAGCCAGCCATTACAAAAACAAATCTACTATTCCAGAATCCCTCTCAAACTTCCATCTTATTTAGCCTGCCCAGATCAGTGTATTTAGAACCTAATGGATGTGCTGTGACTGCAACCAATTTCTACATAGTCAAGTAGATCTACCTCAGTTATTTTCTGCTGTCCCTCACTCCTCCCCCATTTATGCATACCCTCAAGTCATAAAATTTGGCACAAACAGTTTGGCAGTGGAGCAGGGCTGGAAGGGCAGAAGCAGTTACAAACAAGTTTATGAAATACCAGCCAGATGATTGCCAGCTCAGGTTAATGCTATGATCTCTCATTCAGAGCAACAGTGAAACTGTATTATGGTACATCCTCATGGTTGATGAGAAGCTCAACATGAGACAGCAATGTGCGCTCGCAGCCCAGAAGGCCAACCGTATCCTGGGCTGCATCAAAAGAAGTGTGGCCAGCAGGTTGAGGGAGGTGATTCTGCCCCTCTGCTCCGCTCTCATGAGACACCACTTGGAGTACTGCATCCAGTTCTGGGGCCCCCAACATAAGAAAGACATGGACCTGTTGGAGTGGGTCCAGAGGAGGGCCACGAAGATGATCAGAGGGCTGTAGCACCTCTCCTATGAGGAGAGGCTGAGAGAGTTGGGGCTGTTCAGCCTGCAGAAGAGAAGGCTCCAGGGAGACCTTATAGCAGCTTTCCAGTATCTGAAGGGGGCCTACAAGAAAGCTGGAGAGAGACTTTCTACAAGGGCATGCAGTGATAGGATGAGGGGTAACGGCTTCAAACTGGAAGAGAGGAGATTTAGATTAGATACCAGGAAGAAATGTTTCTCTATGTGGGTGGTGAGGCACTGGAACAGGTCGCCCAGAGAAGTTCTGGATGCCCCATCCCTGGAAGTGTTCAAGGCCAGGTTGGATGGGGCTTTGAGCAACCTGGTCTAGTGGAAGGTGTCCCTGCCTATGGCAGGGGGGGTTGGAACTAGATGATCTTCAAGGTCCCTTCCAACCTAAACCATTCTATGATTCTATGATTTTCTGAAAAAGCTGTTAGATTATGACTGTACACATCAAAATAGCTATAGCCATTCCAAGATAAGGTGAAAATTATGAGACTTTCAGAATGACCACAACTATAAGTCAGAAAAGCACTTAAGCATGCTCTTATGTAAAAACTACAAGTGTTTTGCTGGATCAAGGCCTGGTTTCTGGATATCACACTATATCCTTCCTGAGATGCCTTATGTCCTATAAAAGTTCATGCCACTTACCCTCCCCCCTTTATCTGAAAAGGCAGAACACACTCACAAAGCAAGTATTCATTTAATCCTGTTCTCAGTGAGATTACCATCTTTTGTCTACTTTCCCCCTATACCCTCATTGTTCTAGTAACAAGAAGAGACATTATCATTTCAAATCAAGCAAATACACTATGGGGAGTCTGCTTCCTGTCATTGACAGTGACTAGGAACATACTTTAGATACTGAGTCAACCTTTCTCCTCCCCCAGTCCTCAAGGGGAATTGTGTAATAGTCTCAGTAAGGGGAAGGAACAGTTTCTTTCTAACCACAGAAATTCATGAGAGTTTAGATCCTCCGTGTGTTACTAGGAATATTACTGGGTACTAATCACCCTTTAATTAGTGTACTTACTTAGGTGTCTAACTCAACATTTATGGACCATACTTCCTGGTATCCTATTTTTCATCTTCACTTTCACCTCATTAATACTCTATTCTTTGCTAGTCCAGCTAACCCATTTATCATATAGTTTTTGCTTTAGCCATTTATTTTTCACTTTTCATTGCCATTTTTTTTCTTCTAATTTCTTTTTGTTTATGGTTCTGAATACTTTCTGTACTAAAATAGTTTCCATGAGGATTCCAAGGATTTTAATTTCATAGCTATTATTATTTGCAGCTTTCCAATTATCACATCAATCCAGCCAAGTACTTGAGTCCATTTTAAAGTTAAGCTGGTTTGCAATGATACTACCAATATTCTTTGCTAATTCAGAACTTGAGCTTAAATTAAATCATGCTTTACAGTCTGATGTCTGTATTTGTATTTGACACAGTCCCTCTATGGAAACTCAATTTCAACTACGATCACTACAATACAGGGAATGATTGCAGGAGTGCCCACTGAGAAAGTAAAAAATAAGCATATGCATTTAAATCTTGTTATTCAGCTTTTACCTATATTCACGTTCCTGGAGTATTTCAATTGGATCCAACCCTTGTGGTTTCTGGATAGGGCTGATACGATTCTGTTTTTGCTGCAGCTGCGCAGTAGGTGAAGGCTGTCCAGGTGTGGGCTGTGGTACAGAGGGCCCAGGCATGACTGCAGAAGGCTGGGAAGCAGCGGGGGCAGGAGAAGGCCTCCCACTAGGAGGTGGTACAGAGAACTTCTGTGGTGTATTGGGAACACTCATATCCAGGGCTTGGCCTAGAACATAAGAAACATGATAACACGAAATATGGAATGCAGTAAAAATTCCAAGATTTTTTTTAGGTCAAAACAAGAAGCTGAGACAAACATTCAAACTTATCAGGAAAAATACTAGGCTTCCCTACCTATGGAGAAACAAACTCAAATGGACAATGCCAAAAGTGATCCAAAAATAATAAAAGTGCATGTCAATTTATGAACAATGCCTCTTTTTTTTCTTTTTAATTCACACTGTTTTTAAAGTAAATCTAACATTAGTAAGAGCCCTCTAGAACTAGTTTCATATAAATGCAGGACCAAATTCTGCCTCTTCATGTGTCCATTGTCCTTATACCACTTGCAAGGATGCACGCACAGTCACAATTTAACTAGAAGTATGAGTACGCTTCCTTTTACAACACTCTGTGAGAACTAGTAAGCCGTATTAAAATTTCAGCAACAGTACTTAAATATACCTGGCAAATATAAATAGCTTCCATTCTGCCCCAACGCCCAATTAATTATATTTATGTACCTGAAATACTTGGTATCTGATTACTCTTTTATGTTATAGCATTCTAATTATTTTGAAAGTTAACTAACTCATCAGCTAACATGAATATAGCACCTGCAGATAACAGCACAGGTTTCAGTACAAGTCAGGAAGTCACTCATGCACACAGATGTGAGAGTCACTGAGAACAGACATCTGCAACAATAAAGATAGCACTTGATTGTTTGAGGAAACATAAAATTTATTGCTAAAAAATGCAACTACACAATATCCAGGAAAGCAGACTTTGGCCTCTTGTCCTGGTTTGAAGTAAAACAGGACCAATTTTGTTCAGTAACTTTGCTTCTTAGCTAGGCCTCTCCTAACTATTGAAATTAACAGCATATTGTGCAGACAATGTGCGCTCTCTCAGAATGATAAGACCTATATTTATAGTTGATGCCAAGGAATGGTATGCAGAGAGGCTCTTGCTTATGCTTATTGCTATAACAACCAAGGCCAACCAACTTTGTTACTTGCCCCGTTGGAGGGTCGGAAGCGGAAAAGCACAGTGGGGTCCCGCCTGCAGGGAGGAGCGGACAGGACAGGTGACCCAAAACTGACCAACAGGGTATTCCATCCCATCTGCCTCATGCTCAGTATAAAAGCTGAGGGATCAAAGGGGTCAGCTCTGGCTCTCTTTTTCTTCAATGGCCGACATCTGAGGAGGACTCTGTCTTTTCGTCTGCCTTTGATCCCAATCCTGAATCCAGATCCCGAATCCAGTTCCCGTCCATCGCTGAGTCCAGCCTGGGACTTCCCCAGTGCCAGCCGGTGTCATGATTGTCATCCTGGGAGTTTGATACGGTTGTATATATTTCATTACTTTCTTTTTATTTTATTATTAATATTTCATTAAAGTGGTTTAATTCCTTCTAAACTCATAAGTCTCTCTTTCCCTCCACTGCCTCTCTCTTTGAAGAGGGGTAGAGGGGAGAATCTGTCGATCCCATCTGGGATCCCCCACGTCCCCAGTGGCTGATTTGGCCTAAACCACGACACCTCTTCAGGGATCTGCTTTCTGGAGTACAGGGGGATAAAGCCCTGGAAGGAAGAGGGGCCCAAGGAAGCTGGCTAATGTTCAAGGATCACCTCCTTCAAGCTCAGAAGCGATGCATCCCAACAAAGAGGAAGTCAGGCAAAAACACCAGGAGTCCTGCATTGATGAACAAGGAGCTCCTGGACAATCTCAAACAGGAAAAGGAAGCCTACAGAGGGTGGAAACAAGGACAGGTAGCCTGAGAGGTACGCAGAGAAATTGTCCGATCAGCCAGGGATCAAGTTAGGAAAGCTAAAGCCCAGATAGAAGTAAATCTGGACAGGGACATCAAGGGCAACAAGAAAAGCTTCTAAAGGTATGTCAGTGATAAAAGAAAGAATAGGGAAAATGTGGGCCCACTCAGGAAGGAAACAGGAGACCTGGTCACCCAGGACATGGAGAAGGCTGAGATAGATACTCAACGACTTCTTTGCCTCAGTCTTCACTGGGAAGGGCTCTAACCACACCACCCAAGTTGCAGAAGACAAAGGCAGGGACTGGAAGAATGAGGTACCACCCACTGTAGGAGAAGACCAGGATCGAGACCAGCTGAGGAACCTGAAGGTGCACAAGTCCATGGGACCTGATGAGATGCATCCGCGGGTCCTGAGGGAACTGGCGGATGAAGTTGCCAAGCCACTAGCCATCATATTTGAGAAGTCGTGGCAGTCCGGGGAAGTTCCTGCTGACTGGAAAAGGGGAAACATAACCCCCATTTTTAAAAAGGGAAAAAAGGAAGACCCCGGGGAACTACAGGCCAGTCTCACCTCTGTGCCCTGCAAGATCGTGGAGCAGATCCTCCTGGAAACTCTGCTAAGGCACATGGAAAATAAGGAGGTGATCAGTGACAGCCAGCATGGCTTCACTAAGGGCAAATCGTGCCTGACAAATTTGGTGGCCTTCTGCGACACTGTCACAGCATTGGTAGAAAACAGACGTCATCTACCTGGACTTGTGCAAAGCATTTGACTCTGTCCCGCATGACATCCTGGTCTCTAAATTGGAAAGACATGGATTTGACTGATGGACCACTCAGTGAATAAGGAACTGACTAGACAGTCGCACTCAAAGAGATGCAGTCAACAGCTCCATGTCCAAGTGGTGAGCAGTGACAAGTGATGTTCCTCGGGGGTCAGTACTGGGACCTGCACTATTCAACATCTTTGTTAGCAACATGGACAGTGGGATTGAGTGCACCCTCAGCAAGTTTGCCGATGACACCAAGCTGTGTGGAGCAGTCAACACGCTGGAGGGAAGGGATGCCATCCAGAGGGACCTAGACACGCTTGAGAGGTGGGCCTGTGCAAACCTCATGAAGTTCAAGAAGGCCAAGTGCAAGGTCCTGCACCTGGGCCGGGGCAATCCCAAGCACAAATACAGGCTGGGCGGGGAATGGCTTGAGAGCAGCCCTGAGGAGAAGGATTTGGGGGTGTTGGTTGATGAGAAGCTCAACATGAGCTGGCAATGTGCGGTCACAGGCCAGAACGCCAACCGTATCCTGGGCTGCATCAGAAGAAGCGTGGCCAGCAGGTTGAGGGAGGTGATTCTGCCCCTCTACTCCGCTCTCATGAGACACCACTTGGAGTACTGCATCCAGCTCTGGAGTCCCCAACATAAGAAGGACATGGACCTGTTGGAGTGGGTCCAGAGGAGGGCCACGAAGATGATCAGAGGGCTGTAGCACCTCTCCTATGAGGAGAGGCTGAGAGAGTTGGGGCTGTTCAGCCTGCAGAAGAGAAGGCTCCAGGGAGACCTTATAGCAGCTTTCCAGTATCTGAAGGGGGCCTACAAGAAAGCTGGAGAGAGACTTTCTACAAGGGCATGCAGTGATAGGATGAGGGGTAACGGCTTCAAACTGGAAGAGAGGAGATTTAGATTAGATACCAGGAAGAAATGTTTCTCTATGTGGGTGGTGAGGCACTGGAACAGGTCGCCCAGAGAAGTTCTGGATGCCCCATCCCTGGAAGTGTTCAAGGCCAGGTTGGATGGGGCTTTGAGCAACCTGGTCTAGTGGAAGGTATCCCTGTCCATGGCAGGGGGGTTGGAACTAGATGATCTTTAAGGTCCCTTCCAACCTAAACCATTCTATGGTTCTATGCCTGTAGTCTTGTAATCAATTTCACTTTAGATCCATCATCCTGACCATCTGGCATTCAACCATGTGCATCAATCTCTGGAAAAGGAACAAGCTTGTATATTCAATTCTGATTGAAGAGAGTGCTTCATGTTCAGGCTGCCTAACAGCTGCAATAATTTCAACTGGTCAACTCATTCACCTTTGAATAAGTGGTAAAACACTCCTTGATATTTAAGTGCTTGACAAAGTAAAGGTCACACCATTTCTTCTTTACACCTTTTTATTTCCCTATTTTTTTCCTGCCTCTTTTCCTCAATCCCTACGCACATGGTTTAACCCTAACTGTATACGTGGTAGAAAATTACTGCTATACTCCCTTCTACCTTCTGTCCAAGGTTTAGGGGTCATGGCAGCTATATGTCCAGGTACTCCTGGAGCTGGTCCTGGGCCAGCTGTAGGACCACTCATTGCATGTGACCCAGTACCTAGAATTTAACAAAGGAAAGAAAATTATTAAATTATAAAACATTGATACACATTAAAAAATCCCTCTGCATTCCAATATGCTAGTCTATTTATGCAAATAATCTTTGTGCATTAAATAGAGATTTAAGTGGATTCCACTGATCAAAAAATTAATGTAATGAGATATATTAAAATCACATCTTTTAAAATACTTGATGACAAAGCCACATGCATTGAAATTAAGTGACCAGTTATTCAAATTATTTTTTATAAGAAAATAGGATAATCTTTACTCTCAACTTCTAAAGCTAAATAACAGATTACAGAAATCATTAACTCTTTAAAATAATCAGCATATTTTTTAATCTCTTCTTGAAGCTAATTTTGTGCCCAAAATCATTTGTATGGTATATATTATGATATCACAAACAGAATTATTATTTCAAGTGAGTAATAAACAGCAGGAGGAGATTAATTTTTAAAAATAAAGATCACATTTTCATAGCCCTTGTTTAAAAAATGTACAAAATGGAAAAGAAAAAAGAAATACATAAAGGATATTTAAAACTGCCTTTAAGTAAACTGGAATTTTTTTCCCCATTGGAAAAAGTCCTAAAAGGTCTGAAGCTGAAAATAATGAAGAGTCAAAAAATATGCACATAATACTGTTATTAAGATACCAAGGTGGGATCCATATAATATCCACATGGCTAGATAAGCCATTTCTTTATTTTCTTGAGGTTGTGGAGGAGAGCAAAAGTGAAAGACAATCATCATACAAATTAGTGACCTTAGAAACAAAACCAAACTTCAGCAACAGAAAACTCCCCTCCTTTCCCTCCCCATTAAACTGATCTTAGGATTGGACTTATTCAGAAGACATAACAGGTGCAAGCTGTTTAAAGTAACACATCTGTTTAAGACTGAAATAAGTTTGTATACTGCATTACTGCATTATAACATCTATTATTATTATGAGAAACTCTTTTCCCTGTGTTATGCACTTGACAACATACTGCATATAGTTTCAATTTTCATGATCTGCATAATCAGTCAACTTCTAGATTTTATATCTGTTTTTCTGCATGGCAATAGGGGAGTGAAAAAGCATTCTAAGAAGAGCAGTAAAATGTAATTGGCAAATTGTGACAAACATTTGCAAAAGTGACAGGTATATTAAGGACAGACAGTATATAAATTTTATCTCTATTTTTAAAAATAATTAGTATCCTATTAATAAGGTGCTTTATGTACTTACTCCAACTTAAAACCATAGGTCATTGTTCATATAGATATCTGCAAATGGTTCCAAATTATATGCCTGCACACCAACAGTTTCTGTTATTTTCCACAGGTAGAATTTAAAGAAATATCTTGCCAATGAGATGGTGCCTACATTCACTTACTTGATTGCCTACTATAGGCAGCAGGAACCTGTTGATGCTGAATGCCAGGCAGGGTCCTCTTTCCTTGAACTGCAAGTTGGAGGTTTTCCGGTAAAGACTGACCTCTAGCTAACATTTTGTATGCTAGAATCTGAGCTCGGAGCTGATGTAGCTGTACAGGACTGAAAGGGGAAGGACTTCTGTTGGGTTGACTCATAACTTGTGGGTCTCCTGGTATCACGGGTCCTGGCTGACTTGGAGTCATCTGGGGTGGAGTTGGACCTCGTCCAGACATTGGACTTGGCACATGTTCTGGTGCTCCCAGTGGAGATAAGTGTGGAGACATGTAGCCTGGAGCAGATAAGAGATTCAAAAACTTATTTTCCAAGTTAATCAAGTCTAAACTCCACTGAAGTTGCTTTACCTTAAACAGTATCTGAAGTATAAAAAAATCTCTCTCACATTAGTAGAGCTGTAATATTTTCTACAAGAACAGAAGTATGATCCGAAATTCCCTGAGACAGCAAGAAGGCTACAAGAGCTATTATTCAAACAGAATAATTGACTCCCCTCACATTTGTGGTAAAACAAACTAAAACTAAATTGCATGTGAAATACAGCAATCAAATGGCATGACAGGGCACTGGTTCACCTGTATGTTGAATGAATATTTCATTACAGAAAGTTTTCAAAGATGTTTGCCTATTTTACAGCTTATAAAAACAGCATTATTTTTATATTTTTATATTTTTATATTTTTATATTTTTATATTTTTATATTTTTATTTAAATGTACATACATCAAAAGACCTATTCAATGATACATAACCTTTATGCCAATACTCTGCAACATACAAATATAAAAACAGACAATATCTAATTCATATTTTTATATAGTTCCTCAAGCTTATGTGGATTAAAGCTTTTCGTCTGACAAACAACATTCACTACCTTTTATCATCCAGGTGCTGGAAAACCCAGAGTATCAACTTTGAACACAAAAACTATTTTCTGAAGAAGCTGGTGGTGCCTCTGTGATAACATATTTAAGAAAGGGGAAAAAACACTACACAGCAGCTGTGAGAGAGAGGAGCAAGAAAAATGTGAGAGAAACAACTCTGCAGACACCAAGATCAGTGAAGAAGGAACGGGAGGAGGTGTTCCCAGCACTGGAGCAGAGATTCCCCTGCAGCCTGTGGAGGACCATGGTGGAGCAGATATCTACCCTGCAGCCCATGGAGGACCCCACGCTGGAGCAGGTGGATGCGCCCTGAAGGAGGCTGCGATCTCATGGAGAGCCTGCACTGGAGCAGGCTCCTGGCAGAAACTGCAGCCCATGGAGAGGAGCCCATGAAGGAGCAGGTTTTCTGGCAGGAACTGTGACCTGTGGGGGACACATGCTGGAGCAACCTGTTCCTGAAGGACTTCACCCCATAGAAAGGATCTATACTGGAGCAGTTCTTGAAGAACTGCAGCCTGTGGGAAGGACCCACATTGGAGAAGTTTGTGAAGGACTGTCTCCTGTGGGAGGCACCCCATGCTGGAGCAGGGGAAGAGCATGAGAAGGAAGGAGCAGCAGAGAAAAAGCTTTATGAACTGACTGCAACCCTCATTCCCCATCCCCCATGTGCCACTCAGTGGTAGAAGAGGAGGTAGAAGAGCCAGGAGTGAAGTTGAGCCTGGGAAGAAGAAGGAAGGGGTGGGGGGAAGGTGTTTTTAGCTTTGTTTTTGTTTCTCACTATCCTACTCTATTTTTAATTGGAAATAAATTAAATTAGTCTTCCCCAAGTTGAGTCTGGTTTGCCCATGACAGTAATTGGTGAGTGATCTCCCTGTCCTCATCTTGACCAGTGAGTTTTTTTCATCTTATTTTCTCTCCATCTTCCTGAGGAGGGTGAGTGAGAGAGCAGCTGGGTGGGCATATGGAGGCCAGCCAAGGTTGACCCACCACACAGGGTGAGCACAACTCTGAAGGGAACAGAACTCATCTTATTACAATCCTTGCTCTTTGGTGGGTTTAGGTTTGAATTTTAATTACACTTCACAAATATTACCCTGGGCTTCATAACATATCCATGAAAATATATGGTATGGGTATGCTTTTTAAGTGAGATATTGAAGACTCCAAAGCATATCCAAGACAAAAAAAAAATCTTAAGACTTAGCCTTTAGGTTATGCACTACAGTTAGATTTTAAAGATGTCCACCAACTGTGAGAGAGAGATTTGCAGAAGAAAAATAACATCTGTATTGGTCTGTCTGGGATGGAGTTAATTTTCTTCATAGCAGCCTGTATAGTGCCATGTTTTGGATTTGTGACTAAACCACTGTTGATAATGCACCAATGTTTTGGCTGTTGCTGAACAGTGCTTGCACAGTGTCAAGTCCTTCTCTGTTTCTCACTCCACCCCCCTAAGGGAGTAGGCTGGGGGTGCATGTCCTGGTTTGAGGTAAAACAGAACCAATTTTCTGTTCAGTAATGTGACTTTGCAGCTAAGCCTTTTCTAACTACTGAAATTAACAGCATATTGTGCAGACAATGTTCGCTCTCTCAGAGTGATAAGACCCATGTTTATAGTTGATGCCAAGGCATGGTATGCAGAGAGGCTCTTGATTATACTTATTGCTATAACAACCAAGGGCAGCTAACTTGGTTATGTGCCCTGTTGGAGGGTTGGACCTGTGCACCTGTGGGGAGGGGCGGACAGGACAGGTGACCCAAAACTGACCGACAGGGTATTCCATCCCATCTGCCTCATGCTCACTATAAAAGCTGAGGGATCAAAGGGTCAGCCCTCTTTCTTCAATGGCTGACATCTGAGGAGGACTCTGTCTGTTCGTCTGCCTTTGATCCCGATTCTTAATCCAGATCCGGAATCCAGTTCCCATCCGTCACTGAGTCCAGCCTGGGACTTCCCCAGTGCCATCTGGTGACACGATTGTCATCCTGGGAGCTTGATCCAGTTTTGTATATATTTCATTATTTTCTTTTTATTTTATTATTAATATTTTCATTGAATTAGTTTAGTTCCTTCTAAACTCATAAGTGTCTTTCTCTCTCTCCCTCCTCTCCTTGAAGAGAGAGGTGGGAGAGACCATCTGTCGTTCTGCCTCAGTGGCCAGTCCGGCCCAAACCACGACAGTGCACAAGAAGTCGTGAGGGAACACAGCCAAGACAGCTGACCTGAACTGACCAAAGGGATATTCCATGCCATACAACATCATGGTCAGCAATAAAAAATGATGGGGAAGTCTTTCCAAAGTAGCTGTTGCTTGGACACTGTCTGGGCATCAGTTTGCTTGTGGGAGGTGGTGAGTGATTGCCTTTGCATCACTTGGTGGGTTTTTTTCTCTTTCCTTCACTTATTAAACTGTCTTTATCTCAACTGACAAGTAATTTCTTCCTTTTGGCCTTCTGATTCTCTCCCCCTTCTGATTCTCTTCCTCCTCCCTAGGGGAGCAGGGGGGAGTGAGGAAGCATCTGGTGGGTGCTTAGTTTCTGGATGGGGTCAACCCACCACAGTATCAATTTGATGAGCCTTACAAAAAAACAAATCTCCTAGCTCCCTTTCACAGTCTTTGACTAAGTTATAGGTCACAGAACTCAAAATTTCATGCAGACTTCCCTGAGTTCTGTGGAATCAAATCTACTCCTATGATTCCTTGGCTGATCTGACATTCTGAACTGAAACTATGCCAACTTTATCTATACCTAGTCCTGGTCACAGTAAGAAGCAATTTTACTCCTTCCTTTCACTGTTTTTCCAATAAGGGCTGCATAAGGGAGCTCTACAAATTTTGACTGGTGTGATGCCAGTAGCTGTAAATTCAGAATTCATACAAGCTGAGACATGAGAGTACTAAAGAACTGAAAGTTAATGAAAGGTGGGATCTGAGGATACTAATATCTTACAGTGAAGTACACATTAAAAATAATTGAGAAAAAGAATAAAGAAAAAACCCAGAAGAATTGGGGTTGGTTGTGTTTTGTTTTGTTTTTCAAAAATAGGAAAAGGAAATGGAAGGACAGGACAGAAAAAGAAGTTTTAGTTGGGAAAAGATCAGATAAGACAGAAAAAGACTGAGAATTCAGTTTTATAGCTAAAGAGCAACAAGACAAAAAAAGAAGACACTGTTGAAAATAAGTAAAAATAAGGAACCTAAGGGAAAGATAGGAAGAAAAAGTTGAGGAAAGAATGAAAAGGGAACATAAGAGACATTAAGGGTAAAAAGATAATATTACTGAGGTTATTCAATAGAAAGACTAATATCAAAATTGCTTTTACATATATGCATCAATATATTACTGGTGATAAAAGCCATGATAAATAATGATACAGATAATACAGTTTATTCCATTTATTAATCTCCATCCACCAAAGGTGTCAGGACTGAGACTACTAACTACTCTCAAAAATAATTCTTTCTTTATTAAGAAAAGGGGGGGGGGGGGTAAATCCCACTTACTGAAGACACTGCTTTAAATGAATACATTATGGTATTAAAAAAGCATATAATTGCTGTATTGACTTATGGTTTGAAATTTTGGTTTCTTATTTATTGCATTTTTCCATTATTGTTACTTTTCCAAATCTCACAATTTCTTTTAAATAGCAGCTACTTTGAATTAAGCTGTTTTCAAAACTGTCTGCCAAAGAAAAGATTTGTCTCCCCGCCACAACATTATACTTTTCAAATTTATTTAGTCCTAAATCAGTGACGGGTTTTGAGATGCTGGATCTTAAATCTATCTGAGCTACAGAAAAGTGAAGTCAGAAAGGTGAAATGAGACATACAGCACTTGTTTTTAACCTTGACAATTCAAGCCTTAAGTGCATGACATTGCTATTGAGAGAGGAATTTCTAGAAATTGATTTTTTTGAGGTTTCTACATATTTAATTACGTTTCCTCTCTCTCTCAGTGTCATACGCATTGGGAATCTTGGCGATAAGGAAAAAAGGTTTTACAAAAGTAAAGATTAAAATAAAACATCAACTAATTATTTCAGGTAAGGACAAAAACCTTCCAAACTTATCATTATTAGCTATAAAATGTGACATTCGTGGACTCTAAAGTTTTGTGATGTCATATAGAGGTTTTCTACTTTAAGTGCAAAACCTTTAAAGAGTTAAGACACACTGGCCAACCTCAAGCACAACCCTGGGCTTCAGGAGAGCATACTTTGGCATCTTTAGGGAGCTGCTTGAAAGAATCTCAGGGTATACAGCACTAGAAAGAAGAGGGAGCCAAGAGAACTGGTTGATATTCAAGAATCACGTCATTCAAGCTCAAGAATGACATGCAGGAAGTCAAGCAAAGGCAACAGGAGGCCTGCATTGATGGACAAGCAGCTCCTGACTAAAAAAAAAGAAAAAAAGGAAGTGCAAAGGAGGTGAAAGCAGGGGCAGGTGACCCAGGAGGAGTATAGAGACACTGTAGAAGCACACAGGGATGGGGTTAGGAAAGCCAAAGCTGATCTGGAGTTGAAACTGGAAAGGGATGCGAAGGGCAAGAATTAATTTTACAAGTATACTTGCAGGAAAAGGAAAAAAAGTGGGCTCACTGCTGAATGAGGCTGGGAACCTGGTGACAAAAGACATAGAAAAGGCCAAGGTATTCAGTGCCTTCTTTGCCTTGGTCTTTACTGGTAAGACCAGTCTTCAGGAGTCCTAGGTCTAGAGAAAGGAAGACTTACGCTCACTAGAGGAGGATCAACCTAGGGAAACGTTTAAAATATCTGAATGTATGCAAGACCATGGGACCTGATGGGATGCACCCATGAGTGCTGAGGGAACTGGCCAATATCATTGCAAGGACATTCTTGATTGTCTTTGAAAGGTCATGATGATTGGGAGAGGTTCTTGAGGACTAGAAGAAAGCAAATGTCACTCCTCTTTTCAAGAAGGGCAAGAAGGAGGATCCAGGGGACTACATGCCAGTCAGCCTCACCTTTGTCCCTGGGAAGGTGATGGAAGGTGATTTATGAAAGGGAAATCAAGCTTAACCAACTTGATAGCTTTCTATGATGAGATGACTCACTTGGTGAACTAGGGGAGAGCAGCGTATGTTGTTTACCTTGACTTTAGCAAGGCCTTTGGCACAGTCTCCTATAGCACACATAACCAAATTGATGAGATATGAGATATACTGCAGCTAGTACTGTTTAACATCTTCATTAATGACCTGAATGATAGGACAGAGTGCACTCTCAGCAAGTCTGCAGATTAATAAAGAATTGGAAAGGAGTGGCCGATACACCAGATGATTGTGCTGCCATTCAGAGGGACCTCAACAGGCTGGAGAAATGGGCAGACAGGAACCTCATGAAAATCAACAAAGGGAAATGCCCAGTCCTGCCCCTGAGGAGGAATAACCCCATTCATAAATACAGGCTGGACGCTGAACAGCTTGAAAACAACTTTGTAGAAAAGGACCTGGGGGTCCTTGTTGACACCAAGTGTAACATGAGCCAGCAATGTGCCCTTGCAGCAAAAGCAGCCATCTTGGCAGCATCTTGGGCTGCTTTAGGAAGAGTGTTGCCAGTGGATAAAGGGAGGCAATTCTTCCCCTCTACTCAGCATTGGTGAGACCACACCTGGAGTACTGTGTCCAGTTCTGGGCTTCCCAGTACAAGAGAGACATGAACATACTGGAGTGAGCCCAGAAAAGGGCAACAAATATCATGAATTATGATCAGAGCGTTTGACATATGAGGAGAGATTGAATGAGATGGGATGGGAAGATGGAGCCAGACTCTTCTCAGTGGTGTCCACTGAAAGGACAACAGGCAATGGGCACAAATTGAAACACAAGAAATTCCACTTAAATGTAAGAAAAAGCTTTTTTTTTTTTTACTGTGAGGGTGGTCAAACACTGTACCAGGTTGCCCAGAGAGATTCTGGAGTCTCTGTCCTTGGAGATATGCAAAACCCAACTGGTCAAGATGCTGAGCAACCTGCTCTAGTTGACCCATTTTTGAGCAGGGGGGATTGAACTAGATGATCTCCAGAGTTCCCTTCTGACCTCAACTATTCTGTGATTCAGTGGTTTACCAGTGCAAGCTTGTACTCATAAAGCCTCTATACCACTTGATTTTTCCTATCTACACATGCATCTACTACAGATGAGCATGCACGTGAGTGCTGAATAACGTAGAAACTTATGATGGAGACTGATGAAGGTAAAGGTTATCTGGTATATATCAAAAAATAAAAGTTAAAGATATAGGGCTAAAGAATATTAAAGATACAGACAAGAAGAGTCTGGACTTCTTTTCAGAGTTTGCAAACAAGTTTTCCTCAATTAGCAGGCATTTCAAATGCATTTTTGCAGTACACATAAATTTCTACCATAAGTATGCATCAATTTCTCAAAAGCCAGCTCATTAATTGCTCAGAAGAATGCTACCTACTGAATTGCCAATGCTACCACTTCTAGATTTTCCTCAGATGTCTTTGAGTTTAGTCCTGACATAAACCCATCCTGCTTAGTTTAATCTGGGAAAGGTAACATGACCCCAGCACAGAGTGATTGTAACAAGAGAGTTCTGTGTGCTGACAGAGGACAATCAGATAGCCACTAATTCTGGAAAATATACAGGGGAGAAGACACCAAATATGAGGAAAAAAATAGCCTTGACATCGCAAGTAAATTCCCCAGATTTCATGTGAATTTTCTGCCACTTGCATCTGGGCCTAATGTAAACCATGTACCTATGCAATGCTCTGCATTACAAAATTATTAATTCACTTCTATTTAAAATGCAGAGCTACAAAGACAACTTAAATCAGAGATGCATATAGTATCTTAATAACAATGACTTTAATGCTATAATTCTAACGGTTGTCAATATTCTGAATGCAAACAATCAGCTTTTTTTTCTTATATGAATATACTTTCTTTTAACAAAT
This sequence comes from Pluvialis apricaria, assembly GCA_017639485.1. Lineage (NCBI taxonomy): Eukaryota > Metazoa > Chordata > Aves > Charadriiformes > Charadriidae > Pluvialis > Pluvialis apricaria. The sequence continues at coordinate 8,281,608 of CM030043.1, read as the reverse complement.
TATTTAAAATTAAACAATATTAGTGCCTTGTTAAAAATAAAGAATAGAATCATAGAATCATCTGGGTTGTACCTCTGGAGGTCATGTAGTCTAACCTTCTGCTCAAAACAGGGCTTACTTCAAAGTTAGATCATGCTGCTCAGAGCCTTATCCAGGCAAATTTTGAAAGTCTCCAAGGCCTCTCTGGGCCTTTGTTCCAGTGCTGCACAACTCTCACTGTGATTTTTTTTCCTTATGCACAATTAGAATATCTCTTGCTAGGCAGCAGGCACCTCTGAATAGTCTGGCTCCATCTTCTCTATGACCCCTAGTAGAAGAAGCTGCGAATCCTTCTCAAATTTTAGAAAGTTAAAAGACTTTCTTAACTATATATAATTAGCAACCATTTTTTAAAAAAACTTTGATACAACTTGATCTACACAAGTATGTCATAGCATCATGTGTTTATATAAAGTAAGCATATTATTTTCAGTCTTCACAGTGGATCAAATCCTAGTTCTAACACTTCTCCAGAAGCAAGTGGGGGGAGGGGGGGCGAGGAGTATGTATAATTTTTTTGCCTTAATTGATTCTGCTTTCATTTTATTTAGCAGATGCAAATAAAACTTTTTCTTCATTTGGACTAATTATTACAAAGTTGAGAAATGGGAGCTGAAAGCTGAGGAAAACTTGTACTCCTTTTCCACTTGATGAATAAACAGCAGATGACATTATTAATTCTAAACCACAATACCATAAAAGATAGCACTAGATGCACAATCAAGATTCCACCATTCCAAGCAGTGGAATATTCAACAGTGCAATATTGCAATATTCAAGTCAACTAAGCTCTTAATTACCACTAAATATTAAGATGATTTAAACGATGAAAATGTATGTGGACCATATACATTAAAATTTCAGTTGCTGTCAGCTCTGATACAACTGATTGCAGGAGGGTTGGGATAGGATTTTTATTGAAACGATGAATGCAAACAAGTTTTGGAAGGAAGAGATATAGACCGCAATTGAAGAAATTTAGTTCAATGGCTCATTTAGGTTGACAATCACTTTTTTCATTAATTAAATGTAGTCTCAGAAGGAGGAATAGAAGAGGTATTCACAATATACAGTGAGAGCCCATAACATCTTAGAAGAAATATACAGTGAGAAATATAGTCTGACAGGACTGAAGCTACAAGAAGATTTATTCAAGGTAAGCAAAATATAAAATTTTCCTCAATATGGCCAGTGTTAATATCATCTCTCGTGAAACTGTCAACTAAGAGAAAGATATGAAGGCCCCAAACATGCAATTCATTCAAAATTAGGACTGGAGAATTATATTGTTGAGAGGTAGTCTTCCACTGGCAGGCAGTGGTATCTTTCTATGATCTTGATCAGCATATATAATCAACTTGTTCCTGATGTTATTTACTGCTACACCACTGTTATCTTCAAATTCTACCAGCAATGAGTTTATGACATATATTTATGACAAATATATTCAGATTCCCACAAGACCAACTAGAAATGTCCCCAACTGGTTGATGATTCACTATTTAGTTATTTTTATAAGCTATCACTTAACAAGTTTTAGTCCGTTTAATATGGGTTATATTCGTTTTGTTTTGTGCTACTTATCTTCTAAATTAGAATGCTATGCAGAAGCAAGCCAAGAAGTATACATGTCTATTATATAGACAGTTGTACCTTTTATTACTGTTTATTAGTTTTATTGTAGCACAGAGAAGTCCCATGCATGAGCCATGACCCACAGTGCTAAGTATTGTACTGTATTATTAGCACATTTTGTTTCAATTGAACCAGTTTTCATTTTCAGAGTAAACATTCTGTTCATTTTAGAAAACACATTTGTTACAAGCAAAACTGTCTCTGAATGCATACTCAGGTAAAATTTTTCTCTCAGATGAGCATGCTTGAATTCCACTGAAATCAGAAGAAAAACACTTTGATGGAGAATTTGTACCTTCAGAAGTCAGTTCTATTTCGCTTAATTGGTAGCGAAAGGTGTAACTGAAAATCAGTACTTTCCAATGCTCAAGGTACAGGAACAAGTATTGACCATGATCCCAGTCACAGCCCACTCAGAGTCACACAGCAGTTCAAGCAAAGACATTCTGCTAATCTATACCCATTTTCTCTTCCCACCATTTGTTTTATTCAATCTAACAAACAGAAAAACACATCAAACAAAGCGACCATCTCTTAATAAGAGGGGACTGGTAAAACAGAGCTCCTAATTCTAGTCAGAGTCTTCAGGCATTGCTGTAATACAACTAGTTATGCAATATATAGAACCTTATCTGCTAAACTAATTAATGAAAGTAGGTGTTGTCAGTTTAATCTTCAACATACCAAGAATACGTTTCCTTTTACCTTGTGAACTAAAGGACGGGAAGAAGACATGATGAAATTAGCTTCTATTTTGTTTCTGTTGTTGGGCACAATGTTTTGGCAAAACCTACAAAGAGTACTTGACCAAACATGGCAGATATTAAATAAGGCCACTCCAGGCTGGTTTGACTTCTCTCTTGCGATTCCTTCATCATAGGATTCAAACCAATCAAATTCTTTAATGCACTTATGTTTACAATACTGACATAAAGAAGAACACTGTTTTTAAAATGAGAACTGAAATCTATAATGGACTTCAGTGATTTGCTGAAGATCGTAGAAAGTTACCCAGGTCACAGATTATATAACTTTACCCAAGCCCTTACATTACCTCTTTTTTCAGTACATGGTTGATGAACACTCCAAAAAGCAAGGTAATTAAGTTATTTCTCTATTCCTATCAATATCACAATTTATCTTTTCCAAACAGAGCACAGAGGAAATATAAGAAACTTATTCCAAGGAACTTGTGACTTCCTGTAGCACAAAAGGGCCCCAAAAATCATATTGCATGCATAATATGTATAAACCTTGATTATGTTGGTCCATTGGACTCTGAGGTGGGCCCATTCCAGGGTGAGGAGGTCGCATACTCTTCATAGAGCTACAATGAACATCTTCAACCATTCCTTTTTCATGCAAGCCATCAGTTGGCTGAAAAAAAATAAATATATCTACTGAAAAAAAAATCAAAGGGACAGAAAATAAAAATTTACACAGGTATATAAAGAAGCATATAAACTTCTCATACTACCTATTATAAGTAAATAAAATGGGACTCTCTATCCCTGGAATTAGATTTTTGGAAAGCAGAGCACAACATGAGAATGTTTATCTCCCTTCCTGCTGCTTCCTTTCCTTTTTCTGATTCCTTATGAGCTGTTTGGACAATGTCAAGTACTACAAACTGGAGGAAAATTGTCCAAACAGAAACAAATTAACTGTATTGACTTCATATAACAAAACAGTGTAATGCAGACCAACTTAGAACAGTACAGCCTGTGACTTAGGCCAAATTATTAACCCAACCTTTTGCCTTTCAGTTGCCGCTATACTGGAATGTCCCAAATGCTGTTTCCCTTCAAACACAAAGATTCCATTAAAGGAATCAGTTTCTTATGGGTATATTTTTACTTCAAATAAAAATCCTGCTTGTGACATCATACTAATTTTTCTACAGCCAGCAATCATTTATGGTATACATGGTGTTTAAGTGGCAAGGCTTTGGTAGCAGGAGGGGGCAGGACTGCAGGGGTGACCTCTGTGAGAAGAGGGAGAAGAGGTAAGGAGCTGCCCTGTGCCTGACACAGCCAGTTCCAGCCAGCTCAGCCAGAACTGATCCAAATGCTGGACAAGCGTGGGGGTGAAGAAGAGTGAGAAACAGCAGTGCAGACACCAAGATCAGAGAAGAAGGAGGGGGAGGAGGTGCCCCAGGCATCAGAGCAGGTAGCTGCAGCCCATGGAGGACACCATGCTTTTTTTGGTGTGTGTCTTTGTTTCTCACTATCCAAATCTATTTTAATAAATAAATTAATTAAATTAATTTTCCCTAAGTCAAGTCTGGTTTGTCCTTGATGGTAATTGGTAATCTATCTCCCTATCTTTATATCACCTCATGAGCTTTTTCATCCTATTTTCTCCCCCTGTCCTGTTGAGGAGGGGGAGTGAGTGAACGGCTGGGTGGGCATTTGGCTGCTGGCAAAGGCTAATCCACCACACATGGTTATAAATTAAAAACAAAACAAGGGATTATGCTTCTGGTTATGAGCAAATAGGAAGAGAGATCATAGAGTGCACAGTTCTCTTTCTGTCCCTCAAGTAAGATCCATGGAAAATACTATTGTTCTGGTTAATAAATATATATATATCTAAGAAATACATGTCCCAGTTGGTGCATAAGAACAGCCATACCACTTCAGACCAAGACCATTTTTCCCTTTCTCCTGTCTCCAGAAGGGACCGGAGGTGAATACCCAGGAAGAATAAGATCAAGGCAAACATACAGCAATGCTTCCCTCTTCTATCCTCCCAGATTCCCAGTATTTTGAGTTCAGGAGATTTTCTGATTCTGTTGACATCTTGATGCTGCTGACAATGTGACTGATGGACTAAAGTTTACTCCAAAAATTAGTGAGAAAAAGTTAATTATTTCTGGGCTAACTATATTCTATAAATCAACAGTAAATTTTCCTGTGTACAGATTTTCTGGTTATTTGAATATATAGTATTTAATTTTCACATAATTGTTGTTACATATGGGAACTATATGATTTATTAATGCCAACTTAATGTTAGATTATGCTATTAAAAGCAAATCTCTGTAAACACAAAGGAGCACAGGCACAACAGCAGGTGGAGGAACCCTAATAACCTAAGCAGAGACAGAGCCCCTGCCCTGGCTCCTCCCAGGACTGTCCCAAGGAGACCCTAAGCTCCAGTGTGAAACCCACCCGATGAGTCAACAGGAGCACCTTTCCTGAGCATCTACAGACTGAGGGGATTACTGCCTACTAGGATATGGGACTCATTTGGGAATGCCAGGAAGGACATTTTGGAATTGTGCAAGTCTTATTATGGGATGTTTAGGGGAGGAACCAAAGGCAGGGAAAGGGAGAAATCTAGGCAATTTTGGGAGGAACAAGTGTGGGAAAATAGAGGTATAAGTGGATAAAAGGGGCTGGTTGCATGTAAACAGGTCTGGTGAGTGCATTTGTCTGACCATGCCCTGCACTTGATCAGCACAGTCTGTCCTGTCTTATCATTAAACTCACCCCCTGAGTGAGGGGGCTCTCAACTCTGTGTGCATGTGTCTGTGTGTATGGAGGTCTAAATGCCAGCAACTGGAGTGGGGAACCATGTCACAGGGGTCCATGTGTCTGTGGTACCAGCACATGGAGAGACTGGAGTGCATGCTTATTGTGTGGGTATGTATGTCAGTGTGTGATTGCTAACATATATCAAGCCAAATTAGCCAGAAAGTAGGATAAGAGGTTTGGGAGCCAGAGTACAAGCCTGGGTCAGATACTGGAGGCACCAGAGGGTCTGAGAGTTGGCTACTAGAAATACTAGAAGAACCAGGAGGTCCAAGCCAACTACTGGAGAGATGATGAGATATGAGGGTCAGCTATTGGTAAGGCTGGACCAGTTACCAGAGAGATCTATTTGCATGTATATGTGTGTGTGAGGCAACTGGGAAACCAGGTGATCCAGGGACCAGCTACTGAATAGACTGTCTATGGCCAGTTATTACAAGGATCTATAGTGTGTGTGTCCGTGTGCGCGGGGGGGGGGGGGGGGGGGGAGGAGGAAGGCAAGTACCAGGAAATGGAATGAGGCTGCAGGTCTTGAGGGCTTGCATGCCAAGGTGCCAGCAACTGGAAGACCAGGGGATTCAGGGGACAGTTAATGGATTGACTGAGTGTCTGAGCCCAGCTCCTGGAAGGATCCATATCGTATATATTTTCCACTAACAGGCTTTCATCCTCATCAGCTTAGAGAGCAGAATGGGATGAGGCTATTGGTGCTGGTTGTACTTGCAAGTGCAATGTTTTCTGTTGGCGTTGATCTGTGCAGCTGTATGTATATGTGTATTTTGTGCATATGTGCCTACTAGGAACACACGCTCGCTGTCACAACTGGCTAGATCTGGAGACACAGAGCACTGGCAGCCTTGCCCCTACCCTATTACAGGATTTAGCAATCCCTTATATCAAGCAGTTTTTTCATATACTTCTGCATACTTTGGATTCTTTCAAATTCTGTATGCATTATATTATTCTCTGTAATTTAGTCAAGTATCCAATACAGAATGAAGGTAGTTTACTGGTTAGTCAATTTTAAAAGTGAGACTCATATCCCACTGCATATAGATGCACAAATATGCCCATCCTACAAATATCTGCATGAATCAGAGCATATTTTGTCTACTTTAGTCATGCACACACACAAGTGTACTACAACAAATTAACTGGCAGCCTGGCTTAACAAGGCTGTTTAAGTCAACAGTGCTGCTAAAACAAATACTTGTGTAGTTAGAGTCTTAGCCTCATTTGCAAAATCAGTAGAAAGAGGGGGAAGTAATTTTATTGTAGCTATATACTGATTGGTCACCTTTAGATAAACTACCTGGACTCTATGGTCATGGTAAATTTTAAAAGAAGCCTTGAAGTATCTCAAAGGCATAACTTGCACTCTGGTACACAGAACTTCTCCAAGATGCTCCTAAAAGCTCTATAAAAGCTTTGTGGTATGTATTTGTTTCCATTGCTGACATAGCATACAGCTCCTGATGAATGCACAAGGTGAAGCCAGATGTAGAAGTTACACTTACTGTACTGAGTATTCAACTGTTCTACTGCAGAATTCCAGGTGCTTCCTCTTTTGTGCAGTTCAGGAATCTCTCAAAAGAGAGACAATTGAAGAATGTAAACCCAGATTACCTACTGAGTTTTTGGTATTTACCAGAATGCTGGCATCTTGAGCAGTCACTGACCCAACAAACAAGGAAATGGCATTTGCAAATGTCTAATATCATAGAATCATAGAATCATTGAGGTTGGAAAAGACACTTAAGATCATTGAGCCCAACCATTAACCTAACACTATCAAGTCCACCACTAAACCACGTCCCTAAGTGACGCGCCTACCCGTCTTTTAAATACCTCCAGGGATGGTGACTCAACCACTTCCCTGGGCAGCCTGTTACAATGCTTGACAACCCATTTGGTGAAGAAATTTTTCCTAATAACCAGTCTAAACCTCCCCTGGCACAACTTGAGGCTAACAAATAAACTAACTTGATGCTTCAAGATTCATGTGCATAAAATTCAAGTATTGAATGTACCAACCTCTCAAAGATGATGATTTCAGCAGTTCAATACAACTTGGGACCATGGCTCCCCTCCACCTTAGATGTCTTTGTTTTATCAAAAGTTTTAATTATGTGTTTTTTCATACTGTAGATGTCATGTCCTTATTGACTGGACATAAAAATCATTGTTTTAATAACTAAGATTGAGCCATATGTGAAAAAGGCAAGTTGAAGAAGTTGCCATTTCAGAAAGAGTTCAAAAATGTTTTAAAAATAAATAAATGGTTCATTTTCATTTTAATTTGAAGATTTCTCTATATTCTTATAGCAATAAGAACAATTCCAAGTGACACCAATGATAATCACCAAAAGGTTATGAAATGATATCTTGCTTCTGTAAGCAGTTATTGCATATTTATGAAGATAAAACACCTGAAAAAGTGAAGTTACCATAAATTTACTTCATAATTAAATAAAAGATGAAAATTAGTAAGACAATGTCTTAAAAAAGAAAATTTCAGACATATTTCCTTATAGCAAAGGAAATTGTGTAAGCACACGTGTAAATTTAATCATGACAAGCACTCAAGTCAGATTATTCACATGCTTTAAATTAAATAGTTTCAAATTCCTTAATGAGATGGAGCCTATGTAAATTAATTTGACAAAAATTTTTAAATCGACATGGAAAATGAAACAAATATTTAAGCCTTTTAAGAGATAATAATAAAAATAAATGTTCATTAAAAAAAAGTCACCCCAGAAAAATATAATATGGAAAAATAATAGTTCCAAACAGATCTCGAAAAAGTACCTTACAAGATGTAACATGTAGGTTTAACTACAAAAAACGACTACTAGAATGGTCTTGTAGCACTTCAATTTTATTCTCTAGCAAGGCCTATTCTATTGAAATGTGCAGTTTACAAGTTAAGATTTGCATAATTGCTAGCACTGTAGTTCAAATTGGTCCATTAAAAACAAACAGGCTGTCTTTGATCTAATATGTACACCATCTTTAGTAATAAAGATGTAATCAAAGTGTAGCTGCAGTTTTGCAGGTGATATATGAAGTGCAATAGCTTGTTTTGCAGGTCTAAATGTATTAAAAGTATGCTTTTTAATCAATGGAGAGAAGTCTAGGAAAAAATAGCATTTATTAAAAACAAAATTACCTTATGCCATTGGTGCATGCCCTCCTGCAGGTAATCAGTAGATGCCATTGTCGGCACAGGATGTGGGACACTGAGCGGTCCAGGACTCAGCCCCATCATGCTGTGTACTGAACCAGGAGATGTCCCTGGTCCTGGGCTAGGTCCTAGAATTGGTCCAGGTGAAGGACCTGGTCCTGGGGAAGGACCAGGATGAGGCATAGTGCCAGGGTCCACTGGTGTAGACATCTATTTTCTTTCTCCTTTTCAATTAACAGAATAGCTCTAATGAAAAGGAAAAAAAAAAAAAACACAACAGAATTTCCATGTGTCATTAGTGTCAGTGGAATATAGCCAGGAAAAAAAAAAAAACAATACTGGACACCATTTGGATGGTGCGAAAGAAAGACAACAAAATTAAAACAGCACCTTTCCCCATCCCTCCTTTTCCCAGGCTCAGATTCACTCCCAAGCAGCACAGGGATCATGGGGAATGGGGGGGTTACAGTCAATAGTAATAGTTCCTCTCTGCCTGTCCTTCCACCTCACACTTTTCCCCTGCTCCAGCAGGGGTCCTTTTCATGGGATGCAATTTTTTCTGGAAAATTCCAGAAGGAAAAAGGAGACCTGGTCATCTGGGACATGGACAAGGCTGAGGTACTCAGTAGCTTATTAGCCTTGGTCTTAACAAGCAAGGGCTCTAGCCACATCACCCAAGTCATAGAAGGCAAAGGCAGGGACTGGAAGAATGAGGAACCACCCCACTGTAGAAGACCAGATTCTAAGGAACCTGAAGGTGCACAAGTCCATGGGACCTGATGAGATGCATCCGCGGGTCCTGAGGGAACTGGCGGATGAAGTTGCCAAGCCACTAGCCATCATATTTGAGAAGTCGTGGCAGTCCGGGGAAGTTCCTGCTGACTGGAAAAGGGGAAACATAACCCCCATTTTTAAGAAGGGAAAAAAGGAAGACCCCGGGGAACTACAGGCCAGTCTCACCTCTGTGCCCTGCAAGATCGTGGAGCAGATCCTCCTGGAAACTCTGCTAAGGCACATGGAAAATAAGGAGGTGATCAGTGACAGCCAGCATGGCTTCACTAAGGGCAAATCGTGCCTGACAAATTTGGTGGCCTTCTGCGACACTGTCACAGCATTGGTAGAAAACAGACGTCATCTACCTGGACTTGTGCAAAGCATTTGACTCTGTCCCGCATGACATCCTGGTCTCTAAATTGGAGAGACATGGATTTGACTGATGGACCACTCAGTGAATAAGGAACTGGCTGGACAGTCGCACTCAAAGAGATGCAGTCAACAGCTCCATGTCCAAGTGGTGAGCAGTGACAAGTGATGTTCCTTGGGGGTCAGTACTGGGACCTGTACTATTCAACATCTTTGTTAGCAACATGGACAGTGGGATTGAGTGCACCCTCAGTAAGTTTGCCGATGACACCAAGCTGCGTGGAGTGGTCAACACACTGGAGAGAAGGGATGCCATCCAGAGGGACCTGGACAGGCTGGAGAGGTGGGCCTGTGCAAACCTCATGCAGTTCAAGAAGGCCAAGTGCAAGGTCCTGCACCTGGGCCGGGGCAATCCCAAGCACAAATACAGGCTGGGTGGAGAATGGGTTGAGAGCAGCCCTGAGGAGAAGGATTTGGGGGTGTTGGTTGATGAGAAGCTCAACATGAGCTGGCAATGTGCGGTCACAGGCCAGAACGCCAACGGTATCCTGGGCTGCATCAAAAGAAGCGTGGCCAGCAGGTCGAGGGAGGTGATTCTGCCCCTCTGCTCCGCTCTCATGAGACACCACTTGGAGTACTGCATCCAGCTCTGGGGCCCCCAACATAAGAAAGACATGGACCTGTTGGAGTGAGTCCAGAGGAGGGGAACAAAGATGATCAGAGGACTGGAACACCTCTCCTGTGAAGACAGGCTGAGAGAGTTGGGGCTGTTCAGCCTGCAGAAGAGAAGGCTCCAGGGAGAGCTTATAGCGGTCTTTCAGTACTTAAAGGGGGCCTACAGAAAAGGTGGAGGGGGGCTTTTTATCAGGGCATGCAGCGATAGGACAAGGGGTATTGGTTTTAAAATGTAAGAGGGTAGATTTAGTTTAGATATTAGGAAGAAATTTTCACTCTGAGGGTGGTGAGGCACTGGAACAGGTCACCCAGAGAAGTTCTGGATGCCCCATCCCTGGAAGTGTTCAAGGCCATGCTGGATGAGGCTTTGAGTAACCTGGTCTATTGGAAGGTGTTCCTGCCCATGGCAGGGGGGTTGGAACTAGATGATCTTCAAGGTCCCTTCCAACTCTAACCATTCTATGAATCTTTTGAATCTCTTCTGTGAGGAAAGGCTGAGATATCTGGGACTATTTAGCCCGGAGAAGAGAAGGTTCAGGGGGAATCTTATTAACGTATATAAATATGTGAAGGGAGGGTGCAGAGAAGATGGAGCCAGGCTCTTCTCAGTGGTGCCCAGTGACAGGAGAAGAGGCAATGGGCACAGGCTGAAACACAGTATATTCTGTGTGAACATCAGGAAACACTTTTTCACTGTGAGGGTGACTGAGCACTGGAACAGGTTGTCCAGAGATGTTGTGGAGTCTCCGTCCTTGGAGATATTCAAAAGCTGTACATATATAGTCCTGGGCAACTGACTCTAGTTGGCCTTGCCTGAGAAGGGGGGTTGGATCAGATGACCTCCTGAGGTCCCTTCCAACCTCAACCATTCTGTGATTCTGTGTATTCACTAGCAAACTTCAAGCTGGGCTAACTGGTATGTAGCACCGGGGGAGGGCTTAGGTCCGGGCTGGGTTATCAGACAGGTAAGGGTCCGTGCTGCTATGCCCAGGAGGACTTGCAAAGGTAGAGTGCCTGTGGGATGAGTGGACTAGCTGGTGAGTAGAGGACCCGTGCAGCAGGTAAGAGGGCCTGGGATCCAGGCATGGATATTGGGTGGGCAGAGGGGCCACATTGGTACTCAAGGGATCCCCCAAATGTGTGCATGCTTGTCAATCTAGAGAGTGTTGTGTGTGGGTCTTCACTAGTGACCTTCCTATCTCTACCAGCCAAAGAGGAGGCAGGGGACTTGTCTGTCTATGTTTATGTTTTATGTGGGTCCTATATGTAGGTGCTGTTGAAAGCAGTGCCTTGTCTGTGGCAGTCTGTTTGACTGGCTGTCTCAGTGTCCTGTGTCTGTTTTTCTAGGATACATGCTCAGCTTCGCTACTGGTTGAACCTGCTAACAGGAAAGTGGTAGCCTCATCCCTCAGCCTGGTCATAGACCCAGGGTCCCTGGGCTGGGGTCCAGCAGCTGGGCAGGAGGGAGTCCTGAGCTGGAGTGGCAGGAGGAGATGGCCCTGTTCCTAACATCACTTAACACAATGTACCCTCTCAGGATTCCCACCAAAGCAGAGAATAGGCCCACTGAGAAGATGTAATGGAGTAGGAGAGTAGGGATGGTCATTACTGTTGGCTGCCTCAGTTGCTTGCAAACAAGGAATGTCAGGTTTACAGAACTGCCAACCTCGTTCTTGTCACAAGTAAAACAGCATTTACCCAACAGACCCAATACTTCAAGCAAGCAAAACACAATTGCATCAAGACCTTATTTGGGTATTGCCTCCCTTACCTACATGTTCTATCAGGACCAAAAATGTTTACTAGGTTCTGTTTATAAACTCCCTTTTGTTCTATTAGTTACATCTCTGTTCTGATTCAAAAAATTAGAACAAGGGTTGAACTCAATTAAAATTAACTACCTTGGGATCCCATTTCCTTGCAGGGTAAGACATGTTGATACCTCTGATGCTTATCTGTTTAAAAAAAAAAATCACAGCAGAACACCACAGGGGCTACTTAGCACCCCACAATCCCACAGCATCACCAACAAAAGGAATCACGTTTTAAAATCATCAGAAATTTATATATCATGTCAAATCTTCTTAAAGGGGCCTAGTAATTCAGCTGTATGAGAGATGAGACAGAGCAAAAGGACATTTTATAAGACAAAAGTCACTATATTGAAAAATATAGCAGCTGATAGATATTCAAGGATCACCTCCTCTGAACTCAAGAATGGTCCATCCTGATGAGCAGGAAAACATGCAAAGGCAGCAGAACATAATGCCTGCATGGATGTACAAGGAGCTCCTGACTAAACTCAAACATAAAAAGGAAGCGTACAGGAGGTGGAAGCAGGGTCAGGTGACTCAGGAGGAATACAGAGACACTGCGTGAGCATGCAGACATGGGGTTAGGAAAGCAAAAGCTCCTCTGGAGTTGAATCTGTCAAGGGACATGAAGGGCAGTAAGAAGGGCTTCTACAGCTATAACAGCAGCAAAAGGAAAGCTAAGGAAAAAGCGGGCAAGGGGGCTGGTGAAAGGGGATGTGAAAAAGGCTAAGGTGCTCATCGCTGCCTTCACCTCAGCCTTTGCCGTTAAGACCAGTCTTTAGAAATCCTAGGCCCCTGAGACCAGGGGAAACTCTAGAGCAAGGAAGACTTACCCTCAGTAGAGGAGGATCAAGTTAGGGAAGCATATAAAAAAATTAGCCATACACAAGTCCATGGGCCCTGACAGGAATGCACCCACAAGTACTAAGGGAGCTGGTTGATGTCATTGCAACACTACACTCAATTATCTTTGAAAGGTCAGGGAAAATTTTGATAGAAATATGATAGTCAAATGTTGTTTTAAAAGCTTTTGGTTTTATTGCATTATACATATGGGATAAGTTACCATGGGCAGGTACCCTTATTATAAAACTGCTCTCGAAGTCAAGTAAAAGAAGCAAATAGGCTAAGCCTGTCTAATGGCCAGTTGCCGCTAAAGGGAGTGTTACTACCTCCTCCTTGTGCTGGCACACATCTGACCTGACAGCAAGTCAGTTCAGGAACCCAAATCAGCAGAAAATTACTTTTTGTGGGGTTAGTTTTCTGCTGCTTTAGCTCCTCAGATAATGAAATTACTGTGTTATCAGAAATGTGGAATTGGTATCACTGGGAGGGAGGGAGAAGTACCAAAAAACAGAACTGATCTTGTTGGCAGCAACTGACCAGCAGTTTTATAAAAGGATGGCATCTGTGTTGCAATACACTGATTTTAGTAGACTAGAAATTCCAACTGTTAGACACTGATAAGAGTTTTCAGAAAGCTAAAAAAGCAGACCGATTCTAACTTGCAGTCTGCCTCAATTTTTATTAAGTACAAGTAACTAAAAAAATAGTAGTTGGTTCTCCAGCAAGTTGAAGGCCTATAATTCATTTTCTGGGCTCTTAGCATTGTATGTCACAAGTTGTGTTCTCATGGTTTGCGATACTTGGCAAACCCCTCAGGTGAATTACAGCTGTGTTCACTCTAAAGCAGTCTTGTCTTTCATGTGTTTCACTTGATGTTATGATTGCATAGACCTAATGAGTAACATCCTTAATATTTAAATACAAATAATACAATATATACAATAAATACAAAAAAAGGTCACATAAGTGTCTTAATCATTTTTATATTTATTTTTTTGTATTATTTTGAATTTTGTAAATAAGAATCATAATGGTTAAGGTTGGAAGGGACCTTGGGAGGTTATCTGGTCTGGATGACAGGACTGGATCCAGCATTGATCCCTGGGATACACATGCACACCCCCATGCACACCAGATTTGGGGAAGATGCAGACATGCGCGCCCCCCCCCAAGCACTCACACATACAGACGTAGGTCTTACCAGTATCTGGCACTTAGTCCTTGCAGCACACATACACACAGGATAGAGTGAGATTATGCAGCAAGATAGTTAAGAAAACATTTAGTAAGAAGATAGGACTGACTACAGTGATCAAGCACAGGGCTCAGCCAGACAAGTGTACTGACCAGCCCCATTTATACCCTATTCTGCCTACCCCCCATTTTTGTTCCTCCCTGCTCCCCCTTCTCCCTGCACATTCCTTCATGGGTTTGTACAGCTCTAACAACTCCTGCATCTCTTACAGTCTGGTGTCCAGGATACTCCTCCCCTCCCCCAACCTTTATAATCATATCGGTTGCAAAGTCCAGGTTGATTTTCCTGGAAGTGGCACCTGTAGTTTCTTCTTGATATCCCATTAATTAATGTGACTGGCAAGGTTTGTTTCTTGTCATTGTCTCCATGTTTGTTTTGTCAGGTCTGTGTCTCTACATATTTTGTTTCTGGTTTCCCCCTTTTTCCCTTAGTTTCCCAACTGACAAGTGTCCTTTTTCCAGCAGGGATAGGGTTAATTTTCCCAAGGATCTGGCACAGGACACAGGTATTCCATACCATTCGACATGTATGGTATTCCATGCCATACCCAGTCTATAGCAGGAGCTGGCCGGGGAAGAGGGCAGGAAGTCACTGTTTGGAGTGGGCTGGGGCTGGGGCTTCCTGGGTTGGGGTCGGTGAGCAGTGGTACAGTAATCGTGTTTGTACATTCCTCTACCAGTGTTATTGCTCTTTCCCTCTTTCCTTTGCTATTCTGTTAAACTGCTTTTATCTCAACCCACAAGTTTTGCCTTTTTCTTCTGATTCTCCCCACAGCTGAGGGAGGGTCGAGAGGCCACATGGTTCTTTGTTGCCAGCTGAGGCTAAACCACGACAGTCCTTTTTGGCGCTCAACGTGAGGCACGAAGATATAGGTTGAGATAACGACAGATCTGATGAGAGCTTGGTAAAACGAATTTGTTACATACATTTATTGTATTAGTTAAATCTCACCCAATTTATGGGGGAAACTGGGAGGGGGGATACTTTCCCCAGCTCTTTCGCCCCCCTTTTCTCCTTCAGGCAAGGTATGACCTGCTGAAGGGTCTTCAGAATAAGTATTATGAGGATCGGCTGAGGGACTTGGGGTTGTTTAGTCTGAAGAAAAGGAGGCTGAGGGGAGACCTTATCACCCTCTACAACTACCTGAAAGGAGGTTGTAGAGAGGTGGGAGTTGCTCTCTTCTCACAAGTTACAACCGATAGGACAAGAGGAAATGGCATCAAGTTGCACCAGGAGAACTTTAGGTTAGACATTAGGAAAAACTTCTACACTGAAAGGGTTATCAAAGACTGGAACAGGCTGCCCAGGGAAGTGGTTGAATCGCCGTCCTTGGATGTATTTAAAAGCCATCTAGATACGGTGCTCAGGGACATAGTTTAGAAGTGGGCCTGGTAGAGTTTGATAACGGTTGGACTTGATGACCTTAAAGGTCTTTTCCAGCCTATCCTGGTTTGAGGTAAAACAAGACCAATTTTGTTCAGTAACTTTGCTTCTTAGCTGGGCCTCTTCTAACTACTGAAATTAAGAGCATATTGTGCAGACAATGTTCGCTCTCTCAGAGTAATAAGACCCATGTTTATAGTTGATGCCAAGGCATGGTATGCAGAGAGGCTCTTGATTATACTTATTGCTATGACAACCAAGGCCAACCAACTTTGTTACTTGCCCCGTTGGAGGGTTGGAAGTGGAAAAGCGTAGTGGGGTCCCACCTGCGGGGAGGATCGGACAGGAAAGGTGACCCAAAACTGACCAACAGGGTATTCCATCCCATCTGCCTCACGCTCAGTATAAAAGCTGAGGGATCAAACAGCTCGCTCTCTTCCTTCAATGGCCGACATCTGAGGAGGACTCTGTCTGTTCATCTGCCTTTGATCCCGATCCTGAATGCAGATCTGGAATCCAGTTCCTGTTCATTGCTGAGTCCAGCCTGGGACTCCCCCAGTGCCAGCTGGTGACATGATTGTCATCCTGGGAGCTTGATACAGTTTTGTAGATTTTTCATCATTTCCTTTTATTTTATTATTAATATTTCATTAAAGTAGTTTAGTTTCTTCTAAACTCATAAGTCTCTCTTTCCCTCCTCTGCCTCTCTCTTTGAAGAGGGGTAGAGGGGAGCATCTGTCGGTCCCATCTGGGGTCCCCTATGTCCCCAGTGGCCGATTTGGCCTAAACCACGACACAGCCATATGATTCTATGACAGCTTTTGAAAATTTTGAATACCCTTGGGATGCTTAAACAAATACAAAATTGGGTTTTCAGGCAGGGGCTGAAATGGTTAAATTGCAGACAGAATGGAAATAATGTAAAAAGAGATAACTGCAAAGAACTCAGACAGCATGGACTGTAACTCAAGGCCAGAACGGGAGGCGAGTACAAGTCAGTCTAGGAGGTTAAGCGCACAATTCTTAGGAAAAAGTTTAGGAAAACAGCGGATAGCCCATCAATTTCTATATATGCCTGAATGTCCGATATCCTTGATGGGAAGGGACTTGTTAAGTAAATTAGATGCCCAAATAAGTTTCAATGATAGGGAGGTGCAGTTGAAAATACCTGAGTCAAAAGCAGTGGAAGCGAGAATTTTTATGTTACAGAATACACAGACACCAGAGGAGGAGATTCCTGCAGAAGTAGAAGATGCAGTTATTCCACTGGTTTGGGCCAGCGGCGTTCCGGGTCGATCCAAATTGGCAGAAGCAGTAAGAGTTGTTTTGAAGCCCAGGACAAAGCCAGTAAGACAAAAACAGTATCCTATTAAAATGGAAGCAACGAGGGGATTAGAGGAACTGATCACTAAGTTTTTAAATTATGGACTATTAGTAGAATGTGAATCAGAATACAACACTCCAAAATTACCTGTAAAGAAACATAATGGTAAAGAGTATACCCTCACCATATTTCTCACCTCACATGCTTTTGGACTTCACCCCCAAACAACTACAGGACCCTGATGAAGTGATCGAATATTTGAAAGGAAAATGCTGCAGCTATTCCAGAGAGGCACAACTTACTGCACTGTGCTGGGCCCTGGCCAGTATCTACCAAACACTGCTCGATATTATGCAGCACCCTCAAGGGAAAGAGGGGGAAACAAGACCAGCAGGCACTGCAGCTGAACCAGACAACCAACCCATACCAGTATCAGTTGCTCCTATACAGAAGAAGAAATACACCAAGAAATCAGTTCGCTTAGTAAGGGATGACAATTCACAAGGGCCATCACAAGAACAAGAGGAAGAGACAGAATCAGAGATAATCACCCAATCCCTATCCCTGAGAGAGCTGCAAGATACATGAAAAGAT
Source organism: Pluvialis apricaria (assembly GCA_017639485.1). Classification (NCBI taxonomy): domain Eukaryota; kingdom Metazoa; phylum Chordata; class Aves; order Charadriiformes; family Charadriidae; genus Pluvialis; species Pluvialis apricaria. The sequence goes on along the minus strand of CM030043.1, from coordinate 8,264,177 downwards.
TTCAGGGACTTCCGGTGGAGCACAGTCACCTGGCTGCTCAGATAACAGAGCCATTAGACTGGAATTAGAGGGCAGAGCAGTCAAGCAGCTGGGATCCCTGCCTAGGGAAGGGGGCATTGACAACGCGATTGGGAAAAAGACAAAAACCCTCAGCCTCTGGAGGCGACTCCTGTCAGGCGTGAGGGAAAGAAAAACCTTTGGTGAAGACGTATGTCATCCAAGCAAGTGGATCACCATGGAAAGAGGTATCCAGTACCTCAGGGAATTAGCCGTGCGGGAGATGATTTATTATAACCCAGACAATGCACAGTTACCCACATATCCTGTCCAATGCACAAGGCCCATGTGGCGGATGTTTGTACAGAGTGCGCCGTCGTCGTATGCCAACTCCTTGGCAGTGATGGAATGGAAAGGTGAAGAGGGACCAACAGTGGATGAGGTGGCTGGCTGACTCCAGCGATACAAAGAAAGTCTCTCTTCCCCCCTTGTCTCAGCTGTGGAGAAACTGTCCCAGAAGGTCCAGTAACTTGAAGAGAATATGTCCTACTCCCCACCTGTACGGGCCAGCATCTCAGCTATTAGGAGCAGGCGTTTCCCTACTCAAGAGGGAGAGTATAGAGGGTACACACCACGAGGCACCCTGTGATTTTACCTGCATGATCACGGAGAGGACATGAGGAGGTGGGATGGACAACCTACTTCGACCCTACGGGCACGGGTACGTGAGTTGCAAGGAAGAACAATCACAAAAGGGGATCCTTCCAGGAAAAGTGCTGCTCCTGTTTCCAGCAGGAAGTTCCCCAGACAGAGGAGAAGGCCTGATCTTACCTCTGATCCTCTTGAAGGGACCTCCAAGTCATTTCTGCAACAAGTGAGTAATGGATACTGTGACCAGGATTAGAGGGGCCCTGCCTCCAGCCAGGTGGGGGAAAGGGACAACCGGGTTTATTGGAATGTGTGGATTCGATGGCCTGGCACATCAGATCCACAGGAGAAAAAGGCTCTAGTGGACACCGGTGCACAGTATACCCTAATACCATCAAGTTACAGAGGGGCAGAACCCATTTGTATTTTTGGAGTGACAGGGGGATCCCAAGAGTTGACTGTATTGGAAGCTGAAGTGAGCCTAACTGGAAATGAGTGGCAAAAGCATCCCATTGTGACTGGCCCAGAGGCTCCGTGCATCCTTGGCATAGACTGTCTCAGGAGAGGGTATTTCCAAGACCCAAAATGGTACTGGTGGGCTTTTGGCATAGCTGCCTTGAAGACGTAGAACATTAAACAGCTGTCTACATTGCCTGGTCTCTCAGAGGACCCTTCTGTTGTAGGGCTGCTGAGGGTCAAAGAACAACAGGTGCCGATTGCTACCACAATGTTGCATCGGCAGCAATATCGCACTAACCGAGATTCTCCTGATTCGCATCCATAAGCTGATTCGTCAACTAGAGACTCAAGGAGTGATCAGCAAGACCCGCTCACACTTTAATAGTCCCATATGGCCAGTGTGAAAATCTAATGGAGAGTGGAGGCTAACAGGGAACTACCGTGGCCTGAATGAAGTGACGCTACTGCTGACCGCTGCCATGCCAGACATGCTAGAACTTCAATACGAACTGGAGTCAAAGGCAGCCAAGTGGTATGCAACAACTGATATTGCCAATGCATTCTTCTCAATCCCTTTGGCAGCAGAGTGCAGGCCATGGTTTGCTTTCACTTGGAGGGGTGTCCAGTACACCTGGAATCGACTGCCCCAGGGGTGGAAACACAGCCCCACCATTTGCCATGGACTGATCCAGACCACACTAGAACAGGGTGAAGCTCCGGAACATCTGCAATACATTGACGACATCATCATACAGGGTAACACAGCAGAAGTTGTTTTTGAGGAAGGCAATAAAATAGTTCAAATCCTTCTGAAAGCTGGTTTTGCCATAAAACGAAGTAAGGCCAAGGGACCCGCACAGGAGATCCAGTTTTTCGGAATAAAATGGCAAGATGGATGCCATCAGATCCCAATGGATGTGATCAACAAAATAGCAGCTATGTCTCCACCAACCAGTAAAAAGGAAACGCAAGGTTTCTTAGGTGTTGTGGGTTTTTGGAGGATGCATATTCCAGATTACAGTCTGATTGTGAGCCCTCTATATCAAGTGACCTGGAAAAAGAATGATTTTAAATGGGGCCGTGAGCAACGACAAGCCTTCAAACAAATTAAGCAGGAAATAGTTCATGCAGTAGCCTGGGGCCAGTTCGGGCAGGACAAGATGTTAAAAATGTGCTCTACACTGCAGCCTGGGAGAATGGCCCTACCTGAAACCTCTGGCAGAAAGCACCAGGGGAGACTCGAGGTCGACCCCTCGGGTTTTGGAGCCAGGGATACAGAGTATCCAATGCCCACTATACTCCAACTGAAAAAGAGATATTGGCAGCATACGAGGGGGTTTGAGCTGCTTCGGAAGTGGTTGGTACGGAAACACAGCTCCTCTTAGCACCTCGACTGCTGGTGCTAGGCTGGATGTTCAAAGAAAGGGTCCCTGCCACACTTCATGCAACTGATGCTATGTGGAGGAAGTGGATTGCACTGATCACACAGCGGACTCGAATGGGAAACCCCAATCGCCCAGGAATACTTGAAGTGATCATGGACTGGCCAGAAGGCAAAGATTTCAGAATATCACCAGAGGAGGAGGTGACCCATGCGGAAGAGGCCCCACCGTACAATAAACTACCAGAAAATGAGAAAAAACATGCCCTGTTCACTGATGGGTCCTGCCGGATTGTGGGAAAGCATCAAATGTGGAAGGCTGCTGTGTGGAGTCCCACACGACGAGTTGCAGAAGCCTCTGAAGGACAAGGTGAATCGAGCCAGTTTGCAGAGGTGAAAGCCATCCAGCTGGCTTCAGAAATTGCCAAACAAGAAAAATGGCCAGAACTTTACCTTTATCCTGATTCATGGATGGTGGCAAATGCTCTGTGGGGGTGGTTACAGCAGTGGAAACAGAGCAACTGGCAGCGCAGAGGTAAACCCATCTGGGCAACTGAACTGTGGCAAGATATTGCTGCCCGGATAGAGAATCTGGTTGTGAAAGTACGTCATGTAGATGCCCACGTACCCAAGAGTCAGGCCACTGAGGAACATCAAAACAACCAGCAGGTGGATCAGGCCGCTAAGATGGAAGTGGCTCAGGTGGATCTGGTCTGGCAACATAAGGGTGAACTATTTATAGTTCAGTGTGCCCATGACACCTCAGGCCATCAAGGAAGAGATGCAACATATAAAAGGGCTCATGACCGAGGGGTGGATTTGACCATGGACACTATTGCACAGGTTATCCACGAATGTGAAACATGTGCTGCAATTAAGCAAGCCAAGCGGTTAAAGCCTCTTTGGTATGGAGGACGATGGCTAAAATACAAATATGGGGAGGCCTGGCAGATTGATTATATTACACTCCCACAAACCCGCCAAGGCAAGCGCCATGTGCTCACAATGGTGGAAGCAACCATGGCACCCCAGAGAGAATTGAGTCAGACAATGGGACTCGTTTTCGAAACAGCCTCATAGACACCTGGGCCAAAGACCATGGCATTGAGTGGGTATATCACATCCCCTATCATGCACCGGCCTCAGGGAAGATAGAACGATACAACGGACTGTTAAAGACTACACTGAGAGCCATGGGGTGTGGGACTTTCAAACACTGGGATACACATTTAGCAGAGGCCACCTGGCTAGTCAACACCAGGGGATCTGCCAACCGAGCTGGCCCTGCCCAATCAAAACTTCCACGTACAGTAGAAGGGGATAAAGTCCCTGTAGTGCACATGAAGAATATGTTAGGGAAGACAGTCTGGGTTAGCCCTGCCTCAGGCAAAGGCAAACCCATCCGTGGGATTGCTTTTGCACAAGGACCTGGGTGCACGTGGTGGGTGATGCGGGAGGATGGGGAGGTCCGATGTGTACCTCATGGGGATTTGATTCTAGGTGAGAATCTCCCAAACCAATGACAGATGGACTTTGATAAAGCAGAGTAAAGTGCAGCGGTGAGGTAATAAGAACTGACCTCATCAGCTGGCGCCCAGCCACTTCCTTGAGATCAACGTCTTCAACCTGCGAACTGCAGGCATGGGCCACACCAGGTACACCAGCCGTGAGCTCCAAAATGCAGCATGCACCAGTGCAGCACCACACCATTTCGCCTGTCCTGAGAGACTGCTTTCACAGATGGGGCCCACGGGGGGGGGGGGGGGGGGGGGGGGGGGGGGGGGGGGGGGGAAGGGGGCAGGAAGTCGCTGCTCAGCACGGGCTGCGGCAGTGCAGGTCCAGTCGGTGAGCGGCGGTGCCCTAATCGCGTTTGTATATTCCTTTATCCGTGTTATTGTTACTGTTTTCTCTTCCCTTTGCTGTTCTGTTAAACTGCCTTTATCTCAACCCACGAGTTTTGCCTTTTTCTTCCTATTTCCCCCCCCACGGCTGTGGGGGGTGGAGCGAGCGGCCGTGTGGTTCGTTGCTGCCGGCTCAGGCCAAACCACGACAAACTGACATAAACTAGTGTTATTCAATTTACATAACAGGAGCTGAACTCATAAAAGTTCGCTCTTGGAAGGCAACTTGCAGTTTTGCATACAAACCATACTATCACCTCAGGTTTTTATCCAGATGCTTAGGACAGACAAACAAGCTCTGTACACCGCCCCAGGTTTTTCTCAAGCCCTCTGTCAGAGATCACCATCCTCACACAGTAGAACGAGTAGAATGAGTTGTGTACCTGCATCACAGGCATTTCAGTGTGGAGGTCAAATAACATAAGGCTCTTTTTGTAAAAGAGATTATTTACTTTTGGATAGTTCTAGTAGTCCCCACCTCCAACTCTTTCCCAATCCTCTTGTAGAATCTCATCCCTACTGTCTAGTTGTTTTGGTTTCTCATGAAGCAGTTTCTGAAGTACTGTAAATTACAGCCTAAGTTATTTAATAAAGCAAAAATCAGCACCGAGAAAAGAGTGGCTAACAGCTAGGAGCTGGATCTACTACACCCATCCCAAGGGAAGTCATCAAGAGTCAGTGTCCATAGAAGATGAGCATAAGCAATGCTATCAAATTTTTCACTGAAGTAGTTGAGGCATGTGTATATGATCCCTTTTAACAGCTTTGCTACAGAAGACAATAACCTTCAGGAAAAGAGTAGGTAATTGGAGTTAAGAGTATAAGGAACAACTACTTCACCACATATCAATATTCACAACACTCTGCCAGTGCCTAAAAATCAAGTCTACACTTGGGAGTAGCACTATACAGTGCTACACGCACAGATTTTACTCTTTTAGGGGACAGAAGACTCACTCATTACTTTGCTGACTGGTTAGGGATCAAGGGGAAGCAGAGAGAAAGAGATGCTCATGTGAAGAGTGATAGTTGTGGGGTTTTTTTTCTGACAATTAAAATCTTTTTTCAATCTCAATCTTATAATCCTATCTATAACCTATAACTATGAAAGCTGTGCAAATAAGGCATAAGCTTCTACTTGCTTCCATTTTCATGGCAAGTGATCTTTATGTTGTAACTTTCCATTTATTACTCCCACTAGAGGATCAATCTGAAATGAAAAACTGAAATGAAGGAGCACAGAAGAGGCAGAGGTCACGGACACTCTATGTATGGAGATCAATTGCAGTAGGAAACAAAAAGTATAATGAGTATTGCAACAATTTGTAAAAATGGTCTTATTTGCTCCTAAATTAAAAATCCCTTTTAGAAAGAATGGCCTTCATTTGTATAACAATACATTGACTCACACAAAAAAGGCTGTTGACCTTGACACGTAACTCTCATAATACTAAAGGAAGAAAATTTTGGTGTAACATTTATTGCCTCGATTCAGGGGTTATGGTTAGATGTGAGTAACACCAAAGAAAGATCTAAATATACAGGAAAGGTGGCAAATGGAACGATGCTGTAAATGACATGGGTTCCATATCATTTAAACAGGAAACAAACACAAGATTTAGTTTGCTACAGTTTGAAAAAAAAATAAAAATCCATATATCTTTGACTCTTCAGCTAATTACTTACCTGTCTAAAATATTCAAAGACCTTCTTAGAAAGAATGGAGTTCGTCTAATGTTTGGAAATGTTGGACATCAAAAAAAAATTTTGAACATCAAAAACCAAAATAAACAGCAAATATAAAGGAAAAAAAAATCAATTCCAATGTAACCTATTTAGTCATACTGAGGTTACAGCACAGTATTTATTCAATAATATTTACACTCACTTTAAAAATATTTTTTAAAAATCTGATTCCAATTATAGGTTAAAAATACTTTTTTCCATCATGTATATTTTGTTTCTCCTTAATCATAAATTTTGTTTGGGCATGAAAAGACAAATTTATAAACTCCATTCTTCCTCTAGCAAATATAAAGGGCTTCCTTAAATGTGGTCAGGGGAAGTACCAATTGTTTTATCTACATACAAACTTCATATGAATAATATTAAAATAAAATAATATTTTTTTAAAAAAAAGGATCCAAACTCAATCACTCCTTTTCCCCCTGCACACAGAGACTGGATCTTTAGAGATCTCAAGTTTCCCACTCTGATTGTCTTCATTAAACAGTAAGCTTTTTCTTTTAAAACCCCAACATGAATTTTCCAGAATTGGCAGGGAATGTACAGGCATCGACTTTATAACTGTAACACACCCAAGAACCTCCATACACAAACACACAAGTGACATGCAAGCACATTTAGCAGAACTATATTTCATTCCTAGGAAGTTTTAGCCTCAATCAAGAGTATCTCAGAATCGATTTTCAAAGAGACAGTCGTGCTTTCTTCTCTCACTCTACAAAGCAATGGCTGCACTGCTTTTCCTGGTGGGTTATCTTGATGAAGTGACACCCAAAAGCGAGATCTAAGCATGCACTACTTGGGTTAAGAGCCAGATGCATAAACAGGAAGCATGTTTCATGGCAAAGCTAGGCCTCTCTCTCCTCCTCTTTTTTCGTCATCACGTCACACCAATCAAACACATCCATAACTCTGTAAGTCTGTATTTGGCTGCTGTGACTTCCCAATTCTCTGCTGCTGAACACATACGCAGGGGGAAGGAAGGACGGAAGGAAAAACCACCACCACAAAAAAACCCCACCCCACACCACACCAACAAAATAAAGCAACCCCAAAAAAACACCTCCAGCTACCACAAAATGCTGCCTTTCTCTCTCCAGAGATAGAGACAGGCTGTAACTGTTCTCCTTCTCCAGGCTTACTCAGCACACAGCACCCAGTAACAAACTGGAACGCTCCTGAAAGCCCCATTTTCTCCTTACCTCCTCTTAACCACCGGGGGGGGGGGGGGGGGGGGGGGGGGGAGAACCAAAGCACACCACACCACAAATCCACCCTTTTTTTTGTGTGCAAAGAACCCCTCTCCCAACAGGATGATGAAAATCACATCTTTACAAAGGCCTTGGATCTATATTAAAAGGCAGATTTTCTATACATACCGGAAATAACATGTAAATTGCATGGAAGACAATTATAAATTTTTAAGTGCATGCTGTTTTATGCTACTCTTTGTTCCTCAGACTGCTGCAAGGGTGGTGTGTGGACACTACACTTGCTTTTTTTTCCCCAGAAAAAAAGGGAATGAGGGAAATTTTAGGAAATTGATCACAACATTTTTACAGCAGGAGTGACTTGACTGTGCAATTAAAACCAGAGACTGAAAGATACTAAAACGAAAGGCAACAGGAGCTGCAGCCTTGGTTACTGAATCCCCTACCCCCCAAACGTTCTCCCGCGTGTTTGTATGTTTGGAATAGTCAGACAGGGACATTATCCAGCTCACGGCCTCCTTGGCAGTGCTAGTTAATACTGCTGCTCTAACAAGTGACACCGCTCCTCACACAAAGCTCTTTCCACTCCACTTCTCTTTCCTGAGCCACATCTACTTAATTCTTTGCAATAGAAGACGACAATGCCATTACAAAACACTCACAAAGCGCAGCATTTGTTCTCCCCTTCCCCAAGACAGAAGGCAATGAATTTAAAAGTGCAACATTCAGCTGCATGCAATAAATCTAACCCTTCTGCTCAAAAGACTGGAAGATGATAATCTCCCTCCTAACACACTCTGTTTAGAGCCACTAAAATACAGATCAATCAATTAATGCAGAAAAAACCCAAACAAACAAAAAAAAAACCACAAGACCAACTCCCAGCCCCATCATAGCTGCTGAGCTGCTCCTGAAGAGGCTGTTGCTTCTGGGATCTATTTCTGTTTAGACTGCTTTGCCTGGAGCCTTTGAAACGCTGGCTTCAGACAAAATACCAAGGCATTACAAAAGCAGCTGATTATTCTTATCTTAATTTGTCAAAGGCTTTCTTTAAAAGTTACATATACACACAGACAGATAGATTGATAGATGCACATACGCACCATTCCCTGCTTCCTCCTCCTTCTCTCTGTTGGTGCAGCTGACTTGCAAATCAGGAAGAAGGTTGGTGTATTTTTTTATTCTTAATAGAAATTTACATTATGATTATTCCAGAAATACTGGATCAAAACTTTTTTTCTCTTCATCCACGGAAAAATATAAATATTTTTTGAGAAATGGAAGTTAGAGATAGCAGAAAGGAATGGAAGGCAGGCACACAATTCTTGAAGCCAGCAGGCATATTTTTTAAGCAGCGAAAGTAAGCATGATACATGCTTACATAATTAATAATAAATTATTTTAAAAGAAAAAACTGTAATGGAAAAGGTTGAGAGTATACATGGGAAGAGGGGGATGAAATCGTAAATTACATTTACCGTGCTTTGAAAGAATGTTGTGTTGAACGGCTTCCCTCTCTGTGAGTCACTCAGAACACAAAACCAGAGGAATGAGATTATGACCTCATTGCTGACAACTACTCCCTCCTCCTGCCTCATCCCACCGCTTCTCCAACCCACCACCATCGGTCAAGAAAAGGGTTCTCCCATTGGTTCACCTCAAGGAGAGCACCCGCCTCCTGTTCAGAAAGGGCGATCCGACTGAGACTCATTAACTGTTGTTTAGCCTGGAACGGAGGGGGTGGGGCTGCATTAGGAAGAGCATTGTCAGCAGGCCGAGGGAGGTGATCATTCCCTTCTACTCAGCACTGATGATTCTAGTATCCCCAAGTCATTCTCAGCAGAGCTGCTCTCAATCCTTTCATCCCCCAGCCTGTATTTATACTGGGGGTTGTCCTGACCCAGGTGTAGGATCTTGCACTTGGCCTTGTTGAACCTCATGAGGTTCACATAGGCCCACTTCTTGAGCTTGTCCAGGTCCCTCTGGATGGCATCAAATGCACCGCTCAGCTTGGTGACTTTTCAAATATCATGGAGAGTGGCCTTGCAACTACATCAGCCAATTCCTTCAGGAATCTCGATGGGTCCCATAGACTTCTGTATGTTCAGGTTCCTCAGGTGGTCTCAAAGCTGGTCTTCTCTTACAGTGGGAGGGACTTTGCTCCCCCAGTCCCTGCCTTGAGGTCCATCCACTTGAGAGGTGTGGGGAGAGAGGTTGCCAGTGAAGACTGAGGCAAAAAAGTTGAGTAACTCAGCCTTCTCCTCATCTGTTGTTACCAGTTTACCTGTTGTCTTCATCACGGGGGGGTATGTTTTCTTTGACCTTCCTTTTCTGGCAGACATACCTGTAGAAGCCCTTCTTATTATTCTTTGTGGCCCTTCTAAAGTTCAGCTCCAGCTGCTCCTTAGCCTTACTGACCCCATCCCTACACAACCGTGCAACATCCCTATACTCTTCCCAGAATACCTGTCCCTGCTTCCACTGCCTGTGCATTTCCTTCTTGCCCTTTAGTTTGACCAGCAGGTCTCAACTCAGCCATGCTGGTCTCTTGCCTTCCTTTCCTGATTTCTTATACCTGGGGATTGAGAGCTCTTGCATGTGGGACAAGGCCTGAAATGCAAGACTCCAAGTACTGTCCAATTGATAAATGGGGACGTGCTGGAACTTGTAGGCCGCAAACCCTGGGAGGACAAAGAGGGTAACAGAAAACTAGCGACAGAATGTTGACTGATGAGTCATACCGAGATAAGATGTAACAAGTTGTGGAATGAAGGCTTAACTGCTGATAGTGGAAACTTACTTAAGGTGTCCTGTGTTTGTTACTAAACAATCAGGGGTTGCTGAATAGGCGGTGTTTAGCTTTAAGAACCAATCTGTTTGAAACACGCAGCTAATGAAAACATATATAAATGCGTAATTGTGTACAATAAATCTACATTTTGCTTGCATCAAGCTGTGTCCCATCTCTCAATCGCGGCACTTGCGCTCTGTGGAAAGCATGCTTTAAGATTTGCCAGCTCTGTTCTGCTCCTTTGTCCCTGAGGGCAGTTTCCCAGGGGGTCCCATTGACAAACTCCTTGAAGAGCTGGAAGTTTGCTTTCCTAAAATTCAGGGTCCTGACTTTATTCCTCACCTGCAAACCCCTCAGGACTGCAAACTCCACTCCAGTCCTGTTCAATATATTCATCAATGACCTGGATAAAGGGATAGAGTGTACCATCAGCAAGTTTGTGGGTGACACAAAACTGGGAGGGGTGGCTGACACGCCGAAAGGCTGTGTTGCCATTCAGCATGATCTGAACAGGCTGGAGAGTTGGGCAGAGAGAAACCTTATGAAATTCAACAAGGGCAAGTGTAGGGTACTGCATCTGGGGAGGAATAACCCCATGCATCAGTACAGGTTGGGGGCTGACCTCCTGGAGAGCAGCTGTGTAGAAAGCGACCTGGGAGTCCTGGTGGACAACAGGATGACCATGAGCCAGCAATGTGCCCTGGTGGCCAAGAAGGACAACGGCATCCTGGGGTGTATCAAGAAGAGTGTGGCCAGCAGGTCGAGGGAGGTCATCCTCCCCCTCTACTCTGCCCTGGTGAGGCCGCATCTGGAGTCCTGTGTCCAGTTCTGGGCTCCCCGGTTCAAGAAGGACAGGGAACTGCTGGAGAGGGTCCAGCAAAGAGCTACCAAGATGATTAGGGGACTGGAACATCTTTCTTATGAGGAAAGGCTCAGGGACTTGGGTCTGTCTTCTTAGTCTGGAGAAAAGAAGACTGAGGGGGGATCTTATAAATGCTTATTAATACTTAAAGGGAGGGTTCCAGGAGGATGGGAACAGTCTTTTTTCAGTTGTGCCCAGTGATAGGATAAGAGGTAACGGGCACAAACTTGAACATAGGAAGTTCCATCTAAATATGAGGAGGGACTTCTTTACTTTGAGGGTGGCAGAACACTGGAACAGGCTGCCCAGAGAGGTTGTGGAGTCTCCCACTCTGGAGACATTCAAAACCCGCCTGCACGTCGTCCTGTGCAACCTGCTGTAGGTGTCCCTGCTGTGGCAGGGGGGTTGGTCTAGATGATCTCCAGAGGTCCCTTCCAACTCTGACCATTCTGTGATTCTGTGGTTCTATGATCACTGCAGCCCAGGCTGCCTCCCATCTTGCTGTCTCAAATTAGCTCACTTGCGTTGGTGACCAACAGGTCTGGTATCACATCCCCTCTGGTAAGGCTGTCTATCACCTGGCTTAAGAAGTTATCCTCCATGCACTCCAGGAGTCTCCTGGATTGCCTACAGCTCACCGTGCTACTTTTCCAGCAGATGCCAGGGTGGTTGAAGTCCCCCAGCAGGACAAGAGCCTGCGAGCATGATGCCTCCTGTAGCTGGAGTAAGAAGGCTTCATCAGTAGGCTCCCCTTTATTAGGTGGCCTGTAGTAGACACCAACCACAAGGAGGTTCCCTTTGGTGCCTCAGTCTCTAATTCTTACCCATAAGCTCTCAACCTGCTCGTAGCTATTCTTCAGAGACAGCTCTTCACACTAGCCATTTCTTGATGTAGAGGGCAACACCTCCGGCCCTCCTTCCCTCACTTGTCCCTTCTGAACAGCCTGTAGCCATCGATAGCAGCTCTCCAGTCATGGGATTCATCCCACCAAGATTCAGTAATGGCAACTAGGTTGTAGCTTTCTAGCAGCACGGTGGCTTCCAACTCTTCCTGTTTGTTGCCAGTGCTACATGTATTGGTGTAGAGGCACTTCAGCTGGGCTGTCAGAAGTGTCACCTTTTTAGAGGAACACCCCTTAATTCCTTTGAGGTATTTTCAACGGTGTTCCCCCGTTGGCTCCTATTACCTCAGGAGCCCCTAGCTCATCTCCATGTCGTGGTTTGGGCCAGACTGGCCGCTCAGGCGGAATGACAGATTCTCTCCCCTACCTCTCTCTGAAGAGAGGCAGGAGAGAGAGAGAGAGAGACTTATGAGTTTAGAAGGAACTTGTCCTGGTTTGAGGTAAAACAGGACTAATTTTGTCCAGTAACTTTGCTTCTTAGCTGGGCCTCTTCTAACTACTGAAATTAACAGCATATTGTGCAGGCAATGTTTGCTCTCCTCAGAGTGATAAGACCTATGTTTATAGCTGATGCCAAGGAGTGGTATGCAGAGAGGCTCTTGATTATACTTATTGCTATAACAACCAAGGCCAACCAACTTTGTTATTTGCCCCGTTGGAGGGTCGGAAGCGGAAAAGCACAGTGGGGTCCCACCTGCAGGGAGGAGCGGACAGGACAGGTGACCCAAAAATGACCAACAGGGTATTCCATCCCATCTGCCTCATGCTCAGTATAAAAGCTGAGGGATCAAAGGGTCATCCCTCTTTCCTTCAATGGCCGACATCTGAGGAGGACTCCATCTGTTAGTCTGCCTTTGGTCCCTATCCTGAATCCAGATCCGGAATCCAGTTCCCGTCCGTCACTGAGTCCAATCTAGGACTTCCCAAGTGCCAGCCAGTGTCGTGACTGTCATCCTGGGAGCTTAATATGGTTTTGTATATTTCTCATTATTTCCTTTTATTATTAATTTTTCATTAAAGTAGTTTAGTTCCTTCTAAATTCATAGGTCTCTTTTCCCCTCCTCTGCCTCTCTCTTTGAAGAGAGGTAGAGGGGAGCATCTGTCAGTTCCATCTGGGGTCCCCTATGTCCACAACAGAACTAAACTACTTTAATGAAATATTAATAATAAAAGAAAAAGAAAATAAGGAAATACATACAAAACCATATCAAGCTCCCAGGATGACAATCATGTCACTGGCTGACACTGGGGAAGTCCCAGGCTGGACTCAGCAATGGATGGGAACTGGATTCTGGATCTGTATTCAGGATCAGGATCAAAGGCAGATGCACAGACAGAGTCCTCCTCGGATGCTGGCCATTGAAAAAAGAGGACTGACACTTTGATCCCTCAGCTTTTATAGTGAGCATGAGGCAGATGGGATGGAATACCCTGTTGGTCAGTTTTGGGTCACCTGTCCTGTCCACTCCTCCCTGCAGGTGCGACCCCTCTATGCTTTTCTGCTTCCGACCCTCCAATGGAGCAAATAACAAAGTTAGCTGGCCTTGGTTGTTATAGCAATAAGTATAAGCAAGAGCCTTTCTGCATAGCATTCCTTGGCATCGGCTATAACCTGGGTCTTATCACTCTGAGAGTGAACATGTTTTCTGCACAATATGCTATTAATTTCAGTAGTTAGAAGAGGCCCATCTAAAAAGTGAAGTTACTGAACAGAAAAATGGTTCTGTTTTACCTCAAACCAGGACACTCTGTAAGAGTTCAAGTGTGCTCCAGTGTACCCAGCAAGTCTCACAGCAACAGGATGAGGGCCATCATTAGCACCCAGTCCCTCAAACCCTCACGTGTCATCCCATGTCTTGTCACGGGCGAGCCTGATATTATCCCACTCCCCCTTCAAGTCTAGTTTAAAGCTCTGTCAGTGAGCCCCGCTAGCTCATGAGCAAAGACAGTCTTCCCCATTTGAGAAAGGTGAATCCCATCCGACGCCAGCAGGCCTGGTGCCAAGTAGACCATCCCATTATCAAAAACCCCAAAGTTCTGGCAGTGACACCAGCCACAGAACCCTGTATTAATAGACTCGGTCTGTCTCTTTCTTCTAACGTCATTGCCTGCAACTGGAAGGATAGAGGAAAAACTTACCTGTGCCCCAGATTCCCTTACCAACCATCCCAAGTCCCTGAAATATCTTTTGATTGGCCTTGGACTACACGTTGCAGCTTCATTACCACCCACATGTGTCACAGAAGCTCACAAACCAAGCCAGACCGACTAACTAACTAAAAAGGGGATTTATTTTTACAAGATGGTAACAAAATAAAACTAAGTTTTACTCTAACCGAAACCGCTTTGAGACTCCGACAAACATTAACAATCCACATGTTCAGGATGTCGCTCAGGCATTAATACTACACCGCCAACTTAAGAATTCTTAAGGTTTATGGTCAATGACCCAAAATGCACATAATCACTCACCTATTTAAGATGAGGTCTCTTGATCTGTACAGAAGATGAACCGTAGGTGGCGTCCCAACCCATGGGAAGAGCCCCTGACTGCAGACCCACTGCTCTGAGGGAGACCAACTCAAAATGGCTCTCTCTTATACCCAATTCGAATGTGACCTGTGGTCATATATGGTCATGTAGCCCTCCCATTGGCTGAAGACCCCAACGTCTTCACCTTTCAACTGAAATGACCACCACTGTGTGGGTGTAAAAAGAACTGTGGCGGGAAGTTTTTTGTTGGGTCTTTGTTAGGTTTTTGTGGGCTTTTGTCAGATCTTATCTGATCTTTGTCAAGGCTTTGTCAGGGCAGGTGCATCTGCCACACAATCCACCTGTGACCACAGTCATGATTTGACTGGTTTCCTTGGAGTGGTGGTACAGTCACCTCTTGACTCCAAAGTTAAGAGGGAGCGCAGTCTCAGTGAGTCTTAATGCTCGTTGTGGATCATCATTTCTCAATTGTTCTACAGCTGTACTGGGATATCATTTACATGAACAGGTTGTAAGGGAGTATACTTCACAGCTGACACAGATCTCACTATCACACACAATACAGCTTATCATACTACAAATTACAACTATCATAACCACAATCATCAAAGATTGAAGGCAATTTTTTTACATTGATACTTTCAGGATGTGGATGCAACGCTCATCCACTGACAGGTTCAGAACTCCACATACACCTTTCTCCTTTAACAGTATCAAGTCTAATATGGCTCGGTTTTGAATGATCATCTTACTGGTATGTTGTAACTGATAGTTTAAAAGCTTCAGACTATCAGATGTGACGTTGGCTAAAGCTGATAGTTGTAGGCCTAGATCCAAAATGGCTTGTCGGTTTCGTACCAAGGCAATTCCTATTCCAAATAAAGATTCTATCCACCACCCAATTCGTGTTGGGGCTTCTTGCCATCCCTTCCATGCTTCCCTTGGTCTACAATCCCACCACTGGTGTGGGATGGGCCCTTCCCGATAAATGGAGCAGAAGGGAGAGCGCAGCCAGTGTACAAGCTAGCCCAGGGATAGTTGAATGTAGACAGGAATATAGGTGGCTATCAGAGCATGCCCATACTAAGTTAGGGGGTGTAAGGACAGTGGATCCTCAGCATGAACCTGGTATGGTAGTAATAGGAGGACAATAGCCTATCTTACTACAATCTAAGACAGAGGGTTGTGCGTAACTGGTATTACTGCACAAGCAGCCCTGTGTTAGAGCTCTCTTAACAGGAGGGTATAGCCATAGTAACAGCATCTTATTGATGTCTTTGCATCCACAGTATCACAGAATGGTCAGGGTTGGAAGGGACCTCTGGAGATCATCTAGTCCAACCCCCCTGCCACAGCAGGGATGCCTACAGCACATTGCACAGGACGGTGTCCAGGCGGGTTTTGAATGTCTCCAGTGTGGGAGACTCCACAACCTCCCTGGGCAGCCTGTGCCAGTGCTCTGCCACCCTCAAAGGAAAGAAGTTCCTCCTCATGTTAAGATGGAACTTCCTGTGCTCAAGTTTGTACCCGTTACCTCTAGTCCTATCACTGGGCACAACTGAAAAAAGACTCTTCTCATCTACCTGGCACCCTCCCCTTAAGTATTTATAAGTATTGATAAGATCCCCCCTCAGTCTTCTTTTTTCTAGACTAAAAAGCCCCAAGTCCCTCAGCCTTTCCTCATAAGAAAGATGCTCCAGTCCCCTAATCATCTTTGTAGCTCTTTGCTGGACCCTCTCCAGCAGTTCCTTGTCCTTCTTGAACCGGGGAGCCCAGAACTGGACACAGTACTCCAGATGCGGCCTCACCAGGGCAGAGTAGAGGGGGAGGATGACCTCCCTCGACCTGCTGGCCACACTCTTCTTGATGCACCCCAGGATGCCATTGGCCTTCTTGGCCACCAGGGCACATTGCTGGCTCATGGTCATCCTGTTGTCCACCAGGACTCCCAGGTCGCTTTCCACACAGCTGCTCTCCAGGAGGTCAGCCCCCAACCTGTACTGATGCATGGGGTTATTCCTCCCCAGATTTCTACTTGGCAATTCCAGGGACATTTCCTGGCTGGGGGTATCTTATCCTTGTCCCCATCCCAACTAGGCCCACGTGCAGTTGAGAGGACAGTCAAATGAGTTTCGATTACATGCGCTGGGACACTCATTATTATCCCTTTCAGGGCGTTTAATACACCATGAGGCATTTAATGATTTTATATATTGTAGAGAATGATTATCAGCACTCTATCGAATATTATATTCAGTAGCTGCCCATGAAATGTAGGAACACGGTACAGTACCATTCATACTCCACCCCATGGCATCAATAGGGGGTTGGAGGATATAATTGCATCATTGTCCTGTAAGAAAGCACAAAATTGAGCCTCGGTCCTTTGAAACCAGGCCTTGGGGTTAAAAATCAGGGTTTATCCACCAGGTACTAATACGGTGGGTCTTTCCGCTCCTGTCTAGGGCTTCCCAGTCATATAAGCCTGTTGGTTTTGCCAGGGTCATGGGTACAATGCCAATAGAAGGTAGTTTCACCATGACAAGTTGGCCTATGCATGGGAAAGTGGCCCTTTTGATTGTCAGGTTTGGGGGTGTCACCCATCAGTGGTCCCATAGGACAAAATGCTCGAATCTTTGGACTTCTGTAACTTCCCCACTGGTTATTAACAGTAAAGACTGCTTGTGGCACGAGAGATCAGCATGTCTTTTAATCAAACCATTGGTTCTCTCAACTATACCGTTAGCCTGGGGATAATATGGTGTGTGAAACACCCATTTGATACCTTCTCCCTGTGCCCAGTCCTGTATGACTGTGGCTGTGAAACGTGACCCGTTGTTGCTTTGAATAAATTCAGGAATGGGCAAAATACAAAACCATTCTTGTAGCACTTGAACCATCTGATTTCCCATGGTTGTGCCAACAGCTGTGGCCATAGGCAGTCCCAATACCACCTCTGCTCCTATCAAAATATACCTCTTCCCATGGGATAGCCTCAAGGGCCCAACATAATCAATCTGCCAGGTTCTCCAAAGACCATTGCCTTGTTTGATATGCTGGGCAAGGGCTTGATTTGGATTGTTGGCCTTAAGCCTTATTCAGCATTGTGGACAGGGTGTAAGTACTGCTTCACATATTTTCATAGACACTGGCCATCCCCAAGACCGACATTCATAATAGAGGTCTGTCTTCCCTGAGTGGCTTTGCTTAATGTGCAGCCATTCAGCCAACTGTCCCCAATCCTCCTTTTTGCTATCAACTACCCTGATTTGGGCTAGATGATCTACCTGTTGGTTCCATTTCACAGCGGGGGTTCCATTCCTTGCATGGCCTTTCACCCATCCCCCCTTTAGAAGTTGTGATCTGCCTATTTCTAACAATCGTTACCAGATTCTGGTTCTCCAGACCTTTGTATGGCCCACTTCCCACCGATTGGATTCCCATTGACATATCCACTCCATGGCACCCTTATAGGTTGCATAGGAATTGGTATAAATGGTGGTGGTGCCATTCTCCGCTGCCAGCAGGAGAGCACGCAATTCTCCCACCTGTGCACCACCTTCTCCCTCCTCCATAACCATTTTCCTGGTATCAATTTCCAATGTTGCTGCTTTATATTGCCACTTTGATCCTATTTGGCAGGCAGATGCATCGGTGAACCACACTCCTTGTGTATCTGAGCCTGTGGATAGTTTGAGTGCCTCTTTGATCGGAAGGTTTAGAAGGTTGGCCTAACAAAACTGGATCTGGATTAATAGGTTGTTGGAACTTAGAAACCTTAACTGGGCCCTTTTTCAATTGCAGTAACTGACTAACTCTTTCTAGGTAGGCATACCACTTCCGTACTGTGGCCTTTTGGGCTACCCCATCGGGAGGGAGTGACCCCATAAGGATCGAATTTAGAAGAGGGAAAGGGCCTTGCACCATGATATCTTGCGAAGTACGTAATCTCTCCACTTCCTTAACTGCCCTGGTGAGTGAAAGGAGTCCCTTCTCCCACTCAGAATACCATTGTTCAGTTTCTTTGAATGCGGTGGAAGAGAACAATAAAGGTCTAGCTGGCCCTCATGGTCCCTTTTGAAACACGCCACAATAGAAGGCATGTTCTGCAAATCCCCACTCCACCCTTAACGGATCTTGTGGGTGCAATGGACCTAGCCGCTGACAGGTTTTTTGTTCATCCTTCAAGGTGTTAAGGGATTCTGTATGCTGCAGAGTCCAATCCCATTCCTTATTTTCTGGAGCAGGTCATACAGAGGGAAGGCAATCGCTGAGAACCCAGGTATGTGTTTCCTCCAATAGCCCAATGTATCTATCAGTTGCTGTAATTCTGTCTTATTGCCCAGAGTTTGCCCCTTCTCAATAGCTGACAGTGTATCATCAGGTACCGCAACTGCACCAGCTATCCACCAAGCTCCTAGGAATTTAATCTCTTGTCCGGGACCTTGACATTTGGAAGGCGGAATGTCTAGCCCATTCTTAGCAGATTCCAGATGGCCTCAGCCACTTGCCCTACCTGTTCTTTGTTATCTCTACCAACTAGAATATCATCTATGTATTGATATATGCGGATGTCTGATGGCACTTCTGTGGTATCAAGAAGCTCAGCTAAGGCATTGTGGGCAATGGTAGGGGAGTGTTTATATCCTTGAGGTAGTCATTTAAAGGTGTACTGCACTCCTTCCCAAGTGAAGGCAAACTGAGGTTTATCCTCTTCTCTCAGGGATATCATAAAAAAGATGTCATAGAATCATAGAATGGTTAGAGTTGGAAGGGACCTTAAAGATCATCTAGTTCCAACCCCCCTGCCATAGGCAGGGACACCTTCCACTAGACCAGGTTAATCAAAGCCCCATCCAACTTGGCCTTGAACACTTCCAGGGATGGGGCATCCACAACTTCCCTGGGCAACCTGTTCCAGTGTCTCACCACTCTCAGGGTAAAGAATTTCTTCCTAATATCTAAACTAAATCTACACTCTTTCCATTTAAACCATTACCCCTCGTCCTATCGCTACACTTCCTGATAAAGAACCCCTCCCCATCTTTCCTGTAAGCCCCCTTCAGATACTGGAAGGCTGCTATAAGGTGTCCCCGGAGTCTTCTCCAGGCTGAACAGCCCCAACTCTCTCAGCCTGTCTTCATAGGAGAGGTGCTCCAGCCCTCTGATCATCTTTGTGGCCCTCCGATCATCTTTGTGGCTCTCCTCTGGACCCGCTCCAACAGGTCCATGTCTCTCCTGTGATGAGGGCCCCAGAGCTGGATGCAGTACTCCAGGTGGTGTCTCATGAGAGTGAAATAGAGAGGCAGAATCACCTCCCTCAGCCTGCTGGCCACGCTTCTTTTGATGCAACCCAGAATGCAGCCCAGGATGTCCTTAACATCTAAAGCAGCCATCAATGGGTGAGCGGCTGTCTGGATCGCCATCACCACTGACATTATGCTTGGGACTGCGGCAGTTAAGGGTGGAGTATTACTATTCAATTTTGTATAATCAATTGTTAAACACCACCATTCATCAGGTTTACGGACTGGCCAGACTGGAGAATTGTATGGCAAGTGGGTGCGACTTATGATTTGCCTTTTCCCAAGATTGTTAATTACTTCTATAATGCCCCATTTTGCTGCAGTTGGCAGAGGGTATTGAGAAACACGGGTTACTTCAGATTGCGGTAGTGTGGGTGAAAGCTGCAGGGTCCTAACATGGGCGGCTTCTGCACATTGACTTCCAAAACTCCGTATCTCCTAACTCCATTAGGTAGGTACCACCACCTGCCTGCTAGTACATCAAATCCCAATACATTTCCCTTATGAGGGCTTAGAGCCACCTTCACGGCGGTCATTCTTTTTTCCCTGCATAGCCAAAGTTGAATCCGAGCTAAAGGACATTTTTCTGCTATACCCATTACCCCTATTATGTTTATAGCTTTTCTTCAGGGTTTAATTCCTAATTCCTCAGCCTGTTGCTTATTTAAAACACTAATTTGGGCCCCTGTATCAATCAAAAATTCTAAACTTAGCCATCTTGGACCCACAGGAATATGTATATAAGGTTCCCTGTCAGCGGACCATTGGCAGGAATTCACCATGCAGAGTGGGCGGCCTGAACCCCAAACCGTGGCTTCTAGGTTTTTAACTCTTGCAACTCCTCTCGCAGAGAGGCGAAAGGGTTAAGTTTCCCTTCCTGAGGGGGCGAGGTTGCCGCGCCTCCTTTTGTTCCTTAGTTTTCCCCTCTAGCAATTCCACCAGTTTCCGTATCTGAGCCGTGGATTGCCCATGCAGTATTGTTCGGGGTACTCCTAGTGCTTTTCGCCAAAGTCTATTTCTTTCTAAATCATAAGCCATCTACCCTGGAAAGTCTCAGATTCCCGATGAGGAGGCTGGTCGGGGTGGGGTTTGCGGCTGGCTTGTCGGACCCTCCTATTCCCGTCGGCACCACCCCCCAGATCAGTCCATCCCATCTCGCGCCCATAAATCACTATATTGTGTAGCGTCTCCACCCAAGTCAAAACGTGCGCGGGGGGGTGTGTCTGAGGGTCTTGCCGATTGCGCTCAATGGCTCTCTCAATCCTTTCTCTCGGGGACTGAACATGTATTTTCAAAGCGTCTGGCAATCCCCTAATAAGAGGTCTAAGGTGGCTAGGGTCCACTGGTGCAGCCATCGGTATTTCTCACTGCCCTCTTTCATACATTGCCTGAATACAAGCGGCTTTTTGCACTCCTTATGCTGGCTCTGACAATCCCTTTATTTTCATAGTAATAGGTTCCTCCTGCTCTTTGGAGTCCACACCCCAGCCCAATAAGCCACTTGGGATGTTATTGGCTGGTTGCCCTGTGGTCTGTCACTCAGAAACACTCCTGGACCCCAGCTTCATCATCGCTCAACAGTATCCGATCAGCTCCATTAAAGAGGTTATCCACATATACTCCATTTCTGTCTCTCCAGGTTTTTGCAAGAACTTAGTGTGCAATTCACTGAGCTTGGGTCCTGTCCACGAAATAATGTGGACCGTGGTTCGGATGTTTCCGCCTTGCATAACTGTGTGCCTCTCTGTTTTAATAAGAGGTTGCACATCCCTTTCCTCCAAGTCCTCCATTTCCTCAGAACTATTTTCATCAGGATTGTCGTGGTTTGGGCCAGACAAGGGTCTCCCCAGATATCTCTATCCCAATCCTCAGGATCTGCGCCCGCAATTAATTTTCAGATTTGGAAAATACGGGGGGGGGGGGTCTGCATGTGCTAGCATTATTTCAACTTTTCGTTCCAACAGACATGTCCGCTCTCTTTCTCTTTGCAATTCTCTTTTTAAACAATCTATTTCTAGTTGTTTCTTTAAATTGTCCATGGCCAATCTTTTGCAATCATCATTTTGTTCCTGTGCTTGAATCAAATAGGTGCCTAGGATGGCATACATAGTTCTTTACTTATGCTATCTCAAATATTTCCATGGCATTGTTCTATTCTCTCCATGACCACTACTGGGTCGGACCACTTCCCCTTTGCTCAATCTAAACCTGGAGGGGGACTACAGCTGTGCCTCCGTAATAACTCCTCTATAGCCAATTTAAATGTTGCGGAAGCTCACAAACCGAGCCAGACCGACTAACTAACTAAAAAGGGGATTTATTTTTACAAGATGGTAACAAAATAAAACTAAGTTTTACTCTAACCGAAACCGCTTTGAGACTCCGACAAACATTAACAATCCACATGTTCAGGATGTCGCTCAGGCATTAATACTACACCGCCAACTTAAGAATTCTTAAGGTTTATGGTCAATGACCCAAAATGCACATAATCACTCACCTATTTAAGATGAGGTCTCTTGATCTGTACAGAAGATGAACCGTAGGTGGCGTCCCAACCCATGGGAAGAGCCCCTGACTGCAGACCCACTGCTCTGAGGGAGACCAACTCAAAACGGCTCTCTCTTATACCCAATTCGAATGTGACCTGTGGTCATATATGGTCATGTAGCCCTCCCATTGGCTGAAGACCCCAACGTCTTCACCTTTCAACTGAAATGACCACCACTGTGTGGGTGTAAAAAGAACCAGGGAGGTAGCAGACTTCCCTAAGAGGAGGGTCTGCCTGGCATATTGGACCCTCTATTCCCTTCAGAAGGGAGTCACCTACAACTATAACCCATCTTTTGTCCTCGTGGAGGTGGTCACGATACAGGGAGTAGGCCTTTCTGACCTTGGCAACACCTCTGGTGTAGATAGACCATCATCCACATCATTCATTGACTGACCTTCATAATCCAGAGTCTCATACCTGTTGTACAGAGGCACCTGGGAAGGCAAGGTAGGCAAGGAGGGGGTTTGCCTGCCTCCCCAAGTGTAGACTTGCCTCCATTCACTCCTTTCTTTTAAGCTACTGCCTTCTGCCTGGTGGGGGATGAATACAGGATCCCCTTGATCTTGTGGTTTTTCTGGTGGCTGTTCCTATTCCTGTCTCAGGGAGGTCAGAGCATGGTTCCACCAGTCTATGTCTTCCTCAGACTCCCTGATGCTCCTTAACCTGTCCACTTCAACTCAAAGCTCTGCCACCAAGCTGAGCAGATCATCTACTTGGTCACACCTCACACAGCTGTTCTCACTACTGCCATCAGGTACTAGTGAAAGGCTCTGGCAGGCCCTGCAGCTTGAGACCTGAATGGCTGCATGTTTTCATGGGAGCTCTGTCTCGGTAGCCACATCAGTTCTGGTGAGTGCAGAGGACATAGCTTTCTGCTGGGTGGTTACCATAGCTAAGCTCCTTCTGGGAGGGTGATGACCACCAACTGAACTGACCTTTGGAGATGGTAGGGTGATGACACCCTTCATGTGCAAACTGCCATGTCATACCCTGGTCGATAGTGCTCCCTAGGCTGCTTTTTATAGATGTAGGGGTGGCCGCGGTTGCTCTGGTAACGCCCAGGCCTTGTCTGAATCTCTTGCGAGAGCTGCCAGCTCCTGGCGGGTCTCTCTGCTACTCTGGCATTTCCCTGCCTCAGGAAACCCCCCTGTAAACCAAAATCTGCCACGCCATTGCAGACTGGGCTGGCACCAGAGCAGCTCACCTCAGCAACTGGCTGCTAGTTTCAGTTACATCATGTTTAAATCTCCTGCAGTTGCTCTAGCAATACCCAGGCTGTGTCAGTTTCTCTCCTGAGAGCTGCCAGCTCCTGGCAGGTCTCTCCGTTGCCCTGGCATTTCCCTGCTTCAGGAAACCTCCCCGTACACCAAGATCTGCCACTCCACCGCGGACTGGGATGGCACCAGAGCAGCTTGCCTCGGTGATTTATCTAGTCCATGCTTCATCAGTGTGTCTATGAGGATAGTATGAGAGACAGTGTGAACAGCCTTGCTAAAGTCAAGAAAAACAACATCCACTATTCTCCCCTCATACACCAAGCTAGTCATTTTATCACAAAAGGCTAACAAGTTGGTCAGGCATGATTTTCCCTTCATAAATCCGTGCTGACTAATCCCAAGCACCTTTTTGTCATATGTCTGGAAATGGCTTCCAGGATTGTTTGCACCATCACTTTCCCAGGGATGGAGGTGAGGCTGACCAGCCTCTAGTTCCCTGGATTCTCCTTCTTGCCTTCCTTGAAGATAGGAGTGACATTTGCTTTCTTCCAGTCCTCCGGAACCTCTCCTGATCACCATGACCTTTCAAAAATAATTGAGAGTGGCCTCTCAATGACATCAGCCAGCTCCCTCTGTACTCATGGGTGCATCTTGTCATGTCCCATGGTCTTGTATATATCCAGTTTGTTTCAGTGTTCCCTAACTTGATCCTCCTGTACTGAGGTTAAGTCTTCCTTGCTCCAGATTTACCCAGTAGTCTCAGGGGCCTGGAATTCCTGAAAGCAAATCTTAGCAGTAGAAAATAAGGCTAAGAAGCAATCAATACGTCAACCTTTTCTGTGTTCTTTGTCACCAGGTCCCTTGCCCCTTGGATTATTCCAAACAGCTCCCTGAAGAGGCCATAGTCAGCTCTTCTGAAGTCCAGGATTGTCATCCCGCTATTTGCCTTCTTCCCTCCTCATGGGATCCTTAACTCTACCATCTCATGGTCACTGTGACTAAAGCTGCTCTTCCACTGCCCTCTCCCCACCAAACTTCACATCCCCAACTTTGTAAATATGAGGTTCAGTAGAGTGCCTCCCCTCATTGGCTCCTTGATCACCTGTGTCAGGAAGCTGTCATCAATGCACTCCAGAAGCCTCATAGATTGCTTGTGCCCTGCTATCTGGTCCCTCCAGTAGATACCAGGGTGGTTCAAGTGGACCAGGGCCTGCAAAAGTGAGGCTTTTTCCAGTTGTCTGAAGAAGGCCTCATCTACTACTTCTTCCTGATCAGGCAGGCTGTAGCAGACACCCACCACAACATCACCCATGTTGGTCTGTCCACTAATCCTAACCCATAAGCTCTTGGCTTGCTCTCATCTGTGTCTAGACAGAGATCCATGCATTCCAGCTGCTCTCTCACATGAAAGGCAGCTCCCCCTCCTTCCTGGCCTGTCCTTCCTAAAGAGCTTGTATCCATCCACTGCAGTACTCCAGTCATGTGAACTATCCTACTACGTCTCTGTGATCCCTATGAGATCTTAGCTCTGTAACTGCACACAAACTTCTCATTCTTCCTGATTGTTCCCCATGTTGTGTGCATTAGTGTATATGCACTTCAGAGAGGCATGCAGTCATGCTGATTTCCCAGAAAATGTGTTAGAACTTTCCTCCTAATTCTGTCCTCTTGGCACTTCCTTACCTGTGTGTATATGCTTGAAGTGGTTCCCTCTCAGCCCTGATTTATTGATTTCGAGGTCTCTCCTGTCCACATCACCCTGCACCCTTTTTGCTTGTCAACCCAGTCCACCACTTTCTCACTTGACTGTGGGTTGTCCTCTCCCTTTCCCCACTGTTCCTCATTTAAAGCTCTCCTCACAAGGCTGGCCAGTCTGTTGGCAAAGATGCTTTTGCCTCACTTGGTCAGGTGGATCCTGTCTCTCCCTATCAGTTATATAATCATAGAATTGTTATGGCTGGAAAATACCTTTAAGATCATCAAGTCCAACTGTTATCTAACTCTACCAGGCCCACTTCTAAACCATGTCCCTGAGCACCATATCTAGATGGCTTTTAAATACATCCAAGGATGGCAATTCAACCACTTCCCTGGGCAGCCTGTTCCAGTCTTTGATAACCCTTTCAGTGCAGAAGTTTTTCCTAATGTCTAACCTAAACCTCCCCTGGTGCAACTTGACACCATTTCCTCTTGTCCTATCAGTAACTTGTAACTTGTGAGAAGAGAGCAACTCCCACCTCTCTACAACCTCCTTTCAAATAGTTGTAGAGAGTGATAAGGTCTCCCCTCAGCCTCCTTTTCTTCAGACTAAACATCCCCAAGTCCCTCAGCCGATCCTCATAAGACTTATTCTCAAGACCCTTCACCAGCTTCGTTGCCCTTATCTGGACCCTCTTCAGCACCTAAATGTCCTTCTTGTACTGCAGCGCCCAAAATTGATCACAGTACTCAAGGTGTGGCCTCACCAGTGCCGAGTACAGTGGGACAATCACTTCTCTAGCCCTGCTGGCTACACTATATTCCGGATGCAGGCCAGGATGCTGTTGGCCTTCTTGGCCACCTGGGCACACTGCTGGCTCATGTTCAGCCAGCTGTCAATCAACACCCCCAGGTCCTTTTCTGCCAGGCACCTTTCCAGCCACTCCTCCCGAAGCCTGTAGCGCTGCATGGGATTGTTGTGGCCCAAGTGCAGGTCTCGGCACTTGACCTTGTTGAACCTCATAGTATTGGCCTCAGCCCATTGATCTTCCTATCCAGGTCTGAAGAGCCCTCCTAGCCTCAAGCACTCCCACCTAACTTGGTGTCATCTGCAAATTTACTGAGGATGCTCTCAATCTCCTCATCAAGATCATTAATAAAGATATTAAACAGGAGTGGCCCCAACACTGAGCCCTGGAGAACACCACTTGTGACTGGCCGCCAACTGGATTTAACTCCCTTCACCACCACTTTCTGGGCCTGGCCACCCAGCCAGTGTTTGATCCAGCAGAGTGTATGCCTGTCCAAGCCTTGGGTAGCCTTTTTTTTTGTGAGAATGCTGTGGGGAACAGCATCGAAGGCTTTACTGAAGTCTAGGTAAATAACGTCCACAGCCTTTCCCTCATCTCAAACCCCATGGGGTCCCTTGGGCATAAATGCCAAATCCCTGTTGTTGTATCTGTGAAACCCATGGTTGACCTGCAGGCTCTGTCCCCTTCTCCTCAAGTCCTCTCCCTTCATTGGCATAATTGAGGAGTAAACCATGTAGGCCCTAATGCCCTTGCCCCCAGAGCCATGTGGTCACTCTTGATATGCAGTATTATTGGTGTCCACATGGATGAGCAGCAGGGATTAACAGTTCAAGGGCTGGACAAGTCTCAGCAATGTCTCCATAGCATCCTGGATCCAAGCCCCTGGCAAGCAACAAACCTCCCTGGACAGCAGGTCAAGGTCAGCAGATGGGAGCCTTTACCCCCTGCAGGAGGGAGTTTCCCACTACTATTGGTTGCTGCTTCCTTTTGCTTGGTTCAGGCTCAGATGGCTAATGCTTTGTTGGACAGAGCTTCCAGCCCTTTATTTACAATTAGGGTACTGAACCTATTCTGCAGTTGCAGTTCTATGGGTAGAGCAGGAGCCTTCCTCCTGGTGCCAGAAGTCAGAAGTTTTGAGCCTTTGCCATCATGAGAGTCTCCATTTCCCACCCCAATAAGCACAGAATCTGGCTGCCCTTCCTTCAGTGCAGTTGGGGATTCAGGCCTTTGTATCTGCAGGGTCTTGGAAAAGATACAGTTGGATTGTTCTTTGTCATCCCATGAGCCAGCAATGTGCCCTGGTGGCCAAGAAGGACAACGGCATCCTGGGGTGCATCAAGAAGAGTGTGGCCAGCAGGTCGAGGGAGATTATCCTCCCCCTCTACTCTGCCCTGGTGAGACCGCATCTGGAGTACTGTGTCCAGTTCTGGGCTTCCTGGTTCAAGAAGGACAGGGAACTGCTGGAGAGGGTCCAGCAAAGGGCTACAAAGATGATTAGGGGACTGGAGCATCTTTCTTATGAGGAAAGGTTGAGGGACTTGGGTCTTCTTAGTCTGGAGAAAAGAAGACTGAGAGGGGATCTTAATAATGCTTATTAATACTTAAAGGGAGGGTGCCAGGTGGATGGGAACAGTCTTTTTTCAGTGGTGCCCAGTGATAGGACAAGAGGTAACGGGCACAAACTTGAACATAGATAGTTCCATCTAAACATGAGGAGGAACTTCTTTCCTTTGAGGGTGGCAGAGCAGTGGCACAGGCTGCCCAGAGAGGTTGTGGAGTCTCCCACTCTGGAGACATTCAAAACCCGCCTGGATGCCGTCCTGTGCAATGTGCTGTAGGTGTCCCTGCTGTGGCAGGGGGGTTGGACTAGATGATCTCCAGAGGTCCCTTCCAACCCTGACCATTCTGTGATTCTGTGTGATTCTATGAATATGGGAAGCATCTTAAATGGTGGGAATAGAATCACAACTACGTGTAGCACCTCTCTGGATGCTGAAAGAAAAATGCCCTCAACTAATCATGTGATAAATGCTACCTGGAGTAAATGGATAGTCCTGATTACCCAGCAGGCTCAGATGAGGAAACGGGGATATACAGGTCTGATAGAAGAGCTGAAGGAATTGCCTGAAAATTGTGATTTTGGGGCCTCATTCAAGGTATTACCATGAAGCCCCAGAATATGACAAACTATACGAAGAAAAGCGACAACATACTCTCTTCGCTGACAGTTCTTGTCAAATTATTGGCAAATAGAGAAGATGGAAAGCTGTCATTTGGAAACCCATCTATCAGGTGATAAAAATGGATAAAAGTGAAGGACAATTGAGTCAGTTTGCCCAAGTCCAAGGCTTAAGACCGCCCATCGATGCAGCATTGCAGAGGAAATGACTCTGGTTATACCTGCGTACTGATTCTTGGATGGTGGCCAGTGCCCTCTGGGGCTGGCTCACACAGTGGAAACAGGAATTGGCAGAGATGACAAAAGCCTATTTGGATGGCTAACATGTAAAAACATACAGGATTTGGAAAAACTCAGTGTGTGAGTATGACATGTCAATGCCCATATCCCAAAGGGAAGGGCCACCGAAGAACAAACCAACAACCATCAAGTGGATCAAGTTGCTCAGATTGCCACAATGAACAAAATCCTATACTGGGAACATAGAGGGGAACTATTTGTAGTTTGATGGACTCATGAAACGTCAGAATGAGATGTCACCTATCGCTGGGTGAGAGACTAAGGTGTGGACTTGTCTAGACATGCCATTATACAAACAATGAAGGACTAAATTGTTTACATTAGTGAAAAAAGCTGAACAATGAAAAATATTGAAGCATTAAAGACAGCATTTAAACTACCGGTCTTGAGATGCATGGTAAATACACTCAGTTTTCAATGGTAATCTCTCTTCCCACATCTCTCAAGCCCCTGAAACTCAGAGAAGGGACTAGGGGAATGAAGTCACTCCCATCATAGGAGAAGATCAAGTTCGAGAACACCTGAGAAACCTGAACATACACAAGTACATGGGACCCCACGAGATGTGTCCCAGGGTCCTGAGGGAATTGGCTGATGTAGTTGCCAAGCCACTTTCCATCATATTTCAGAAGTTATGGCAGTCAGGCGAAGTCCCCAGTGACTGGAGAAAAGGGAATATTGCATCCATTTTTAAAAAGGGTAAAAAGGAGGACTCTGGGAACTACCAGCCAGTCAGCCTTACCTCTGTGCCTGGTAAGTTCATGGAACAGATCCTCCTGGAAGACATGTCGAAACATATGGAAGACAGGGAGGTGATTAGAGACAGCCAGCATGGCTTCATGTTAAAGAATTTCACCAGACTGTGGGTACCTCTAGGTTTGCTTTATTAACAACTCAGAGTTGGGCCATCACCTCAGTGAGTGGCAAGTGGCTAACAAAGTACATCTTCTATATATATGATTCCACACAACATTACATAATATATATTTCTGTCTGGCAAGCTCTCAGTGTTTCTTTAAAGTCTCCCAGTTCTTCATTCTTCAGTAGTTTCAAAAGTTCATTAATTTTCAGCTGATTCTTATTGTTTCGTTCCAGTTCCTCTTCTGAAGTTGTAGCTCAATGGTGCAGATTCTGGTCACCACAGCTTCTTATCTTCTTTAAACAGTATCCATCAAAGTCCACCTATAGACTTAGAAAAACTCAAGATGTTCCATTAACTTATGCTTACTCTGTGTCTCTTCTAGATGTCTAAGCTTTATAAATTGCTTACTGTGGGTTAAACACGCATTTCCTACCTATTATTATGTCCTACATTTCCTAGAATCTATAACTGATATTCTGTTGATTCAGCTTGACTAGGTTTTCGACCAGCCTTTGTAAGGACTATACAAGGGACAAATGAGCAGAACTTGCATGGTTGTCTCAGTATTGTCTTTAAGCACCTGCATTCTTTTAATCAATCTTATATAACTATATCTACTTGCTGATCGATATCTAATTTTTCTTAAAACATCTAGCAAGACCTTAAGCTAAAAGCATGTTTCGTTCACACTTCACCAAGGGCAATAGCGCCTATCTAATCTGTTGGCCTTCTATGATGGAGCAACTACATCACTGGACAAGGGAAGAGCTACAGATGTCATCTACCTGGACTTCTGTAAGGCTTTTGATACGGTCCCCCCCAACGTTCTGACCACTAAATTGGAGAGATATGGGTTTGACAGATGGACTGTTAGATGGATAAGGAACTGGCTGGATGACTGCATCCAAAGAACTAGAGTCAATGTCTCAATGTCCAAGTGGAAACCAGTAAAAAGTGGCATCCCTCAAGGGTCCGTACTGGGACCAATACTATTAAATATCTTCATCAACAACATAGTGGGACTGAGTGCACCCTCAGCAAATTTGCAGATGACACCAAGCTGAGTGGTGCAGTTGACATGCCTGAGGGAAGGGCTACCATCCAGAGGGACCTGGACAGGCTAGAGAGGTGGGCGTATGCAAACCTCATGAAGTTCAACAAGGCCAAATGCAAGATCCTGCACCTGGGTCAGGGCAATCCCTGATATCAATACAGAATGGGGGATGAATGGGTTGAGAGCAGCCCTGGGAAGAAGAACTTGGGGATAATGGTGAACAAAAAAATGGACATGAGTGTGTGCTTGCAGCCCAAAAAGCCAATTGGCTGCATCAAAAGAAGCGTGGCCAGCAGGTCAAGCAAGGTGATTCTCCCCCTCTACTCCACTCTTGTGAGACCCCACCTGGAGTACTGCATCCAGCTCTGGAGTCCTCAGTACAAGAAAGACATGGACCTATTAGAGCGGGTCCAGAGGAGGGCAACAAAGATGATCAGAGGGCTGGAGCACCTCTCCTATGAAAAAAGGCTGAGAGGTTGGGGGAAGATAAGGCTCCAGGCAGATCTTATTGAGACCTTTCAATATATAAAGGGTCTTATAAGAAAGAGGGAGAGAGACTTTTTGCCATGCCTGATCATGTATTTGACCTAACAATGGTAGACACGACTACAGACTCACTAGAGACTTATAGAATCATAGAGTCGTCTAGGTTGGAAAGGATCAAGTCCAACCATTAACCTAACACTGCCAAAACCACCACTAAACCATGTCCCTAAGCACCACATCTACCCATTTTTTAAATACCTACAGGGATGGTGATTCAGACACTTCCCTTGGCAGCCTGTTCCAATGTTTGATAACCCTTTCAGTGAAGAAATTTTTCCTAATATCCATCCTAAACCTCCCCTGGTGCAACTTGAGGCCATTTCTTCTTGTCCTATCACTTGTTACTTGGGAGAAGAGACCGACTCCCATCTCGCTACAACTTCCTTTCAGGTAGTTGTAGAAAGTGATAAGGTCTCCCCTGAGCCTCCTCTTCTCCAGGCTAAACAACTCCAGTTCCCTCAGCCGGTCCTCATAAAAATTGCGCTCTAGACCCCTCACCAGCTTCGTTGCCCTTCTCTGGACACTCTCCAGCACCTCAGTGTCCTTCTTGTAGTGAGGGGCCCAAAACTGAACACAGTACTCGAGGTGGGGCCTCACCAGTGCCGAGTACAGGGGGATGATCACTTCCCTAGTCCTGCTCACCACACTATTCTTAATACAGGCCAGGATGCTGTTGGCCTTCTTGGCCACCTGGGCACACTGCTGATTCATATTCAGCCAGCTGTTGACCAATATCCCCAGGTCCTTTTCTGCCAGGCACCTTTCCAGCCACTCTTCCCCAAGCCTGTAGCGCTGCATGGGGTTGTTGTGATCCAAGTGCAGGACCTGGCACTTGGCCTTGTTGAACCTCATACCATTGGCCTCGTCCCATCGATTCAGCCTATTCAGATCCCCCTGCAGAGCCCTCCTACCCTCAAGCAGATCAACACTCCTGCCCAACTTGGTGTCATCTGCAAACTTACTGAGGGTGCACTCCATCCCCTCATCCAGGTTGTTGATAAAGATATTAAGCAGAACTGGTTCCAGTACTGAGCCCTGGGGAACACCACTTGTGACTGGCTGCCAACTGGATTTAACTCCATTCACCACAATTCTTTGTGCCTGGCCATCCAGCCAGTTTTTTTGCTCAGCAAAGCAAACGCCCATCATTATCTAGTAGCCCATGTCACTGCTAAAAACATGATAGCAGGTCTTAGAAAACAAATTTTGAAGAGACATGGTAGACTTGAAAGAATTGAGTCTGACAGTGGCTCTCATTTCAAAAATGAAATGAAAAAGTTATGGACATATGAACATGGAAATGACTCTATATACCATATCCCCTATTATCCCAAGACCTCCAGAAGAGTAGAACCAGCATTTTTAATTACCAGCTGTTGCGAATGGAAATATTTGACACTGTTATGATTTAGCAGCGATTCAAAATTTATTAATGATTTGAGGTAGACCAAGAGGTTGAATTTTCATTAACCAATTTAAAGATTTGCAAAGTGATTTAACAAAACAATTGAACAGCGACTTAATTACAGATTCGAAGATGACAAGATTCACTCTAACTTACTATAAGGTATCCCAAATCAATACATATACATATGAGTGAAACCACAGATCTCAAATTAATGTGTATACATATAAGCAAAGCATATAAGTGCACACACGCACGCACACACACCCACACCCCCCCGATCTATAACTGCTGAGATCAAAGATCCCTTAGTATTGCGCAGCTCTAACGAGCCGACGGGTACCCCTTTTAACTCCTATGCGTGTGCGGACAAACAGAAGAACATCCACATCCATAAAGCTAATGTATATATATCATAAACATATAAGTGGAGAGATGGATGAAAGAGAGACTAGTCTATAGTTAAAATTTCCCTTTTCTCGAGTTATATACTCACATAGCATCGGCATTCCTCAACGGGCGATAATTGAGACTCGAGTGGGATTGACTTGCCCTTGCCTTCTAATCCTCGAGGTGTCTGCCTGAGCAGTGTCCCAACTCAGGGGAGGTGCTGGCCACAGCCCGCTGCAATCCAGAAGAGCTCAAAGGGTCTTTACTAGAATTGCTACTTATAGGATCCCAGATAATTGGCTTTCATCAGGTACTTTTCCACTCCAGCCCAGCTTGGACAATGGAATATTCCGGTACTTTCCACTGGTTACGTGAGCCCAGAACTTGCTAGATCTTGGGGTCCTGGTATCTCCCCCCTCTGTGTTGTCAGGAGTGATCAATTATAGTAATTATCTACAAACAGTAGGAGCCATGGGGACCGTGCACGCTATTGTGTTCTGGTTGCTCTCCGCCTTTTCTTTCTTTCATGTTAGACCATTACGTAACATTCTGGTCCATTGTATTATTATGTGGCCCAGGTGGGGAAGAAATCACACCAAGTACCGAGTGGCCTAAAGGGGGGGAGTGGGTTACACCACCACAATCTGCTCTGTGTCTAAAGTCAATTTATCTTGTCCATAGAATGGCAGTATGGTTGCCTCTTGCCTCTATGCCTATAAACAGGGAATGCCACAGTCCAATTATAATTTGAGGGAAATTTTGTGTTTGGCTAGTCTCTTAGAGTTTCATTAAATGTGGTTAAGTGACATTATATACATGGGGAAATTTTTGCAGAAAGGCAATTTGTTTAGCCATCCTCCAAACTCTAATGTATAAAACAATGTTTAACAACAGGCATAATATGACAGCAATCAGTAAGATCATGATAGGGTGTAACATCAGGTTTAGTATTCCAGTTGCAGTTGGAGACCATCCAAACAGGACTTCCCACCATCAGTGTTCTCCATCTCCTTTGACTCTTTTTAACACTTGATGTATTTCTTCAACATCTTGATGGACTGTGATAAGAGTATTTTGTTTGGTTTCTCGTGCTTGTTGTAGGAGGTTTATTAAATCAGGGTGGTGAAGGAGTTGTTTGATTATAGTTAGATTCATTCCGATAGGTGTGGGTTGTATCTCATGATATAGCATGTAATCAAAAGACAAATCATCATGGGTAGTTGTTGGTACAGAGAAATTAAAATCACAACCAACAATCATGGAAAAGTTGCATACACATAAGTTGAGCTGATTGGTTATGTTATAAGCAAGATCATCTATCAATAAAGATTCACACAATATTCGCATGCAGACACATCCTTTTCCGATGTATATGACTATGGTTTCAGGAATCTCATTTGGGTGGATTTCAAAGTGGCAGATGTTTTGTTCTGTATCTAAACAGATGTCTTGAGCTTCAAGAGTGTTACTTTCACACCTTGAATGAAACCTTGTTGCTCTCTCACAGTGCATGCATTTACATCAGTTGTTTGCCACTTTTCCTCCTTTTGATGGGCCCACACTCTATGCTCTAAGGGATAGAGTATGGTTCCATTGTGATTCAGTCCTAACACAATTATTGGGTTTTCTGTGTGATAAGTGAAGGTGATTAATTGCCACCATGGTTGAAACTCCTTTTCAAATTCTGAGGCATTGTCCCAAATCAATTTACAGATTTCAGTGGGTAGGGTTCCTCCTTCTCCTTCTCTAATAATGGCTGCTACTATAGACTGTATTCACAATTGTGCTTGGATGCAACTCAAGGCAAGCGAGGTATTACCTTGGGTTGCTCTGAGGGCTTTTACAATTAATTGATGATCATTTTCTTCAATTTGTTCCCAATGAGGTAAAATGTCTGATAGGAGCCATTGACTTGCTCCCAAGGCTGTTAAAGATGACTTTAGTGGGTGTTCCAATTTAGTTAGGTTGTTGGTAGTAGCACTTAGTTTGTACATTAGGACTTCAGTGTCTATGCTATTTAGTACTCCTAATCTTGTTCCCAATAATCTGGTGGTGTCCTGTCGTATGTGTTGGGATTGCTTATTGTTAAAGGATCATCCATGTAACCGTACTAGCCAGCCAGTGTGAGCAACTCCCAAAAAGGTAGAACAGTCTGGTTTAATTGCTGATGCATTAATGTGCATCGCTAGCTCCACTCTTTTTAGGGACCAACTGGGGTTAAAGAGAACTCGCTGTGGTCCTGTATTTTTAATTATGTAAGGGCCTGTGTAGTATATGTGAGGAGATAGTTTAGTAGGAGGCCGAATTGGCAAAGGTGGTTGTTGAATTTTGATTTTAACCTGGAAGGCCAAACTGGAATGGAAATTGAAGTTGGACCAGAAACACATTATGAGTACTGAGCGGAATATGATAAAGGTATACCAACATTTATGTCCATAAGGACAAGCATGTGTGTGGTCAAAATCACGTTTGAGTTTATTTCCAATATATTCTACAGTAATGTATAAAGCTGTTGTACACTCAGTATGTACACCAACACTGTTGTTATAAACCAGAAGGGGCTAGAAAATGCCCCAAGATCTAATAAAATCTCTGTTCATAAAGAAAAAAATCAATGTAAACAGTTTAAATTTAAGTAGCAGATGAATGTCATTTTGAGTAATCTTAAGAAAAACAATTTCGACAGTTACAGTTAAAGCCAAAGTATAACAACCTGATGGCCTTGGTATGTCTTTTTTATTTGCTTTACAGAGAAGTAACTGATGGAGGAATGGAAAAACTGTGACTGACTCTTATGCAAGTAACGGGACTCAAGATATCTGTACCCTCTATATCTTTTAGGCAATTTGTATCCATTAAAGAGCAAGTGATGCCATCTACCTGGACTTGTGCAAAGCGTTTGACACTGTCCCATGCGATATCCTGGTCTCTAAATTGGAGAGACATGGATTTGACAGATGGACCACTCAGTGAATAAAGAACTGGCTGGACGGTCGTACTAAAGAGTTGTGGTTAACGGCTCGATGTCCAAGTGGAGACCAGTTACAAGTGGTGTTCCTCAGGGATCGGTACTGGGACCGGTGCTGTTCAACATCTTTGTTGGCAACATGGACAGTGGGATCGAGTGCATTCTCAGCAAGTTTGCCGATGATACCAAGCTGCGTGGCAAGGTAGACACGCTGGAGGGGAGGGATGCCATCCAGAGGGACCTGGACAGGCTGGAGAGGTGGGCCCATGCCAACCTCATGAAGTTCAACAAGGCCAAGTGCAAGGTCCTGCACCTGGGTCAGGGCAATCCCAAGCACAAATACAGGATGGGCAGAGAATGGACTGAGAGCAGCCCTGAGGAGAAGGGCTTCGGGGTACTGACTGATGAGAAGCTCAACATGAGCCAGCAATGCACAATTGCAGCCCAGAAGGCCAACCGTATCCTGGGCTGCATCAGAAGAAGTGTGGCGAGCAGGTCAAGGGAGGTGATTCTGCCCCTCTACTCTGCTCTCGTGAGACCCCACCTGGAGTACTGCATCCAGCTCTGGGGCCCCCAACATAAGAAGGGCATGGACCTGTTCGAACAGGTCCAGAGGAGGGCCACAAAGATGATCCGAGGACTGGAGCACCTCTCCTATGAAGACAGGCTGAGAGAGTTGGGGTTGTTCAGCCTGGAAAAGAGAAGGCTCTGGGGAGACCTTACTGCGGCCTTCCAGTATCTAAAGGGGGCCTACAGGAGAGCTGGGGAAGGACTTTTTCCTAGGGCATGTAGTGATAGGATGAGGGGTAACGGCTTTAAACTGGAAGAGGGTAGATTTAGATTAGATATTAGGAAGAAATTTTTCTCTTTGAGGGTGGTAAGGCACTGGAACAGGTTGCCCAGAGAAGTTGTGGATGCCCCATCCCTGGAGGTGTTTAAGGCCAGTCTGGATGGGGCTTTGAGCAACCTGGTCTAGTGGGAGGTGTCCCTGCCTATGGCAGGAGGGTTGGAACTAGATGATCTTCAAGGTCCCTTCCAACCTAAACCGTTCTATGATTCTATGTTTAATTGGAACGGGGGTCTTTGCATAGTGTCTGTAGATCTACCAGTAGAGTGGGAAGATGGAACGTGTTTGTTCCCTCTTGTGCGAGAATGTAAAACCAACACTACTGTGGCTATCATTAGTAATCACACCTATCATGCCCAAGCAATTGCATTGGCAGATGTGAGAAATCTGTCCAAAGAAAGTATTTGATGGACAGTATCCAGCTATGAGGTTGGGAGATTCCTAAATAGCATCCCCCAAAACCAAGCAGAACAAGAGACATAAACTGCAAAAGTGTTAGGAGGCCTAGATACCCACTTTGGATGTCACATGTTCCTGGATTCAGCATTCCAGCAAGACCACTGTGTGATTTGCTAAAGAAAACCTCAGTATGGAACTGGGAACAGAAACAGCATAACGTATTAGCTGATTTAAAAGATGAAATTTTTACTTACCAATCTATGGAAACCATCCATCCTACACGCCCATTTACACTACATGTAGGCATAGGTGATTAGGGATATCCTCAGGGATTATGGCAATAAGATGTGTAAGGTAAAAAGGATTACCCTATTGCCTTTTGTGGCGGATTGAAAGACACGGACTCCGATATGCAGGATCGAAATCGAAATCGAAATCAGCTTTATTAAGCAAGCATGCTCTTTATATACTTTTCTACCAAGGCCAGTAATTTTCCACTTTACTTATTCACACCATCACGTACTCTAAAAGATAATGTTCCCACCACAGCACTTCCTTATCTAGGGTGTTGCTTCCCACAACTCCCTCATCTGCCAAAACAGCAGCTGCAACTGCTCATTCCTCCCATGGCTTATGGCCTATTAGTTCTACCACACTTAACCCATCTTTTGCTTCAGTCCCCACATCTCCCCCTTTTTTGTTTTGTTGAACAATTAGCACTGTGTTTATTGATTTTTCTACTATTCTCTGTGTACATTGTAAAAGGCATGGTATGCATATTAAAATGCATAAAAAGATTAGTAAGCACTCTGTGGCTAGCTTCAGCAGCTGCTTTGCCCAGCTTCCCAAACTCAACTCGCCAAACATATCGCTGAACCATCCCCACTCATCATCCTCCTGGAGTTTAGCAACTCCCTCTTTCAGCTTCCGGATGCTTTCGTGGATGGACAGGGAATGATCCGAGAGGTTCATACAACACATTCCATCAAATTCGTCACATCCGTGGCCATAGGCTAATAGCAAAAAATCTATTGCTGCATGGTTCTGCAAAGTAGCATGTCTAACTGAATCTACATCCATTATCGTTTGGGGCGTCGATGATGCTTTGTAAAATTCAGAATCATTGATGTATTTGGGGTCAACAGCGTAAGTCTTCCCAGACTACAAGGCCCTCCCCTTATATGTGAGGGTATACCTCCCCAAGCTCGATCACCACAGATAAAGAAGAGCCCCTGCGGGAGCTGTAAAGGCACATTGCTGGAGTGGGAGACATTACGACTGGTATAGTTGCACCACGCCGTGTTATTTCTATATATCGACAGAGAAGAATGAACATTCTGCGCTGTAGATTGATTCTTGCCAGTATAATTAAAAATTAGACAGCTATCCATTTTGATTGAGCCTAGGAGTTCAATCTCTTGCGGCTCGTGGGGCAGGGGTGGCAAGTAAGGAGTCCACCCATCCCACTTATCAGCCAAAGCCGATGAGTTTCCGAAAAGATGTGCTGGTCCATGGCTTGGCCAATTGTCCGCTGGGACACTGACTAGACGTGTCGAAAAGGGGTTTCCTGGGGTAGCCAGCGAAAGGCACAGGGTGTCCTGGCCAGTCTTGTTTGCCAAAGTTACCCAGATGTTTTCTTTGGGTGCTGGTGGGATCCATATCCCATCTCCTGGTTCTGCTGTCATCATGACGACGAGGATGACCGCAGCGACGGTCGGACCCATCTCGCCGGGACCCATCTTGGTCCAGTATCTGTGGAAACACAAGCATATCCTTGACCCCAAGTTATCAGCGGGTACGGACCTTCCCATTGGTTATTCATCATATTTTTGATCATCACCTGTGCTTTCTCCCGTGGAGAGACTGCTTGCAGTCCCTCCGAGAGAGAGGTAAAGTGTGTTATCATGGCCGGCTCTCCGTCCATCCATCGATTTAGAAAATTCAACACATATAATGCTTTTGCTAAACGTTCTGGTGGTGTGCCTAGGGCCATTCCCCCTTTTTGGTTTTGCAACATGGCTTTGAGCGTCCCATGGGCCTGTTCCACGATGGCTTGGCCAGTAGGACAATAGGGGATACCTGTAACGTGGGAAACCCCACACACCTGGAAAAAGCGTGCCATCTGACGGGCCGTATAGCCAGGACCGTTATTGGTCTTAACGCATCGCGGGACACCCAACGCCGCAAAGGCGGCCGTTAGATGCCGAACTACATCTCTAGCTCACTCACCTGTATGATAAGAGGCAAAAATACATGCCGAAAATGTGTCCACCGATGCATGCACGTATTTCAGCCTGCCGAAATCTGGAACATGGGTATCATCTGTCTGCCAAAGTTCTAGAGCTGACAGACCTCGGGGATTAATGCCAACGGGGACAGCTGGCGTCACTTGCTGGCAGTCTGGACAGGAGGCAACAATGGCTTGAGCCTGTTCCTTGGATATAGAAAACTGACGACCTAATGCCTTAGCATTTTGATGAAAAATTTCATGTGACAAACAAGCTTGCTCAAATGTGTTTGGGACCACAACTGGGCCCGCCACCAGATCCGCCTGTGCATTGCCTTCGGCAATGGGGCCTGGAATGTTAGTATGGGACCGCACATGCATGATAAAACATTTGCCTGGCCGCCAATTCAATAAAAACAACAATTCCTTCATAAGAGTAAACAACTGAGGATTGGTGGCCTCCTTTAAAAAGGCAGATTCCATTCTGCTGACCAGGCCAGCAACATTGGCTGAGTTGGTGACAATGTTGAGATCTGTTGGCCATCGGCGAAAGGCACAGACTACCGTGGCCAATTTGGCGATTTGAGGGGAGCCGTGGACCACTTGGACATCCTGCTGCCAGGGAGCCTCAACGTCCGATTGCCAAACGATGATGGACCAGCTGGTGCGGCCAGAACCATCGGTGAAAACCGTCAATGCCTGCAAGGGGGTAGCACTAAGCTTTGTTCCCTTAAACATGGGGAGACAAGGCAACGTTTGTAACAGGGGGTGCTTGGGTAAGTGAATCTTAAATTGGCCTGTGAAATTTTCGGTCGCAACCTGAAACGTAAATGAGCATTTCATCAGCCATTCCAGCTGTTTGAGATCCATTGGTAGGTAAATGTGAGCTGGATCCTGGCCATCCAGGAGCAGTAGCCTCTCTCTTCCCTTTTGAATCAACATACTAATAATTTCAGGTTGGGTGATGACTGTCTTAGAAAACTGGTGTGGCAGAAACAGCCACTCAATGATGATCAAAGGGTCCGGAAAGTCCGGATTCCACTGTGCTATCAAGGCAAAGGGCTGAAATTGAGAGTTAAAAACAATCAGACTGAAAGGGACGTGCTCCGCTCTATAGTGGGCCTTCTGGCTGGCTATGTGCTGTGCAACGGTGTGCAAAGCTGATTTGGCCGCAGGGGTGAGGGACCGTTTAGATGTTAAAGCAGGGTCCCCCTTCAGCAAGACGAAAAGAGGGTGTAGGTCTTCATTGGTGAGGCCGATCAGCAGGCGGAGCCAATTAAGAGACCCTAACAAGTGTTGCAGGTCGTGCAGGCTTTCTATTTTGGGACATATGTTTAGTTCCTGGGGCACAATAGTTTGTTCAGTAATTCGCCATCCTAAATATTTCCAAGGTGGCATCGTTTGAACTTTCTTCGGTGCCACGACAAGTCCAGCCGCAGCTACCAGCCACCGCCTCCACTACCTCACTCATGGAGTCAATCGTCGGGGCGGCTACCAGAATGTCATCCATGTAGTGATACACTATGGTCTGGGGATACTGCTGGCAAACTGGAGATAATGCATTTGCTACGTAGGCCTGACAAATGGTGGGGCTGTTTTTCATTCCCTGGGGCA
Organism: Pluvialis apricaria; assembly: GCA_017639485.1. Taxonomy (NCBI): domain Eukaryota; kingdom Metazoa; phylum Chordata; class Aves; order Charadriiformes; family Charadriidae; genus Pluvialis; species Pluvialis apricaria. The sequence continues at coordinate 8,223,408 of CM030043.1, read as the reverse complement.
ACACAGTCCAGTCATAGCGACATGGTTCTGCAACGTTGAGGGAGGGAACCAAGAAAGCAAACCTTGGTGCATCTTGGGGGCACAACAGAATAGTGAAAAAACAATCCTTTAGGTCCATGACTGTCAATGCCCAATTCTGTGGGATCATCGTAGGAGATGGGAGGCCCGGCTGTAGGGGCCCCATGTCCTCAATGACAGCATTGATGCGCCGTAAATCATGCAGCAGATGACACTTTCTGCTCTTCTTACGAATGACAAAAACAGGTGAATTCCACAGGCTGGTGGAAGGGATGATATGTCCCACCTCAAGTTGCTTTTCCACCAGGGTCTGTAAATGTTGCAGCTTTTCCCTGGAAAGGGGCCACTGATCAACCCAAACCGGGTCATCCGTGAGCCAGGTAAAGGCTAGGGAGAGCTGTGCCTCAGCAGCCCCTATGTAAAATCCGACTGGAGGTGGAGGCCCCATTGTGACAAGCAATCTCTGCGCCATAGAGTGACTGGGCTAGCGAGGATGAATGGCTTTACAGTTGCCACTCGCCCCTCCGGGCCTGTAATCAGAACGTTGTGCTGACTCTGCAACGGGAGAGCTGCCCCCCCGATACCAGAAACGGAGGCAGCAGCCCTGGCAGTCGGCCACGAGGGAGGCCAAGCTGTTGTAGAGATGATGGTAACATCTGCACCTGTATCAATAATTCCTTCCAGAGTTATCTCATTTTGACGGGTGGAGTGCCGGAGGCTACAACGGTAGGAGGGGCGCCGTGTGGAGACCTTCTGGGCCCACATGATCTGCGTGGGCCCCGTGGAACCAAAACAACCATCTCCGCAAGCATCTGCCAGGCATCGCGGCACCTGGCTCCGAAAAGGCACCAACTGTGCAATATGTGAGCCTTCAGGAATCTGACACAGAGGAGCAGGAGTCCATACCATAATTTGAATCTGCCCTGTAAAGTCCGCATTGATAACACCAGGCAATACAAACAGCCCTTGGCGTGTCGCCGAGGAGCGGCCGAGAAGGAGGGCGCTCAGTCCATTGCCCAACGGTCCCTTAACCCCTGTAGGGATCAGGGTAACGGTTGCATCAAAAAGCGTCCCTGTGACTGCGGAGGCCAGGTCCATTCCAGCGCTTCCGCTGGTTCGGGCATACAGGCTGGGGCTGCCAGGGGCGGGGGAGGGGGAGCTTGTGTCATCATGCGCCCCCTCTGCACGCTCGCCCGGTGGTTTCCCTGACCCGATGGCTGAAGCGGTGTGCCGTCCTTGTCAAACCTGGAGCGACACTGGTTGGCTAAGTGCCTCCCCTTTTTACATCGCGGACAGACCCCGGGCCCCTTGGCCTCCGTCTTCTTCAGGCACTCTCTCTTAAAATGGCCGGTCTTCCCACAGGAGAAGCACTTCTGGGGGGCCGGTATGAAAGGCTGCGAAAGCCTGCACTGAAAGGTCCATCTGGTGCTGGTGGGTGCCCACATTCTGGCATGCGTCTATCATTTCTGTGATAATAGGGTTTCGCAGGGTTTTTAAGATGCGTTTGCAATCAGCATTAGCATTCTCGACCGCTAGCTGTTTCAGCACGATCTCCCACGTGGGGGCACTGTCTACCTGCTTATCACTATCATGGGGATGGGGGGGAAACAAATCCGGCTCCTGCTCAGGATCGACTGGCCCAGGATCGAAAGGTCATCTTCAGATGACTCCTGATCTCCCACGACCCCCACCACCGTGTTGGCTGATGCCGAATCTAACGGGGGGGACTGGGGGGGGGGGGGGTCTTAGACTGTTCTCCGGGCTTTTGAGTATGCTGTTTCGAGGTCTCAAACATCGTCCGCCATGCAGAGAGCAACCCCGCTGCTGTTTTGTCAGATTGGGTTGCCGAGTCCCGGAGTTTGACCCCTATCTGGTCCCAAGTTTTGAGATCATAGATGACAGAACCGGAATCAATCCCCAGGCAGTTTGACCAAGCCCACATTAACAGCATTTTGAGATCTTGGAGGGGTATGGTCTTCCCGTGTTGCTTCAATATTTTCTGCATTATGTTGACTACGGTTCTCTGCTCCTGGGAGATATTGTTCTCCCTCGTCCCCGGCTGCTTACATCCATCCAGCGGTAGGTAATTAATCGTGTACGATGCCGCTTCCTTTCAGCGATGCCGCTTCCTTTCAGCAATCCAAGTTCAGCTTCCTTTCAGCGATCCAAGTTCAGCTGGGCTCCGCCACCAGTCAGCGCGATGCTGTTATTATAGCCCTGGGTTTGGGCGCCATTTGTGGTGGATTGAAAGACACGGACTCCAATATGCAGGATCGAAATCGAAATCCGCTTTATTAAGCAAGCGTGCTCTTTATATACTTTTCTACCAAGGCCAGTGATTTTCCGCTTTACTTGTTCACACCATCGCGTACTCTAAAAGGTAACATTTTCACTGCAGCACCTCCTTATCTAGGGTGTTGCTTCCCACAACTCCCTCATCTGCCAAAACAGCAGCTGCAGCTGCTCATTCCTCCCATGGCTTATGGCCTATTAGTTCTGCCACACTTAACCCATCTTTTGCCTCAGTCCCCACAGCCTTTGGCTCTAAATCGTGGCAAGGCTCCAAATGGAACTACACTCTGAGAAAGTGCTATTAGTGGCATATGAAAGGCTGCTAACTACTGAGCAATTAACTCAAGAAAAGGGAAATCAAGTTATGTGTGCTTATTTCTATCTTAAAACCGATTTTAACTGGTAAGTCATTTCCCCTAGGGGTAGCACAAAAGACTACAGTGCAGCAATGGGCTTTGTATATACATCCCCGGGTTGCAAGTGATGGGATGAATAAAAGAACCCAAGCTGTCAGAGAGCAGAGTGACTCGGGATGCCTGTGGAGTACTCCCAGCCACCCTCCTCACAAATAACTGATGCCCCGCCCTGGAACGAGGAGACAAAAGCAGGGGTATTGTTCACAACCAAGAGTGCCCAGAGGGAAAGAATAGAGAGGCAAAGCTGCAACTATAGCCGTAGAGACTGGAGAAGCTTTCACAGACGAAATCGACGGCTTGGCCAAACTGACAGAGCTCAGAGTGGTGGAAATGGCCCTGGAGCAGGGAGCTACTTGTGTCTATACGGACTCATATGCTCTATGGACCAGTACCACCCAGTGGCTAGAGAACTGGATGAAAAACAATTGGTAAGTAAATGATAGCGACGTATAGGGAAAAACACACTGGGAAAAGATTTATGATATAGCTCAATCTAAAAGCATATCCATAGTGACGTGCGGAAATCAGACTCCACAGCCGAGAAGGTTGTAAAGTAGGTATGTTTTATTCAGCGCTGGGCAGCACGGGGGGTCATCCCACCAAATTCGTGCGCGCCTAACGCGGCAGCTCGTATCGTATTTATGCAGCAAAGTGTTACATATTCATAAGGTTTCTCAATACGCCTATACATATTAACTATCTATCCCGCTTCGTATGCAAATGAGCCATTTCCGTGATCTCCTCCCCACCGAGCATGCGCGGTTTCTTCTGGTGGTGGTCGTTGAGGGTCGAGAGGATGAAGGCAAACCCACTCTTCTTCATCACCGCAAGCGACTCTTTATTCCTGCGTAGGCTCAGTCTCTCTTTTATCAGACTCCACAACCGCAAGGTCAGTTCCAGCCGGTTTCTTTAGCAAGGCCGGCCATGACTGTTCTGTTCTTCTCTGCAACTCCCCTCTGCTAGTTCCTGATTAAACGTCTTACACGATGGCCAAGGTTATAATTATAGATATGGCTTAAGCAAGGCAATGGCTACAAGGTTATAGATATATGTTTTGCGTTAAGCATGTTCCCTCCTGCTATTAGCCCTTAAGTGTTAGTTCTCTCTATCAATAGGACATGTATCTGCCCACCAAAAACCTAAAAGCCCTGAGGCACAGTGGAATCAGATGGCTGATCATTTAGCTGGAATAAATATATTACAAAATTGTGAGGCAGAATGGCTAGGTGAACAGTTACATGAATGCCTAGGACACACTGGGACTTATGATTTATTGCAACAGGCTACAAGGAGAGGATGGCCTGTGACAAAAGCTCTGGCAAAACAATTTGTGGACTCATGCCATGCTTGTCAAACAGTGGTACAGTACATGTCAAAACGACAACAGTTTGCCAGTCTCGGGGAAGGTAAACTTCACTGGGAAACTTGGCGAGTAGATCTGTGCTGGTTTTGGCTGGGGTACAGTTATTTTTTTTTTAATGACATAAAGACAGTAATTGTTATAGGTAGCAGGCAAAACTTGAATTGGACGTTACCACGGTGTCCTGGTTTGAGGTAAAACAGGACTAATTTTGTTCAGTAACTTTGCTTCTTAGCTAGGCCTCTTCTAACTACTGAAATTAACAGCATATTGTGCAGACAATGTTCACTCTCTCAGAGTGATAAGACCCATGTTTATAGTTGATGCCAAGGCATGGTATGCAGAGAGACTCTTGCTTATACTTATTGCTATAACACCCAAGGCCAACCAACTTTGTTACTTGCCCTGTTGGAGGGTCGGAAGCAGAAAAGGGTAGAGGGGTCCCACCTGCAGGGAGGAGTGGACAGGACAGGTGACCCAAAACTGACCAACGGGGTATTCCATCCCATCTGCCTCATGCTCACTATAAAAGCTGAGGGGTCAAAGGGTCAGGCCTCTTTCCTTCAATGGCCGGTGTCTGAGGAGGACTCTGTCTGTTCGTCTGCCTTTTATCCCAATCCTGAATCCAGATCCGGAATCCAGTTCCCATCTGTCACTGAGTCCCTTCTGGGACTTCCCCAGTGCCTGCTGGTGATGTGATTGTCATCCTGGGAGCTTGATACGTTTTTGTATAAATTTCCTTATTTCCTTTTTATTTTATTATTAATATTTCATTAAAGTAGTTTAGTTCCTTCTAAATTCATAAGTCTCTTTTTCCCTCCTCTGCCTCTCTCTTGAAGAGAGGTGGGGGGAGCATCTCTCGGTCCAATCTGGGGTGCCCCACGTCCCGAGTAGCTGATGTGGGCTTAAACCACAAAAGATTTATTGGCGCCCAACGTGGGGCTCGAGCAGGGCTCAACCAGAGCTGTGATAGATTGCCTGAATAGTTTGAATTCCAGCCTGCTCAGAGATTAGGACAACTCACATCATGTCATTCTTAAATGAAATGTTATATCGTGCCTTTGTTTGCACTTAATTGAGTCAACTCTATTTAACCTGCCAGATGCGTTGCAAAGTTTATTTACTCTCTGTGTTTTTATGTGAAGGTTTAAATGGGCTGTTTTGGTGGGGTTCACAGTTCAGGTTTATAATATGGTTACTTGGATAACGGCTCTACCTGCATTATCTTGGGCATTGTGTGATAGATTCTGTTACTAAATACACTTTTGGTTTTACCTGGGGAAAGTTTACTTTGCCTTTTGGTGATTATATTAACGTGACACTGTCACCGAAATCGGGAATAAACTCCTTAACACCAATGTAGTATTAAGGAGCAGGCATTTGTTATTGCAGCACTGGATGCACGGGGGATCACTCCGCCCAACGTGCATACCACAGCTTCTAGCTGGACCCTATTTATTACAATGTAGGCTTTACATATTCATGACAATTTATCCATATGAAAATTATTTCATTAACCCCTCCCAGCCGGACATGTACTTTCATCCTGAGCGGTGGTCCTGAGAGTCCCTGGTGGTTTCTATTCTCTTCTTGAAGGGGCCACCTTGTTATTCTTTGGGTGAGCTTTGTGCTCCGTCCTGCAGATTCCTTTCATATCAGTCTCATAATTGTGCGCTTAACCTCCTAGACTGACTTGTACTCACCTCCCGCTCTGGCCTTGAGTTACAGTCCATGCTGTCTGAGTTCTTTGCAGTTATCTCTTTTTACATTATTTCCATTCTGTCTGCAATTTAACCATTTTGGCACCTGCCTGAAACCCCCAAATTTCTAACAACACCATCAGAGTCAGGGGGTGGAAACCTTTCGGGTTGTGATAAGAAGGATTGTTACCTTTTTAAGATCATGATTTTGTTGTTGGTGTTCCTGAATGTGTTGCAGGGGTGGTTTCATGTGAAACATGGGTGCAGTAGCTATAGGGTAATGTGTGCTGCTGCCGCTCAAACCCCAAGAGCCGCTCCTCGATATGTAGTGGTGCAAGCCACGTCCCCACCCATCCCGGCCAAGGTCATGCCCCTGCCTGCAGCAGCGCAAGCCACGCCGCCACCCATCCCGCCGAAAGTCACGCAGCCGCCTGCAGCAGAACCAGCACCACCATGAGCTGCCCCTCCCCCCACTGCAAGAACACAGGACCCTCCACCGCCCGTCCCAGCAAAAGTTACTCCAGCCTCGACAATGAGCACCATCACTACTCGAGCTGCTCCTATAACGAGTACCACTACTACTCAAACTCCATCAGAGCCAGTACAAGTTGCCCCAGTGACCAGGAAGCACAAAAAGAAGTCAGCTCGTTCCCCTGTCCCTTATGACAAGGACCAGCTCAAGTCAGATAGCTTGAGAGAGAGTTCTGACAGAGATCCAGGAGAAGGCCCTTCTAGAGTAGATCCAGGAGGGGGTCCTTCTCGGGCAGCCTCAACACAGGAGGACTCAGATGTAGAGATAGTTCTTAAATTCTTCTCTATGAAGGATTTGAGAAATATGAGGAAGGACTTCACTTGTCATGAAGGTGAAACACTCATCTCCTGGTTGCTCCGATGCTGGGATAGTGGGGCTGATACCATAGACTTAGATGGCAGAGAAGCTAGGCAGCTGGGAAACCTGGCCAGGGATGGAGGTATCAATAAAGGGATTAGGAGAATGACAAGCACTCTCAGTCTCTGGAGGCAACTGGTGTCAGCCATAAAGCGCAGGTATCCCTTTAAGGATGATATCGAATGCCATCCAAGCAAATGGACCAACATGGAAAAAGGTATTAAGTACCTGAGAGAATTGGCTGTGAGAGAGGTGATTTACAGTGACGGGCAAGTGATTGTAGACCCTGATGAAATTCCATGCAAATGATCTGTGCTAAAAAAGTTTGTACAAAGTGCACCATCAATGTATTCCCACACATTGTCAACAATGGTCTGGGGAGGATCTGATGCCGATACATCGACTGTAAGTGAAGTGGTTAACAAGGTACGACAGTATGAAGACAGTCTCTCTCATCCCTTCACTGTGGCAGCCGTGGAAAAGCTGACTGTGGTCACTGAGAAAATTGAGCAAATGACCAAGAAAATGGTTGAGCAAAACGAGAAACTGTTTGATAAACTGTCCAGGATGGAGGAAAGATCCCGTTCTTCCCCTGCACAGACCCGTGTTGCAGCTGCTAAGAAAATTCACCCTCCTACTCAAGAGAAAAATGACACTCAACTCAATACAAATCAAACCTGCTCCGAGATTTCCTATGTATATGCCCCTGCAGCTATGGAGAGGACATGAGGAAGTGGGATGGAGAACCTATCCCAGCCCTACAGGCACGGGTGCTTGAGTTGCAAAGTAAAGCAGATGGTAGAAGAAAGAATTCTTACAGGAGGATTGCTGCTCTGACCTATAGTGGGCGATCCTACGGAACAGGTAGGAACTCATCTGGTAATCGTAGGTACTATGCTCAATGTTAGAGGTGCCCTGCCTCCAGCCAGGAGGAGGAGAGGGACAACCGAATTTATTGAACTGTGTGGATTAGATGGCCTGGTACATTAGAGCCACAGAAGTATAAAGCCCTAGTGGACACTGGTGCACAGTGTACCCTATTGCCATTGAATCATAAAGGGGCAGAATCTGTCACTATTTCTGGAGTGACAGGCGGATCTCAAGAACTGACTGTATTAGAGGCTGAAGTGAGTTTAACTGGGAATAAATGGGAGAAACACCCCATTGTGACTGGCCCAGATGCTCCGTGCATCCTTGGCATAGACTACCTTAAGAGAGGGTATTTCAAAGACCCAAAAGGGTATCGGTGGGCTTTTGGTATAGCAGCTATAGAGACTGAGGATGTTACACAGCTGTCTACCTTACCTGATCTTTCAGATGACCCTTCTGTTGTGGGACTGCTAAGGGTTAAAGAGCAACAGGTGCCAATTGCTACTGCCACGGTGCATCGATGACAGTATTGCACCAACCGAGACTCCCTGATTCCCATCCATAACCTGATTCGGCAGCTAGAGAGCCAAGCAGAGACTCGCTCACCCTTTAATAGCCCTATATGGCCAGTGTGAAAGTCTGATGGGGACTGGAGACTAACAGTAGACTACCGTGGCCTGAATGAAGTCACACCACCACTGAGTGCTGCTGTGCCAGACATGCTAGAACTTCAGTATGAACTGGAGTCAAAGGCAGCCAAATGGTATGCTACAATTGACATTGCTAATGCCTTTTTCTCTATTCCTTTGGCAGCAGAATGCAGGCCACAGTTTGCTTTCACGTGGAGGGGTGTCCAGTACACCTGGAATCAACTGCCCTAAGGGTGGAAACACAGCCCTACTGTTTGCCATGGACTGGTCCAGAGTGCACTGGAGAAGGGTGGAGCTCCAGAACACCTGCAATACATTGACGACATCATTGTATGGGATAATACACAGTATCACAGTATCGTCAGGTTTGGAAGGGACGTATGGAGATCATCTAAATCCACCCCCCCTGCTACAGCAGGGACACCTACAGCACATTGCACAGGACAGCGTCCAGGTGGGTTTTGAATGTCTCCAGAGTGGGAGACTCCACAACCTCTCTGGGCAGCCTGTTCCAGTGCTCTGCCACCCTCAAAGGAAAGAAGTTCCTCCTCATGCTAAGATGGAACTTCCTATGTTCAAGTTTCTGCCTGTTACCTCTAGTCCTATCACTGGGCACCACTGAAAAAAAAGACTATTCTCATCTACCTGGCACCCTCCCCTTAAGTATTTATAAGTATTGATAAGACCCCCCCTCAGTCTTCTTTTCTCCAGACTAAAAAGACCCAAGTCCCTGAGCCTTTCCTCATAAGAAAGATGCTCCAGTCCCCTAATCATCTTTGTAGCTCTTTGCTGGACCCTCTCCAGCAGTTATCTGTCCTTCTTGAACCGGGGAGCCCAGAACTGGACACAGGACTCCAGATGCGGCCTCACCAGGGCAGAGTAGAGGGGGAGGATGACCTCCCTCGACCTGCTGGCCACACTCTTCTTGATGCACCCCAGGATGCCATTGGCCTTCTTGGCCACCAGGGCACATTGCTGGCTCATGGTCATCCTGTAGTCCACCAGGACTCCCAGGTCCCTTTCCACAGAGCTGCTCTCCAGGAGGTCAGCCCCCAACCTGTACTGATGCATGGGGTTATTCCTCCCCAGATGTAGTACCCTACACTTGCCCTTGTTGAATTTCATAAGGTTTCTCTCTGCCCAACTCTACAGCCTGTCCAGGTCACGTTGTATGGCGGCACAGCCTTCCAGCGTGTCAGCCACCCCTCCCAGTTTTGTATCATCATCAAACTTGCTGATGGTACACTCTATCCCTTCATCCAGGTCATTGATGAAGATATTGAACAGGACTGGACCCAGTACTGACCCCTGAGGGACACCAGCAGAAGAAGTTTTCAAGACAGGTAAGAAAATCATTAAGATTCTTCTGAATCTTAATCAAATTATCAAATATAAGGAAGAGATCCTCCAACTTGTATAGGACATGCAAAAACCTAAAGAGGTGGCAATAATGTACTGTAAAGCACGTCAATTTGGACAGACTGCAGTGAACGTGGGGAACCGACTGGCTGACAAAACTGCTAAGGAGGCAGCTGAAAAAGGCATCCTTGCATTAGTACCAGAAAAACAAGTGAAGTTACCAGACCTGAGACCTAATTATAGCAAAGTGGATCGACAGCTAGCTTCACTTTTGAAGGCAACAGCAAATGAGAAAGGATGGTTAATAACTCCTGTAGGACAAGTCATAGTCCCACCCCAGGTAATGAATAAAATAGTAGAAGAAAAACATAGAGAGACACATAGGGGAATTGAGGCTATGGTGGATAGTCTACGAAGTGGGATTGTAAGTGTAGGAATGACTGGGGTAGTAAAGTCAGTGACAACAAAATGTCCCATTTGTTTGAAAAACAACCCCTTGAATAGAAAACGTCCAGCTTCAGGAGTTACCATGCGAGGAAACTCCCCAGGGGATTATTGGCAGATTGATTTTTCTGAGTTACCAAGACAGAATAGTTATAGGTACCTAGTGGTATTGATAGACACCTTTTCAGGATGGCCCGAGGCCTTTCCCTGCTGCACCAGCAAGGCCAGAGAGGTGAAGTAAAGGCATTCAAGGCCAGGGCTAACACAAAGTTGTTTTGCAATAGCCAATTAAAGTATTCCGCTATAATAGGGACATAGATAATAGCAGGGTCAAAACCAGCTCTCTCTCGACATCGTTTTCTTAAACGGATGATAACTTGGGCAATAGCTTCCACCTTAGTCACAATGGTTTTTGATAATTGATATGGCAAAAATATCCATTCCATGATACATAAAGGATCAACCTGTTTTTCATCCCATTGTGCCAAGACAGCAAACGGCTGAATACCACCATTAAAAACAAAAGCTTGAATTGGTAGCTCGGGTTCCACTGGCTGGCTTTGGACATAGAGATGTTATCTACAATATTTTGTAATGCCTTCTTCTGCATTTGGGACAACTGTCGAGGTTCTCCCACATCGGAAGACCCCTTTAGCAAAGGCATAAGTGGTGCAAGGTCATCATTAGTGATACCACATATTGCACGCACCCATTGGATATCACCAATCAATTTTTGGACATCAGATAGTGTTTCTATTTTCTCATTGAGAGCTACTTTTTGTGGAGTAACCGTAGTTCCAGATATGATCCAACCTAAATATTTCCATGGTGATTGTTGCTGCACCTTTTCTGGAGCGATAACCAATCCAGCCTTTGATAGCTCCTGCTGAAAAATAGGCACAAGGTTAGGATTTCACTCTTTTCCCGCAATTAAAATGTCATCCATATAATGATAAATCACAAAGGTACTAAATCGTTTCCGTAGTGGCTGCAGAGCCCAAGAAACATATAGCTGAGAAATGGTAGGAGAGTTCTTCATCCCTTGAGGTAATACTACCCACTCATATCTCTTTGATGGCTCACTTTTGTTAATAGCTGGTACGGAAAAGGCAAATTTTTCACAGTCGTCTGGATGTAGTGGCATGGTAAAAAAGCAATATTTCAAATCAATTATCAACGCATTCCATTCCTTTGGTATCATGACCGGACTGGGTAGTCCTGGCAACATTGTCGCTGCAGGTGCCCCATCTTACCACAATTGTAACAGCGTACATTAGAGGAGGATCCTTTGACTCCGCTCCCTGAATTAAGCAGCGGCTTAACAGCAGCGGCAAATGCATTGGCAAGATACCCAGCCTTCTCTTCAGCTGTTCCTACTTTTGCACATGCATCCATCATGTCTTGCAATCCCACCGATTTCGGCAAAGCCTGCAAAATACGCTTACAAATTGGGTTAGCATTTTCTACTGCAAGTGACATCAGCACTGACTCCCTTGCTCCGGGGGCCAGATCCAGATTTCTCTCAATAGCCCTAGTAAGCCGATCAGTAAATTGCATATACAATTCATTCAGTCCTTGCTTAAACGAAACATAAGATGGAGTAGGTTTTCCAGCTTCAGGAATTGCTTTAAAAGTTGCCAAAGCAAGCTCCTGAGATTGCTGCAAAACTTCAACAGCCATGTGCATTTGTGCATTTTCTGAACTAAACCGACCCCGACCCACCAACATGTCAAAGGTAACTCCAGATAACGAATCGTTTACCCCGCGATTTGCATTGTCATCTGCGGCGCGATCCGCCAAAGTTTCAAAGGCACTTTTAAAATGTAACGCTTGGGAAGGAGTAAGCAAAATATTAGCTAAACGATAACAATCATTGGGCACCAAAAGTGTACTAGAAAACATTGCACCAAGCATTTGCTGTTTATAATTAGATGTCAACCCATATTGTGCGATAGCACTTTTCAGTTCCTTTAGAGTCTTCCAGTCTAAAGCCTGCCATGCCCTTTCCCCTTGAGCATTAACTATTACTGGAAAAGCCCGAGGCAAGTCAAGAGGTAAAATAACCCCATCTAGCATAGCTTCCTTTATAACTCCTTTCCAGCGCCGGGCAGCAGCGCCATCTGCCGACGGTTTTCCCTTTGGTGGAAGAGGTAAATCATCAGGCAATGGAACACTGCAGGGATCAACGTCCTTTTGTTGCGGCATCGCCAATCGTTCTAAGCGTCGCTGTAAGTTTATCAGCTGCCTATTTATGTCCTCATTTGTAACCGGATGCAACTTTTCTTCCAAAAGGTCTATAGAGGAGGGCGGCGGAGGATATGCCTCCGGAGTATGGTCAGGAAAACCCTCTAACGGAGGTGCCGATGGTTCTGGCAGAGGATCCGGCAGCTGCATAGGTGGCTCTTTTCCTTGTACAGGAGGAGCCTGAGGCGGTGGTGGTGGCGCGGGCATAGGCACGGGGGGCGGAGGGGGGGTCATCAAACATGCGGACCTTGTGGCGCGTTACTTTTTGTACATCCTTTGCCCCGTCCTGGTCTTTCCTGGTATCCAAAAAAGCCGCACACGCTTGTAATGTCACATTTTTCTCCGCTCGCATACTTGCTACTGTATCTTTAAGCAGTTTCCATAACGTTGCTAGAGGCAACAGATCCTTTTTCCCAGACGAGATATCTTTCCATAATTCTTGTCCAAGGCTATCCCGTATTGCCATCTGGAAAATGTCTTGGGCTTCCTTTACTATGCCTGTTTCTTTTGCCCATAAAAGCAATTTCTTTAAGATATCAGGGTCATACTTAAGTCCTCTCGTAAAGAGGAAATGTTGCAAAAGCTTAGAGATAGCTTGCTCTTCATAGCTTAAATTATTACCCATGATAGCGTATGACCCAAAACGCGTTTGGCTGCTCACCTTCTTTTGTGGACACAATTAACAAAAGCTTCTCATCTCTCAGCCGGTTTCTTCTTCTTCTTCTTCTTCTTCTTCTTCTTCTTCTTCTTCTTCTTCTTCTTCTTCTTCTTCTTCTTCTTCTTCTTAAATCGCAAACTGTCAATTTCAGTAAGAAATTGCGTGGTGCCCCTGCCCCGCGTTGGGCGCCATTTGCGGTGGGACTCAGACGCAGACCAATGTGATTGTGCTGAAGCCCTTTTTTAAAAATACATAAGCCATTATATACCTTTACTACAACGTGGGTTAGCCCCATGTGCTGTGCTCATTGGCTTCTAAACATATACACACAAACTATTATTGGTTAAACACAGCTGTAGCTTATTATCTATGCTTTGTTACTATTTATCTATTTAGGCGTAGCAGCAGTTTCAGTATCAGCGTGTGAATTCCTCCTTCATGTCGACCTTCAGACTGTACTAACTTGTTCCGTATCTCGGTCACGTCGACCTTCTCTTCTGTTGGGGACAGTTCATGAGCTCATCAGTTCAACGTGTCCGTTGCTTTCCAAAAAGCTTCCCACAGGGGTCCACTCTTTGTGGCAGATGTGATGCATCAGCTAAGTGAAATTCTAGGTATCAGGTGGGATTACCACACTCCGTGGAGGCCTCAGTCAAGGGGACAGGTAGAAAGGATGAATCAGACACTAAAAAGGCAAGTCAGTAAAATATGTCAGGAAACATCTTTGAAGTGGCCACAAGCCCTTCCATTAGCCCTCTTGAGGGTCAGAATACAACCGAGATTGAAGAATAAGATCAGCCCCTATGAAATACTGTTTGGGAAACCATATCAGATCCCTATTATTCCGGGGGAGGTGTATGTGAGAGGGGCAATGGATTTAAACCTGTATTTAATTTCTTTAGGGAAGGTTCTTACAGCTCTGCGGCGACATGTTGTCTTAACAGGACCCCTTGCCCTGGACACCCCAGTTCATCCATCCCAACCAGGAGATTGGGTGTATGTAAAAACCTGGAATTCTGAGCCGCTGCAGGAAAAATGGAAAGGGCCATACCAGGTCTTGCTAACCACCTTTACTGCTGTAAAGATTGCAGGTAAAGAACCGTGGGTCCACTACACTCGACTGAAGGCTGTTCCTGGACCCTCCTGGGAAGCCACTCCAGTCGGACCTTTGACAATTAAGGTCACCAGACAAAAGAACTTGGGCCCATGTTTACTTTCGTTGTTTGAACTGAATTAGTGTGATAAGGATCCATTGTAAATATGCTGGAGTTGTTTTATGCTTTTTTAACAGTATTGTAGTGACTAGTATTAATCCTGAACCTTTTTACCTAATGATGTCAGTGAAATTCCATTCTGTCAGCAAGGTGAAAACTATCCAGAAACAAACCAAGGGAGACAAGCTGAAATTTATGGTAGAGGCCAACGAGGTAAGGTGGCCATCAGGAGACGATATGGAGGTTTGTTGTTGGGTTAGGAGAAGGCCTATTTGGATGATCCCCACCTCTCATCTATCAGAAGGGTTCGATTTCTCTGTGAGGGTACAGGATTCGAAAGAATTAATTTGCAGAGCACAGCACAGATCAACTTCGAGCCGTTGCTTGAACTTAAGCTGGAAGGAACGAGATAGATATTCAGGGTCTCAAATCCAATGTATTAAATCCCTCAGCAAGGAAACAGTGACAAGGCAGGAACACTATAACACTCGAACACATCACAGGACTAAGCGGGGTGTAAATTCAGAGGATGGGAAGGACGAAAACTTGGTTTTGCAACTGATAAAAGGTTTCGGGAGGATGCGGAATATGAGTAGTGTAACCGCCTGTCTCCCAGTACCCCATTATGCAGGACAACCTATCCCTTGGGGAATAATCCCTGTAAACTTATCCCTGCTTAGAGAGTGGGAAAACATCACTAATTCAGTCAGAAGGGCAAACATTTCCCATTTTTGGGACAAGAAGGGTGACTGCCGGACCAGGGGAAGCATGGTGCTTGCTGTGACGTGCGGAAATCAGACTCCACAACCCCAAGGTTGTAAAGTAGGTATGCTTTATTCAGCGCTGGGCAGCACGGGGGGTCATCCCACCAAATTCGTGCGCACCTAACGCGGCAGCTCGTATCATATTTATACAGCAAAGTGTTACATATTCATAAGGTTTCGCAATACGCCTATACATATTAACTATCTATTCCCGCTTCGTATGCAAATGAGCCATTTCCGTGGTCTCCTCCCCGCCGAGCATGCGCGGTTTCTTCTGGTGGTGGTCGTTGAGGGTCGAGAGGATGAAGGCAAACCCTCTCTTCTTCATCACCACAAGTGACTCTTTATTCCTGTGTAAGCTCAGTCTCTCTTTTATCAGACTCCGCAACCGCAAGGTCAGTTCCAGCAAGTTTCTTTAGCAAGGCCGGCCATGGCTGTTCTGTTCTTCTCTGCTATTTCCTGATAAAACGTCTTACACGATGGCCAAGGTTATAGATATGGGTTAAGCAATGCAATGGCTACAATGTTATATGTTTTGCGTCAAGCATGTTCCCTCCTGCTATTAGCCCTTAAATGTTAGTTCTCTCTATCAATCCCCCCCTTTTCTAAAAAGTAAGTAAATTCATTTACTTTATGTTAGTGCCCTTTATATTATTCCATTCTTTTCTAGGTTCTTTATAAGATTTTTGCCTATTTCGACCTGTTGTCGGCGTTGTTGAGCATATATCAATTGCCTCATTTGTTTTATCATTCTCAAGTTTAAAACATATAACACTATGGATAAAACAATGCTAATCAGGGACAAGCCCAGGAGAACAACAATAGGGTGGCATAAGTTATTAAGGATTCCTGTAGCAGTGGGTGACCAGCCGAAGAGTACTTCCCACCATTTATGTTCTCCATCCTTTTCTACCCTTTTTAGAACCTCTATTATTTTATCTGTGTCATGATGAACCGTTATCAAAGTTTCCTGTCCCTTGGTTTTGATTTCCTCTAATATTCGCATTAACCCCTGATGCTGTAGTAATTTCTTTGTGAGAGTTATGTCTGTCCCAATGGGTGTAGGCGCCAATTCGTGGAGTAACGTATAATTAGATTTAAAAAGCTGATGGGATATGACTGGAGCTGTATAATTAAAGTCACATCCGTTGATGTTAGTAAAATTACAAACACAGAAATTTGAGTGATTTCTAGTATCTACTTCTATGTCCTCTACAGATATGAAACTACAGGCAGTTCTCAGACACACACAACCTTTGCCAATGTATATTAATATGGTTTTAAGGTCAGCATTGGGACGAACTTCATACTGGCAAACTTTCTGATCAGTGTCAAGACAAATGTCTTGTGCACTGATGGCGTTACTTTCACAAATGAATCCTTGTTGTTCTCGCACAATACAGGATTCTAGGTCTACTGTTTGCCATTTATCCTTTACCTTCCAGGCCCATGTCTTATGCTCAAAAGGATAGAGTAAAATCCCATTGTAATTTAATCCTAATGCTATAATGGGATGAATCACATATATTGAAGCATTACGAATAGTTAACACAAAAGTTGTAACTATGTCTGTAGTGGGATCATAGGTAAAGTTTACCAAATTCCACCAGGCCTGGAGTTTCCTTTCGAAGTGGTTAGCATTGTCCCAGATTATTTTCCGGATTTCAGTGGGAAAAATCCCTTCCTCACCTTCTCTTATGATTGAAGCAGTCACTGATTGCATCCATAACTGAGCCTGGATACAGCTGAGAGCCAAAGAGACGTTACTTTGGAGCCCACCCAGTGCGTCTATAATTAATTTGTGATCTCTTATGTTTATTCTTTCCCAATTTGGTAATACTTTCGACACTAGCCACTGATGAGTTCCCAAAGCCACTAGGGAAGATCTTAAAGGCTGTTGTAATTTTGTGAAATCGGCAGTGGAGGCGGCCAACTTATTCATTATTATTTCTGAGTCAATGCTATTCAGAACGCTTAGCCCTGTTCCTATAGCACCAGTCAGGTCTCTTGATATTCGCCTATGGGAAGTTGCTGGTGCCCTTCTATGTAACCAGGTGGTCCATCCCTCGAAAGAAGTTCGTAAAAAGGGAGAACAGGCTGGTTGAATCTCTGTGATGTTGTTTTGCATTGACAACTCAATGTGTTTAAGAGACCATTCTGGTTTAAACAGCATTTGCTGTTGGCCTGTGTTTTTTATTACATATGGGCCATTCTCATATATTTTGGGTTCGAGCCTGGGTGCTGGCGTAGGTCGCGTGGTAAATATATCTTTCACTGTTGTAGCAGGCACTGTTGTAACGGGCCTAGCTACGACATTTATTTTAAATTTGAATGAGAGTCCAATAGTATCATAGGCCCAGAGACAAACCACTTCACTGGTCCGTTCTAATGTAAAGTTATGCCAGCAATCTAATTCCCTGGAAGTACAGACCGTTTTGTTCTTTGTAAGAACATCTGAAACAGTGATTTGGGATGCCTTTTTATAGGTGGTGCCATTAACCAATCGGCATCCCACTTTGATTTCTTCCCCTACAGTTCCTTGAAGTTGATAAATCCCCTTCACATCCTTGCTCCATTCTTCCTTTATGTATACTTGACTTCCATGCATGACTACAGTGGATAAGTTTAAATCCTTTTGAGCAAAATATCCCCCCATGGATCCAGTATACTTTATATAGGCTTGGGACCAAGGCCACCCAACATTATTCTGACTAGAAGTGCTCTCCTGTCCCTGAATTATAATTAGGATCGTGAGAAAAGTAATTTTCCTGGCTGAACTTGCGTGACCTTCCATGGAGATTCATGTGCTCTTTTTACTCTGGTGTGATGGATCCAGGCGCTCTCTTCTTTGATTTTGATTGCTGTGAAGGAAGTAAGGAGTACTTGAAATGGTCCTTCCCACCGCGGCTCCAGAGCCTTTTCTGTAAGAGACTTTATATACACATAATCTCCAGGTTGTATGTTATGTACAGGCCCATCTAAACCTCTACTTCGAGTCCCAACCACATGTTTCCCGATTTTACGGAGTTGTTTGCTTAAGGCCACCATATAGGAGGTCATGATTTCATCCCCAGCTTGTGTGGACATCCCTTTTTGTATTCCATAGGGTCGTCCATATAAGATTTCAAAAGGGCTCAGTCCTTCCTTTGCTCTTGGCCTAGTTCGTATGCGCAAAAGAGCCAAGGGAAGAGACTGAGGCCAGGCCAAGTTAGTTTCCTGTCCCAATTTTACAATTTGCTGTTTGATTAAGTGGTTCATTTTTTCTACTTGGCCACTCGACTGAGGGCGATATGGGGTGTGAAGCTGCCAATCTATTCCCAAACAACAGCTAATTTGTTGTACTACTTTCGAGATGAAATGTGGCCCTCTATCAGATGATATGGTTGCCGGAACCCCAAAGCGTGGTATTACCTCTTGTATTAATATTCTGGTTACCTCCCGAGCTTTGGCCGTCCTGGCAGGGAACGCCTCTGGCCAACCTGAAAAGGTATCAGTTAATACCAATAAGTATCGATACCCCCCTTTTCTTGGGAGTTCTGTGAAGTCAATTTGCCATTGTTGCCCAGGCCCGTTGCCTCTCCCAATTTGGCCTATTTCTGGTTTGGGGGTGTTCTTAGGATTAGTCTGGAGGCAAAGCTCACACTGCTGAGTCACTTGTCTCACAGTGGTGTATAAGTTTCTAGCTACGATTTCTCTAATTAGGTGTTTATATAAGGCCTCTGCTCCCCAATGCCTCTTTCTGTGTTCTTCTCTTACTAGAGACCATGTTAGATGGGAGGGAACGATTAGTTTCCCTTGTGGGGTGAGAGCCCACCCCTCTTTGTTGTATGACCCTTCTAAGTCTACGATAAGTTTCTGATCCTCTTTAGTATACTCTGGCTTATCTTCTAGGGAAATTCGTCCATCAGGGACCAAAGCCCCTTCTGTTTTTACCTTTGTTTTGGCTACCTGTTTTGCCTCTCTGTCCGCCAGCTCATTTCCTCTTTCCAGTTCCGAGTTTACTTTCTGGTGAGCCTTAATGTGCATGATCGCCACCTTTTCAGGGAGTTGGACTGCCTCCAGCAGTTTCAGGATCTCCTCTGCATGCTTGATGTTTTTGCCCTGTGAATTCAATAGTCCTCTCTCTTTCCAGATAGCTCCATGTGCATGTACAACCCCAAAGGCATATTTCGAGTCTGTATAGATATTCACAGCTTTTCCTTGGGCCAATTCCAAGGCACGGGTCAAAGCAATTATTTCTGCCTTCTGAGCAGAAGTATTCATGGGCAAAGGTCCTGACTCTATTATTTCTTGACTGGTGGTGACGGCATACCCAGCATACCTTTTACCATTTAGGACATAGCTGCTTCCATCCGTGAACCAATTCTCTGTGTTCTCCATAGGACTGTCTCTCAGGTCCAGACGGCTCGAATATGTTGCTTCAATGGTTTCCAGACAATCGTGATGCACTGGTTCTCCTGTGTTCCCACTGAGGAAAGAGGCTGGATTGACAATGTTAGTGATTACAATTTCCACATCATCTTGTTCCACCAGTATGGCCTGATATCTCAAGAATCTTTGTGGGGACAGCCAGTGTCCTCCTTTCGCTTCCAGTACTGAGGATACTGTATGGGACACTAACACAGTCATTTTCTGGCCCAAGGTGAACTTTCGGGCTTCCTGGATGTTTAATACTACAGCCGCAACTGCCCGCAAGCATCCAGGCCAGCCTTTCGCAGTTGTATCCAATTGCTTGGAGAAATATGCAACTGCTTGCCGATACGGGCCTAGATCTTGTGCCAATATCCTTAAGGCAATTCCCTGGTTTTCGTGAGAGAAAAGGATAAACGGTTTACTCACGTCTGGGAGTCCCAAGGCTGGAGCTGACATCAAGGCCTTTTTTAACGACTCGAAGGCCTGTATGGTCTCTTTAGTCCATTCAAGGGGTTTCTGTTCCGTAGTCATTAGGGTATACAGGGGTTTGACAAGCAGCCCATAATTATAAATCCACAGCCGACACCACCCAGTCATTCTCAGAAAAGTTCGTAGTTCCTTCACTGTCTGCGGTCTTGGGGTTTGGCATATTGTCTCTTTTCGGGCCCGTCCCAAAGTCCTTTGTCCGGCACTGATCTCATAGCCCAAATATATCACCTTACACTGCGCCACTTGGGCCTTCTTCTTAGATACCCGGTATCCTTGGAGTCCTAAAAAATTCAGCAGACTCACTGTCCAGGTTATACAAGCATCCTCTGTCTTGGTGGCAATCAAGAGATCATCTACATATTGTAACAGTTTCCCTTCCTCGGGTGGGGCTTCCCAAGACTCTAAATCTTTTGCGAGTTGGTTACCAAATATGGTGGGGCTGTTTTTGAACCCTTGTGGCAACACTGTCCAGGTGAGCTGAGTCTTACGTCCACTTTTAGGATTTTCCCATTCGAATGCAAATATTTTCTGGCTGGCTTTATGGAGAGGGAGGCAAAAGAAGGCATCCTTCAAATCTAAGACTGTAAACCAGGCTAGTTCAGGTGTCAATACAGTCAGTAGGGTGTATGGATTCGCCACTACCGGGTATAGGTCTTCAGTTATTTTATTTATAGCTCGCAGGTCCTGGACTATCCGGTATGACCCATCAGGTTTACGGATAGGTAATATGGGAGTGTTAAAATCAGATTCACATTCTCTTAGCAACCCCAGTTGTAAAAATTTTTCTATTATTGGTTGAATTCCCTCCCTATCCTCCTTCCTTAAGGGATATTGTTTGATTCTTACCGGTGGTTGTCCCTCTTTAAGTTTGACCTCAACAGGTGTAGCATTTTTGCTTTTCCTGGTATATCTGTGGCCCATACCCCGGGATATACCTCATTCATGATTTCTTCGCTGATTTTTCCTCCCACGGGGACACTAGCTAGGGATAAGCTCATTATCTGAATATACTGCTGGTCATTTACCTCCAGAGTAATCTCTCCTTTTTCAAATTTAATTATTGCACCCAATTGTTCCAATAAGTCTCTCCCCAAAAGTGCCTTTGGGGAGTTGGGCATGTACAGGAACCTGTGAATGCCCCATTGTTTTCCCAATTTATATCTCAGAGGTTCGCAAAAATATGCCTTTTCACTTTGGCCAGTTGCCCCTTTTACCATGATATATTCATTTCCCAGGGGCATCAAAGCTTGATTTAAAACCGAATATGTAGCCCCTGTATCAACCAAAAATTCTACTTTCTTTTGTTCCTCCCCTAGCTTCATTATAACCAGTGGATCCGCTAGGGTAGATTCCTCTGGTCCCCGTCAGTCTACCTTCATGTGAGCCAACACTCTTCCCTTTTGGTTGTTCCATGCCTTTTCCTTATTTTTCCACCTTTCCGGACAATTGTTTTTCCAGTGTCCAGATCTTTTGCACCACGCACATTGATCCTTGCCTAATCGAGGCAGTCCTTGTCTAGGTTTTCTCTCTTCCCCCTCCCTGATGACTGCCACCACCCTTCTTTGCCCCCGTTTACAATCATCCTCTCTATTACTGAACACTCTCCACGCCTCATCCAGTAACACTTCCAGACTTCTGCTTTCTGTGGGACGCAGCTTTTGGAGTTTCCGTCTAATATCTCCTGTAGACTGTCCTAAAAACAGAGAGACTAGTTGCTGTACTCCTACCTCAGACCCAGGGTCCAGCGGTGTGTGGCGGCGCATTACATCTCTCAGTCGGTCCAGGAACTCAGATGGTGACTCGGAGGGACCTTGTTTAATTGCATATAATGCTGACCAATTGATGGTCTTAGGAATGGCTCTCTCCATTCCTTTTGAAATCCATCCTTGATATGCTTGTAATCTTTCCATATGTGCTGATTTATTTGGATCCCACTTTGGATCCTGCAGGGGGAAATATTCTTTAACGTCCCCTCCTGCGATCTTATAATGATCTTCAGCTAAATCCCCAGCAACCTTTAAAATCTGTTGTTTTTCCGTTTCTGTCATATATTCCAATAATAGCTGCATATCATTCCAATCAGGGTTATGTTGCTTTATGATAAACTGAAAATGTTTGGCTACGCCCACAGGATCATTCCTATAATCCTTGGCAACCTTTTTCCACGCCTCCAAATCAGTAGTGGTAAAAGGTATCTTAATCAACATTGTCCCTCCCTCTGGTCCTACTGCCTCTCGAAGCGGTGCCTGCAAAACCATATGTTTCCCCCGAGTCCGGGAGGCTACGGGGCTGTCCGGAGGAGTAGGAGTTCTATCCGAGTCCACATATCGTTCCTGTGACCGAGGGGGAGACTTAAACAGATCAGTTAAATCCTGTTCTGACGCTTGATAATTTTTACTGATCTTAGTGCATCTTTGTCCAATACTACATGCTGAGCAGCACCGCCTTAGTTTTCCCTTTAATCCTTTATTCTCTCGCTCGAGGGCGAGTACCATAGGGTCCTGCGGTGGCACTATTCCACAATCCCTCTGCCACTCCGGATGGTTTCGGAGGGTAAAAAACATATCTGCGTATGAGACCTCATCCCATTTCCCTTCTCTTCTTAAAAATAACATTAACTGCAACATAGTATTATAATCTAGTGATCCATTTAATGGCCACTTGGCCCCATCTTCCAACTTATATAACGGCCACCACTGATTACAATACTTAACAAGAATTTTCTTACTTTCAGTACCTCCATTTCCCACAATTTCTTTCCAATGAGCAAGCACACAACCCAAAGGACTTTTCTTGAGGATACCCCCTTGAGTATTACCCATCTTTAAGTTTCTTTAATTTTTTTTTCTTTTTTTTTTTTCAACTATTTTCTATTTCTGCTGCGCTTCAATTTCCACGCAAACCTCTTTTTGCAAACTGTTTTAACTCTTTCCCACACGTTTAAATTGTCCCAAGGTTCGAACCCAAACCACCGAAGGAGTGACTCCCTCTGTTCTGCCACTTCGATGATTAGCCAAACCCCTGATAGGAGAGCGACTAAGCACCACAGCACATATATCAGAAAAAAACTTTTACAGAATGTCAGATGTTTTGCCCGTCTCGGAGTTCCTCGGAGAGTCACGAAACCGCAACTCAGGACTCCCCCTCACTTTACAACAACGCTGCGTCTTAAACACACACACACACACACACACACAAGTGCTTTTAACACAAAATACCCGGGCAGTTACAAATGAGACATGAAATTATCACTCCAGTTAGTATCCCTCCATCAGCTGCAAATATTAATTAGTTGACATATCACAATTGTGAGAGGCTCGCTTACCCTTCTCCTGCTTCTCAAACAGTCATTAGCAGGTCCGTCCTGGCTCCCGATGCCGGGATGCAGCGATAACCTCGGAGGCTCGCTTACCCTTCACCTGCTTCTTATACAGTCATTAGCAGGTCCGTCCTGGCTCCCGATGCCGGGATGCAGCGATAACCTCGGATTCACTCGATCTACTCCCAACATCGCTAGCGGCCGCTCTATCGGTCAGCGAATCCCCTTACTATAATACAGGGTACCCTCTTCCCATACGGGGACTATGCTGCACGCCAGACGTCTCTGCGCGCTTTACCAGCAGCCCCGGCCACGCGTGGGCGTCCCCTACGACTTACTGGCCCCCTCATTAAACATACCGTTTGTCCGCAGCTTCAGGAGGTTGTTGTCTACTCCCACGGTGAGCGGCTGGGAGTGGAGGCTCCTCCGAGGAAAGTACTCAGGGCGCGCCTAGGGGCGTCCGCTCCACAGTCGATCCCGCAGCTGAGCAGAGAACCTCCTGGCTGGCTCGCCAAAACTGACGTGCGGAAATCAGACTCCACAACCCCAAGGTTGTAAAGTAGGTATGCTTTATTCAGCGCTGGGCAGCACGGGGGGTCATCCCACCAAATTCGTGCGCGCCTAACGCGGCAGCTCGTATCATATTTATACAGCAAAGTGTTACATATTCATAAGGTTTCACAATACGCCTATACATATTAACTATCTATTCCCGCTTCGTATGCAAATGAGCCATTTCCGTGGTCTCCTCCCCGCCGAGCATGCGCGGTTTCTTCTGGTGGTGGTCGTTGAGGGTCGAGAGGATGAAGGCAAACCCTCTCTTCTTCATCACCACAAGTGACTCTTTATTCCTGTGTAAGCTCAGTCTCTCTTTTATCAGACTCCGCAACCGCAAGGTCAGTTCCAGCAAGTTTCTTTAGCAAGGCCGGCCATGGCTGTTCTGTTCTTCTCTGCTATTTCCTGATAAAACGTCTTACACGATGGCCAAGGTTATAGATATGGGTTAAGCAATGCAATGGCTACAATGTTATATGTTTTGCGTCAAGCATGTTCCCTCCTGCTATTAGCCCTTAAATGTTAGTTCTCTCTATCAGCTGACCTGATTAAAGGAGACAACGGGATGGTCGGTATACTCTCTCTGGATGGGAAGTGTCTTGGAGGACGCAAGGTAGATCTGGGATACATTTCACATGGGACAGGGGGAAGCTTCCATACACTATGTGTTTTTAATGACACACACATTAAAGATACTATCCAGGAATGCACAATCCTTAGGAAAGGACCTAAAACTTGGACTAGACCCGTGGAGGGACATTGGATATACATGGGGCATACTGAGTGGTGTATAGAGTGGGGAACACGCCCCATTCAAAATATCAGCAGAACTAATTGGAAGTGTCCACAAAAATTAAATACCAGCAATATTGCAGTTCTTAATGCTACAATGGCCCTGATGAGTCAGTGCAAATCTAATAATTCCGAAACATGCAAAACAGAAATCCCTTCCCCAGGATATTCTGTCTGGGTCACTTCAGATGGATTCTGGACTACACGACTCCACCTAAGTCCAGCTACCCAGCAGATCACATTAGGACTTCTAACATCATGTCCCACGTGGAGGCAAAAACCAATAAAAACCGGTCTTTGGGGAAAGGTAAAAAGGGAGGCCGAAGAGGAAGATAGATAGGCGGGACCCTCAGAGGCTGTAGAATTTAGTTGGGGACTTCAAAGCTTTATGTTACCAGGATTGATGGCTCTGGAAAATCAAATTTTGTTAGAAAATTTGACATGGCAAGTAGAAGTACTGTCCAAAGACACAGAGAAAGGAATTCAGTTAATCAACAGACAGGTACAAGCAAACACCAAAATGACCCTGCAAAATAGATTGGCCCTAGATTTACTCTTGATAAAAGAACAAGGAGTTTGCGGATTTTTAAAATTAGATAAAGAACATTGCTGTATACATATACCCAATGTAACAGGGGATTTGCAAGAACAGTTAGAGAAAATGAGAGCAATAGCAAAGGATAGTCGTGCTATTCGAGATGCAGCTGAACAAAACTGGTTAAACAAGATTCTTCAAGGGATTGGAGGATGGTCTTTAAAAGGATGGGTAGCCTCGTTATGTGAAGGGATTATTCTCTTCATAACTTTAGTGATACTAATTGTAATCAGTCTTGGATGTGTTAAAAGGGCAATCGAGAAAAGTATTTGGAAGTGAGACTCCTGAAGGAAGTTTCAGAAGTCTCAAAGGGGGGAATTGTTACAAAATTGGGTTTTTCAGGCAGGTGCCGAAATGGTTAAATTGCAGACAGAATGGAAATAATGTAAAAAGAGATAACTGCACAGAACTCAGACAGCATGGACTGTAACTCAAGGCCGGCCAGGAGGCGAGTACAAGTCGGTCTAGGAGGTTAAGCGCACAATTACGAGACTGATATGAAAGGAATCTGCAGGACGGAGCACAAAGCTCGCCCAAAGAATAACAAGGTGGCCCCTTCAAGAAGAGAATAGAAACCACCAAGGACTCTCAGGACCACCGCTCAGGATGAAAGTACATGTCCGGCTGGGAGGGGTTAATGAAATAATTTTCATATGGATAAATTGTCATGAATATGTAAAGCCTACATTGTAATAAATAGGGTCCAGCTAGAAGCTGTGGTATGCACGCTGGGCGGAGTGATCCCCCGCGCATCCAGCGCTGCAATAAAGAGAATGCCTGCTCCTTAATACTACACTGGTGTTAAGGAGTTTATTCCCGATTTCGGTGACAGTATGGGGGACTTCGGTTGGCTGAATGCACGAACTCAGTGTTGTGAACCAAGACAAAGTTTATTAGCATGTGCAGCTATTATGTAGCTACAGATATGGATCTCAACTATGGAGCCAAACAGGTTGTTTAAGTCCTTTGCACTCTTTGTTACTCACAACATCCAGTCCTGCACAACCAGTGTTCTGGTCGTGCTCTTTTCCCATACACACACACAGAGAGCTATGTACTTTTGAGCTCCTGTTATGGTCTGGCTGATATCCAGTTCTACTTCTTATCATGCCTTCATTAACTGCTTCTCAGGCCCATCCCCGATGCTGCTATCTGCCTTACATTCCAAAGTGCTGCTACAGGGGATGATGGCTCAAATATAAGTATGGGGATGATACAAAATTGGGTTTTCAGGCAGGTGACGAAATGGTTAAATTGCAGACAGAATGGAAATAATGCAAAAAGAGATAACTGCAAAGAACTCAGACAGCATGGACTGTAACTCAAGGCCAGAACGGGAGGCGAGTACAAGTCGGTCTAGGAGGTTTAGCACACAATTACAAGACTGATATGAAAGGAATCTGCGGGACGGAGTGTGGAGAGATTCTTAAATGAAAAAAGGCGTGGTTTGGTTCTGGTGAGCAACCCAGGGTTTGAACTAAGCACCCAGAGTGAGGGAGAAAAGATCTAAGTAAACAAGAAAGGTGACATCACCGTACCCGGGAGAAAAGTTATACAGAGGCGCGTGAACAGAGGGTCTTAGCCAATCGGGTTGGGGGGCGTTGTACGTGAACGGGGGAGCTGGACCAATCATAGCGTTGTTGATTATGCATGCTTTGCTGCGAGTCTATATATACTCTGCTAAAATATGCAATAAACGAGAACGATCATACTCACATTGAGATCGCGTTGTTACTCCGGTTCCGATCCCACTCCGACAATGTCGTGCCATTCGCCGGAACGGAGGGAAGAAGCAGTCACTCAATATGAGGGATCAGCAAACTTCGTTTTTAAAGCACGGCTACACCTTTTATAACAGTCTTAATTAGCTCATACATATTGCAAAAGCCAAGCTCCTTATTGGTTAGGCATCTCAAGGTCTATCTTTGCATACACATCTTATCACTGCACATAGCTCTCATTTCTTTTTACCACAAGTTCCTTATTTAGCTTTTGTTGGAATAAACAAGGGCAGACTGTCTTTGTTATCTATTAGCTCTCACGGGGGCTGCTCCCGGTATTTCTTGAAGTCCAGATGACTTGTTATCTATTAGTTCTCACAGGAGCTGCTCTCGGTATTTCTTGAGACCCTGATGAGTCAACATTTCGATGTTGATATGCCCTCGCTCGGCTAGCCAGCTCTCCACAATTCCCCCGTTTTTATTTTGTGCCAGCCAAGCGTTATTGGTAACTTGCGTTATAAGCCGCTTAATACATGACAAAGCACAGCTAAGCATTAAAAGCCCTACAATAACTATTACTAAGACCAATACTAAGCTTTGAATTAGCCCCTTTAGCCACCCTCCTAGGCCTAACCAATTAGTTAGGCCTTCTAGCCCAAAAAATCCAACGTCTTTCTGTATTTTCTGTGAGTGTTCCATCAGTTGCTTGATCTCCCTGTGGATGGAGCTAGAGTTATCTTCCAAATCCATGCAACACATCCCGTCAAAATCTTCACACCCCTGGCCGTGAGCTAAAAGCAGAAAGTCAATAGCCATGCGGTTCTGCAAAACAGCGTGCTGCACAGGGTCTAACTCTGTTGCTATTGTAGACAGTACCCTGCTAGTTAAATTAGCTTGCTTGACAACCCAACATGAGAGTGTCTCTAAATTTCGGTGTGCGCGGGCCGCCGCTACGCCCGGAACAAAAAAGGAAGCGAAAACTATCTCCCATTTACTCCAAAGATTGACATTGTCGTTGCAAGTATTATCCAATACCTGCGCCACCTCTCTGCGCCATCTTACGAGGTTGTTCTTTTTAGGATGATGATGCGGCAGAGCAAGACTTAGACGACCAATTGTACAGGGGCCCCCTTCGGGCTCGGAGGGAATTCCATTCCAAGCTCGGTTACCACAGATGAGGAAAAGCCCAGCAGGGAGTCGTCTTGGGTATAATGTGCCCGGGGCTGCATGAGACCGGTTTCTAAGGATGTGGCTACACCAATGTTCCCAGTCGGACTCATTTCCAATTGGGGACACGGGTGTGGGTATTATGACACTACATGGTAGGGAAGATGGCTCCCCGGCACAATGGTCGGAGCTCGCATTTATAAACAGACAATACGAAGCGTTCAGCGAGTCTACCAGTTCTACTTCTTGCGGAGGCGGCCCTATTGGGAGGTTATCGTCCCACTTGTCATAGTTATCAAGCCATTCGCTCACGTTGTTTTGCGTCCACTTAAGGTGGCTTATATTCCATAACCCGCGATGGAGTAACGACGCGATCTCAATGTGAGTATGATCATCCTCCCTTATTGCATATTTTAGCAGAGTATATATAGACTCGCAGCAAAGCATGCATAATCAACAACGCTATGATTGGTCCAGCTCCCCTGTTCACGTACAACGCCCCCCAACCCGATTGGCTAAGACCCTCTGTTCACGCGCCTCTGTTTAACTCTTCTCCCGGGTACGGTGATGTCACCTTTCTTGTTTACTTAGATCTTTTCTCCCTCAGTCTGGGTGCTTAGTTCAAACCCTGGGTTGCTCACCAGAACTAAACCATGCCTTTTCTCATTTAAGAATCTCTCCACAATTCCCCCTTCTTCTTTTTGAGCAACCCAGGCTTGGTGCACAATTTTCATGAGCATGCGCTGTAGACAAGAGAAGATACATAATACAACTGAGATTATAACAACTACAATGAGCAATATAAGCAAGCTAGTTTTCACAGTCATAGCTACCCAACTTTTGATTCCCCAACCTGATAGTATTTGATTCAACCATCCCCATTCATCATCTTTTCTCAGCTTTTGCATTCCTTGATATAATTCTCTGATGCTTTGGTGTACTGATTTGGAGTGGTCTGAGAGGTTCATACAACACATCCTGTCAAAAGTCTTCACACCCATGACATGCGTTAATAACAAAAATCTATGGCAGCCTTATTCTGGAGTGTAGCGTTAGATTGTTTAGCAAGCCAATATCCTAATTTATTAAGCGTGGTTAAAGCGTGTGCTGCTGCTACTCCTAGTGCAAAAAAAAAACCAAGGCAAAAATTGTTTGTGTAGTACACACAGCTATCTATCATGAGTGATCCTACAAGTTCTAGCTCTTGCGGCTCGGCATGGAGGGGTGGTAGATATGCAGCCCATCCACCCCGGCTATCAGCAAGAGTTGCAGAGCCATTACCTAGGAATTGCGTTTGTAAGTTGGAAGGCCATTGGTCAGACGGAAGACCGACTAGACAGGTGGAAAATGGATTCTCGGGTGATGCTGTGGATAGGCAGATGGAATCTTGACCGGTCATATTTGCCAAAGCCACCCAGACATTCCTTGGAAACTGCAGGGGTGATCAAGCCCTGCCGTTTCTGCATCCAAAAGAAGGACGCAACTACTTATTAGCAAGCTCTTAAGATTCTTTGGGCCCATTTTGTTGCGCCATCTCCTGGTATTGGTCTGTCCGTCGTCTTTCCAATGCTGGTTTTATCGCTCTGCTCGGGACCCACACTGGGCCTGTTCCTGTAGAAACACACATGTACCCTCGACCATTAAAAATGACTGGCACTGGTCCCACCCATGCTCCGGTGCTCGGGTCTTTATAATGTACCATAAATTTAGGTAGGGTAGTGGTACTATTCAGCTTAATGTTTTGATGGTGTATCACCACTGGCGGTTCCTCTTGATCGCCCATAAGACACAAGTAATTTAGCGTAAACAATACTCTGTGTAATCGCTGTTGTGCATCTGTGTCTTCACCCTTTTGCTTATTTAGATAATCTTTTAGCACTTGATGGGTTCGCTCAACCAAGCCTTGCTCGGTTGGTGAGTGGGGTATTCCTGTTGCGTGCTTAATTCCCCATCTCAGTAGAAAAGTTCTTACCTTTTGACTAATGTATGCAGGCCCGTTGTCTGTTTTAATCTGTTCGGGCACTCCTAACACGGCAAAGCATGCAAGTAAATGCTTGCATACATGATGCGCTTTTTCCATCCACTGATTTCGTTTTAATACTTGCCACATTTTCCCTTTTGGTTGTTGCGAATGTATACGACCATTATAGCCTATTAATGCTTCTTGGATGGAAGTTGAGTTATGCAACCACCATTTTAAATTGGCAGCATTCACTGGAATACTGACATCATCAGGTTCCGTTCCACTAATCTCTATGATTCTTGTTCTGCCCTTCCTGATCAACTCTCCTATTGCCTCCGGTCTTGTTTGAATGCTAGACTTGGGTTGTACTCTTAAAAAGACTCATTTTAAAATCTTAAACATGTCTCCTGATGATTTGTCAGCTGATGATTTGTCAGTGGCACAGGTGGGGCGGGGGGGCGGAGGAGAATTTCCCCCTTTCCTGTTTGCCACTGACAAATAACTGCATACGACGATTCAACAGTATTACAAATTAACAGAGAAATAGGCAACTCCAAGAGCAGTTGCACACCCATTGAATGTCTCCTAGTAAAGTCTGTACGTCTGTCAATGTCCTCAATTGAGTCGTTAAGTCTGTATTTTGCGGGCGAATTTTCGCGTCTGAAATAGACCATCGTCAAGACGTTGCAGCACTGTTCGTAACACTTTGTCTGTATCAGAGGAGGAGCCGAAGGGGGGGGGGGGGGGAGGGGGTGTAGCAGCGCCTGGCGAGCGGGAGGCAGCGGAGGAGCCGAATGGGGGGGGGGGGGGGGGGGGGGGCGCGGCGGCGGGGTCGGTCCCGGTGGCGGCGGCCGGTGCGCGGCGGGCCGGTCCCGTCCCGTTCCGGTCCCGTCGTGTCCCGTCCGGTGCCGGCGGGGCGATGCCGTTCCCGGGCGGGCTGTGGTGGCTGCTGTGCTGCCGGCAGGGCTTCACGCTGCTGCGGCGGGACTACGGCGAGGCGGGCGAGAGGCGGCGCGGGCCGAGGCCGGGCCCACCATGGGCGACCGCGGAGCGGCGGCGACGGCTGGTGGGGGGGGGGGGGGGGGGGGGGAGGGGGGGGGCGGGCAGAGGAGGAGCCGAAGGCATAGGTCGTCAGGTTTCTCCTCCTGGCTGCGATGGCGACTGCAGCCGCACCCCCTGCATCTCGGGTGTCGCCGGAGCAGGGTCGGCGCCCGCGCGCACCTCGGCAACAGTTTTACACGTAATTCCAGTCATCCCTTTCACCGCCGGCTGCCCGAAGAACCGTGCCCACGCACCAGGTTTCGTTTCCGTGCTCTCCGGACCCAGCATTTGAGCGGCAGCACAGGCTGCTTCTGTCTCTGCTTTCATAGCCTTTAAAGTCTCTAACACCGTGCGCCACAACTCGCGAACAGCCTTTATCTCCTTCTCCTCTTTCTCACTCCCGGTTATCATTTTTTCCCACATTGTATCACCGAAAGATCGCCACTCCATGGGGGAAAACAACATATGCGTATCTTTAAAATGCCCCCACCGTTGTCCCAACTTAATCCGCTTAATCAGCTGTTTCGGCTCTGTCTCAATCCCCTCTCTTAGAGAGAATACTTGCGAGCAGCCTAACAGATCAGAAAGTTCCTTTTTCAAGTCTATTCCTTCAGTGCCCCGCTTCTCTAAGAAGCATTTGAGCAGATTATACGCCGCTTGTCTGTTCATACCTCTATCAGCGCGCTGTTGCAGCCTTTACAGACTTCGGCGGCGCGTGGCAGGCGGGACAGCCTCTCTAGGTGCTCCCGGGCGCGGGGAAGATATCCCTTTCGCCTCCTGCGCTGCTTACAGGACCGCACTCAACTTCTCCGCCGACCGTGGCTCCCGGACTCCGCTATCGGGTCGCCGGGCCGGACTCCGCTATCGGGTCGCCGGGGTCCCTGTTCGGGCGCCAATTTGTCGTGCCATTCGCCGGAACGGAGGGAAGAAGCAGTCACTCAATATGAGGGATCAGCAAACTTCGTTTATTAAAGCACGGTTACACCTTTCATAACAGTCTTAATTAGCTCATACATATTGCAAAAGCCAAGCTCCTTATTGGTTAGGCATCTCAAGGTCTACCTTTGCATACACATCTTATCACTGCACATAGCTCTCATTTCTTTTTACCACAAGTTCCTTATTTAGCTTTTGTTGGAATAAACAAGGGCAGACTGTCTTTGTTATCTATTAGTTCTCACGGGGGCTGCTCCCGGTATTTCTTGAAGTCCAGATGACTTGTTATCTATTAGTTCTCACAGGAGCTGCTCTCGGTATTTCTTGAGACCCTGATGAGTCAACATTTCGATGTTGATATGCCCTCGCTCGGCTAGCCAGCTCTCCACACGACAACAGAGCACAAAGCTCACCCAAAGAATAACAAGGTGGCCTCTTCAAGAAAGAGAAAAGAAATCACCAAGGACTCTCAGGACCACTGCTCAGGATGAAAGTACATGTCCAGCTGGGAGGGGTTAATGAAATAATTTTCATATGTATAAATTGTCGTGAATATGTAAAGCCTACATTATAATAAATAGGGTCCAGCTAGAAGCTGTGGTATGCACGCTGGATGGAGCGATCCCCCGTGCATCCAGCGCTGCTCCTTAATACTACATCGGTGTTAAGGAGTTTATTTCCGATTTCGGTGATAGGGAGGCTTGGCAAATTGACTACATCCCACTCCCTCAAACCGGCCAGGGTAAGCGCTATGTGCTTATGTGAGAGACTGGAGCGTCAAATATTTTCCTCAAAGCTTGCTTGTGCATATCTTGCAAGGTGCAAATGACCAGTAGTAGCAGACCATTCTTTTGCAAATCAGGCACCACCACAACTGACAGCAGAAGACCATTATTTAGTTTACCAGGCGCCACCAAAGCAGACCCCTGTCTGGGCCGGGCTGGCAGCCCACCAAGGTCTTTTTCTGGTTTATAAAAAGACCATGGAAAGAAGCCACGGTGTACACCCACCACCGAAGAACTGAAGACTGAGGACTTGTCAGCTTACAACGGTGGAAGCAAGCACCGGGTTGTTGGAAACCTATGCCGTGCCCCATGCCACTGCCCGGAATACCATCCTTGGCCTTGAAAAGCAAGTCTTGTGGTGACATGGCACTCCAGAAAGAATTGAGTCAGACAACGGGACTAATTTTAAAAACAATCTTATAAGTTATAAGGCTGACAGAGTTGGGATTGTTCAGCCTGTAGAAGAGAAGGCTCCGGGGAGACCTTATTGTGGCCTTCCAGTACCTAAAGGGGGCCTACAGGAGAGCTGGGGAAGGACTTTTTACTAGGGCATGTAGAGATAGGACGAGGGGGAATGGTTTTAAACTGGAAGAGGGCAGGTTTAGATTAAACATTAGGAAGTAATTTTTCACTGTGAGGGTAGTAAGGCACTGGAACAGGTTGCCCAGAGAAGTTGTTGAATCTCCATCCCTGGAGGTGTTTAAGGCCAGGCTGGATGGGTCCTTGGGCAACCTGGTTTAGTGGGAGGTGACCCTGCCTATGGCAGGGGGGTTGGAACTCGATGATCTTCAAGGTCCCTTCCAACCTAAACCATTCTATGGCTCTATGATTCTAAGTAATTGGGCCAAAGAACATGGCATTGAGTGGATATATCATATCCCCTATCATGCACCAGCTTCTGGGAAGATTAAACGCTACAATGGACTGTTAAAAAGCACCCTGAAAGCAATAGGGGGTGGAACCTTTAAAAATTGGGACAAGCATTTAGAGCAAGCTACCTGGTTAGTTAACACCAGGGGATCCATCAATCGAGCTGGTCCTGCTCAATCAGACCTTTTACATACTGTAGAAGGGGACAAAGTCCCTGTGGTGCATGAAAGGAATATGTTAGGGAAAACTGTTTGGATTTTTCCTGCTTGGGGCAAAGGCAAACCCATTTGTGGGACTGTTTTTGCTCAAGGACCTGGATGTACTTGGTGGATGATGCTGAAGAATGGAGAAGTTCAATGTGTACCCCAAGGGAATTTAAACCTTGGTGAGAATACTCGATCCTGAGCTGTATGATGTTGATCACTACATAACACTAACAGTGTTCAATAAGTGTTTTTCAGGATAACATAGTGGTGATGAGACCTGGGCTAGCTCCATCAAGTGGCATTCAGCAAGCTCTTCAAGATGAACATACTACTCGTGGGCACAAACCACAATGAATTTCATACCATCTTTCCTGCCCTGAGATGAGATCCTGCAGTCATGAACTAAATTGACTTAACAAACTTTTGTATATAAAGATAAATCATAGATGAGTGACCTGCACGTATCCATATATATATCTCTGTGTGTGTCCATATATATCCCTCTGTGTCTGTATAGATTTGATATGTAAAAAGTAATAGTGATCTGAGCAAGATGCAAATGGTATAGAATAAGGGGTGGAATGTCCTGGTTTGAGGTAAAACAGGACTAATTTTGTTCAGTAACTTTACTTCTTAGCTGGGCCTCTTCTAACTACTGAAATTAACAGCATATTGTGCAGGCAATGTTCGCTCTCTCAGAGTGATAAGACCTATGTTTATAGCTGATGCCCAGGCATGGTATGCGGAGAGGCTCTTGCTTATACTTATTGCTATAACAACCAAGGCCAGCTAAATTTGTTACTTGCCCTGTAGGAGGGTCAGAAGTGGAAAAGCGTAAAGGGGTCCCACCTGCAGGGAGGAGCAGACAGGACAGGTGACCCAAAACTGACCAACAGGGTATTCCATCCCATCTGCCTCATGCTCACTATAAAAGCTGAAGGATCAAAGGGTCAGCCCTCTTTCCTTCAATGACCGGTGTCTGATCCCAATCTGGAATCCAGATCCGGAATCCAGTTCCCATCTGTCACCAAGTCCAGTCTGTGACTTCCCCAGTGCCAGCCGGTGTCGTGATTGTCATCC
This sequence comes from Pluvialis apricaria, assembly GCA_017639485.1. NCBI lineage: Eukaryota > Metazoa > Chordata > Aves > Charadriiformes > Charadriidae > Pluvialis > Pluvialis apricaria. Next base: position 8,188,598 of record CM030043.1, on the reverse strand, counting down.
TGGGAGCTTGATATGGTTTTGTATATTTTTCATTATTTCCTTTTATTTTATTATTAGTATTTCATTAAAGTAGTTCAGTTCCTTCTAAACTCATAAGTCTCTTTTTCCCTCCTCTGCCTCTCTCTTTGAAGAGAGGTGGGGGGGAGCATCTGTCGGTCTCATCTGGGGTGCCCCACGTTCCCAATAGATGATTTGGCTTAAACTATGACACAGGGAGTGAAATAATTGTGGTGAGCTTTGATTTTGGTGCTGGGAATATTTTTTTTTGCTGTTGATGTTGAAGGGACAAGAGGTAGAGTTTTATTGTGTGTACATTTTTCACATTTCTCAGTGTTGTGATGTTTTAAATGACCTTTGTAAAGATATTGTGTAATGAATGTATATTTTAATGACAGTTATTAAATATGTATTTCACAAAGACAAGGAGTGGATTGTATTAGGTATATATGACAACGTTTTGGTAATGGGGGGACTACTGGAGAGGTCTCTGTGGGAAGGGGTAAGTGGCTGTCCTGTGTTGGACACAGACAGTTCCAGGTGGCTGGATAATAGACCCACTGCAGACCAAAGCTGAGCCTGTTGGTGAGGTGTTTGTATTAATGTTTGTCTTATTGTTTCTCACTAGCCAAATCTATTTTAATTGGTAATAAATTAAGTTAACTTTCCCCAAGCCAAGTCTATTTCGCCCACAATGGTAACTGGTAAGCAATCTCCCTATCTTTATCTCACCGCAGGAGCTTTCTCCTTCCTGTTTTTCCTATTTTCTCCCCCATCCTGTTGGAGGGGGAGTGAGCAAGTGAGCAACTGGATGGGAGTTTGGCTGTTGGCCAATGCTAATCTACCATACCCTCTTTCATCTTGTGACATTCCATTATAAATCTTGGGTATCACAATAAAATATACACCAGACATAGTACTCGAAGAATACTAAACAAGGCATTCTGTTTCTTGTTTCTTTTTTATGGGGGTTTGGTGCTAGCTCAAAGACACACATTAATAGCTCTTCAAGAACTTGAATACAGGTCACCTGGATTCATAGAATGGTTTAGGTTGGAAAGGACCTTGAAGATCATCGAGTTCCAACCCCACTGCCATAGGCAGGGACACCTCCCACTAAACCAGGTTGCCCAAGGACCCATCCAACTTGGCCTTGAACACCTCCAGGGACGGGGCTTCAACAACCTCTCTGGACAACCTGTTCCAGTGCCTTACTGTCGGAGTGGGACTGGAACCGGAGTAACAACGCAATCTCAATGTGAGTATGATAGTCCTCGTTTATTGCATATTTTAGCAGAGTATATATAGACTCACAGCAAAGCGTGCATAATCAACAACGCTATGATTGGTCCAGCTCCCCCGTTCAAGTACAACGCCCCCCAACCCGATTGGCTAAGACCCTCTGTTCACGCGCCTCTGTTTAACTTTTCTCCCGGGTACGGTGATGTCACATTTCTTGTTTACTTAGATCCTTTCTCCCTCACTCTGGGTGCTTAGTTCAAACCCTGGGTTGCTCACCAGAACCAAACCACGCCTTTTTTCATTTAAGAATCTCTCCACAATTCCCCCTTCTTCTTTTTGAGCAACCCAGGCTTGGTGCACAATTTTCATGAGCATGCGCTGTAGACAAGAGAAGATACATAATACAACTGAGATTATAACAACTACAATCAGCAATATAAGCAAGCTAGTTTTCACAATCATGGCTATCCAACTTTTGATTCCCCAACCTGATAGTATTTGATTCAACCATCCCCATCCATCATCTTTTCTCAGCTTTTGTATTCCTTGATACAATTCTCTGATGCTTTGGTGTACTGATTTGGAGTGGTCTGAGAGGTTCATACAACACATCCCGTCAAAAGTCTTCACACCCATGACATGCGTTAATAACAAAAATCTATGGCAGCCCTATTCTGGAGTGTAGCGTGTCTAACAGAATCTACGTCTAACAATAATCCACTCAATGCCAATGCAGTAGCATTAGATTGTTTAGCAAGCCAATATCCTAATTTATTAAGCGTGGTTAAAGCGTGTGCTGCTGCTACTCCTGGTGCAAAAAAACCAAGGCAAAAATTGTTTGTGTAGTACACACAGCTATCTATCATGAGTGATCCTACAAGTTCTAGCTCTTGCGGCTCGGCATGGAGGGGTGGCAGATATGCAGCCCATCCATCCCGGCTATCAGCAAGAGTTGCAGAGCCATTACCTAGGAATTGCGTTTGTAAGTTGGAAGGCCATTGGTCAGACGGAAGACCGACTAGACAGGTGGAAAATGGATTCTCGGGTGATGCTGTGGATAGGCAGATGGAATCTTGACCGGTCATATTTGCCAAAGCCACCCAGACATTCCTTGGAAACTGCAGGGGTGATCAAGCCCTGCCGTTTCTGCATCCAAAAGAAGGACGCAACTACTTATTAGCAAGCTCTTAAGATTCTTTGGGCCCATTTTGTTGCGACGTCTCTTGGTCTTGCTCTGTCCGTCGTCTTTCCAATGCTGGTTTTATCGCTCTGCTCGGGACCCACACTGGGCCTGTTCCTGTAGAGACACACATGTACCCTCGACCATTAAAAATGACTGGCACTGGTCCCACCCATGCTCCGGTGCTCGGGTCTTTATAATGTACCATAAATTTAGGCAGGGTAGTGGTACTATTCAGCTTAATGTTTTGATGGTGTATCACTAATGGCGGTTCCTCTTGATCGCCCATAAGACACAAGTAATTTAGCGTAAACAATACCCTGTGTAATCGCTGTTGTGCATCTGTGTCTTCACCCTTTTGCTTATTTAGATAATCTTTTAGCACTTGATGGGTTCGCTCAACCAAGCCTTGCCCGGTTGGTGAGTGGGGTATTCCTGTTACATGTTTAATTCCCCATCTCAATAGAAAAGTTCTCACCTTTTGACTAATATATGCAGGCCCGTTGTCTGTTTTAATCTGTTCGGGCACTCCTAACACAGCAAAGCATGCAAGTAAATGCTTGCATACATGATGCGCTTTTCCCCCGGTAATGCTGTAGCCCATATCATTTTTGAAAAAGTATCAATTGTAACATGTACATATTTCAATCGGCCAAATTCTGTAATGTGTGTTACATCCATTTGCCATACTTCCAGCGCCTTTAACCCTTTCGGGTTCACCCCTAGTCCCACTCCTGGTCCATGATTCCCACACTTAGGGCATGCTCGTATAATAGAGCGTGCTTCATTTTCAGTTAATCCAAATTTCCTTTTTAAGCCTTTAGCATTTTGATCGAAGTTGTCATGACTTTGTCTGGCTTGCTGAAATTTGTCAACTGGAGGTAAATGTCGCACTGCACTGACCAGGTTATCGGCAATTTGATTACCCAATCCTAAACCTAAATTCAACTGATGACTGCGAATATGGATGATACAACAAGACGCAGTTCGTTGACCCAGAGTGAATCTCAGCTGGATAAATAATTTTCCCAACCTTGGGTTGGTTGTTTCCCTAAGGAGGGCATCTTCTAGTCGCGGCACTACCCCAGCCACATACAGGGAGTCTGTTACTACATTTAAGGGGGCTGTTAGCCAGTTGGTTAGTGCCCAGACTACCGCAGTAAGTTCTAATGTTTGAAGGGAGTCTTGTGGCTGCCCCTCCAGTATGTGCTGGCACCATCGTCCTTTATCCTGTCAGACACACACCGCACGGCGAAGCCGCTTTCCAGCGTCTGTATACACTGTGAGACCATCAGCCAGTGGTTCTCGCCTGACTTTTGTTTTTGTCATCCACTGATTTCGTTTTAATACTTGCCACATTTTCCCTTTTGGTTGTTGCGAATGTATATGACCATTATATCCTATTAATGCTTCTTGGATGGGAGTTGAGTTACGCAACCACCATTCTAAATCGGCACCATTCACTGGAATACTGACATCATCAGGTTCCGTTCCACTAATCTCTACGATTCTTGTTCTGCCCTTCCTGATCAACTCCCCTATTGCCTCCGGTCTTGTTTGAATGCTAGACTTGGGTTGTACTCTTAAAAAGACCCATTCTAAAATCTTAAACATGTCACCTGATGATTTGTCAGTGGCACAGGTAGGGCGGGGGAGAATTTCCCCCTTTCCTGTTTGCCACTGACAAATAACTGCATACGGCGATTCAACAGTATTACAAATTAACAGAGAAATTGGCAACTCCAAGATACGCCGGGCTGACCATGCCTCTTGTAGTTTCTGTAGAATTTGTTGCAATGCGGCTCGCTGTGTTGTGGACAGTGTGACGCTGTGGCTGGTTGTCGTCCTCGTAACAGTTCCGTTAATGGTGCAATTGCGGTGTTCGAAATGCCAATGCAGTTGCGCACCCATTGGATGTCTCCTAGTAAAGTCTGTACGTCTGTCAATGTCCTCAGTTGAGTTGTCAAGTCTGTCTTTTGCGGGCGAATTTTCGCGTCTGAAATAGACCATCATCAAGACGTTGCAGCACTGTTCGTAACACTTTATCTGTATTCTCGTGTGATTGATCCTGGCAGTCGTCAACAGGTGGTGTTGCAGGATCAGATGAGTCAGTGGAGGGGGGGCAGAGGAGGAGCCGAAGGCATAGGTCGTCAGGTTTCTCCTCCTGGCTGCGACGGCGACTGCGGCCACACCCCCTCTCGGGTCTCCTGAGGCGCCACTTCCGCGTTTTGTTCAGTCGGCTGCCTCGGCTCAGGAGCGGCGACTTCCGCCCTTTGTGTCGCCGGAGCAGGGTCGGCGCCCGCGCGGACCTCGGCAACAGTTTTATACGTAACTCCAGTCATCCCTTTCACCGCCGGCTGCCCGAAGAACCGTGCCCACGCACCAGGTTTCGTTTCCGTGCTCTCCGGACCCAGCATTCGAGTGGCGGCACAGGTCACCTCCCTCTCCGCCTTCATGGCCTTCAAAGATAACACCGTGCGCCAGAACTTGCAAACAGCCTTTATCTCCTTCTCCTCTTTCTCGTTCCCGGTTATCGTTTTTTCCCACATTGTATCACCGAAAGATCGCCCTTCCATGGGGGAAAACATCATATGCGTATCTTTAAAATGCCCCCTACGTTGTCCCAACTTAATCAGCTTAATCAGCTGTTTCGGCGCTGCCTCAATCCCTCTCTTAGAGAGGATACTTGCGAGCAGCGTCGCTGTTGCTTCAAGCTCCATGATAGCAACTTCACCTTTTTAAACCTGGAAGGCGAGAGGCCACCTCGAACCGTGTCTGCCGTAGTCTATGCTCCCGAGCAGCACTCCTTCCAGCCGTGTTTCCCACTCCCCTCCTCTCGCTGCTTACCGCAATCTCGGAGAATTCAGTCGTGCGGAAGGGTTACAGTTGACATCCTCTGCTACCAGATGTCGGAGTGGGATTGGAACCGGAGTAACGACGCAGTCTCAATGTGAGTATGAACGTTCTCGTTTATTGCATATTTTAGCAGAGTATATATAGACTCGCAGCAAAGCATGCATAATCAACAACGCTATGATTGGTCCAGCTCCCCTGTTCACGTACAACGCCCCCCGACCCGATTGGCTAAGACCCTCTGTTCACGTGCCTCTGTTTAACTTTTCTCCCGGGTACGGTGATGTCACATTTCTTGTTTACTTAGATCTTTTCTCCCTCACTCTGGGTGCTTAGTTCAAACCCTGGGTTGCTCACCAGAACCAAACCATGCCTTTTTTCATTTTAGAATGTCTCCACACCTTACCACCCTCAAAGTGAAAAAATTCTTCCTAATGTTTAATCTAAACCTGCCCTCTTCCAGTTTAAAGCCATTCCCCCTCATCCTATCACTACATGCCCTAGTAAAAAGTCCTTCCCCAGCTCTCCTGTAGGCCCCCTTTAGGTACTGGAAGGCTGCAATAAGGTCTCCCCAGAGCCTTCTCTTCTCCAGGCTGAACAGCCCCAACTCTCTCAGCCTGTCCTCATAGGAGAGGTGCTCCATCCCTCAGATCATCCTCGTGGCTCTCCTCTGGACACACTCCAGCAGGTCCATGTCCTTCTTATGTTGGGGACTCCAGAGCTGGATGCATACACTGATTGTTAGTTGTTTCCTGATGGGCAAGTTCTTAATTAAAAAGGACCAGACACTTAGTTTTTAACTGCCTGCTGATAGGAAGTGTCAAGTTTGTGGTCAGCTGCTGCAGGGGAACCTATTTAAGTGGGAAATAGGCTTGTAGCTGCCTGATTTCAGTGATTTGAGGGTCTAGGTCTAAAAGCTCTGTGCCAGACAGCATGGGGCTGTATAACAATGGCGATGAGGTGCTACAGGGCCTATTCTCCAGCACTGGCCAGAAGAAGTACCCTTGGCACATCAGGGCCTTGATTCAGAGGAAAGATGCAACTGTCTGGGTCTCTGACTACAGGAAGTACCTGGGACCGGGTGTTATAGTGGTCTCACCTTGTTGTAGGTAGGACTTTGGCTTTTATGTCCATAGGCTCCTCTTTGAGGAATGAGGACTGCTAATGAGAGATGGGATCCATCTGAAAAAGTTGGGAAAGAACATCTTTGCCAACAGGCTTGTGAATCTAGGTGAGGAAGTCTTTAAACTAGGTATATTGGGGAGTAGTGATAATGGTTTGCAGTTAAGTGAGGGAACAAAGACTGAGATGGTATGTGGGTCTGGCTGATGAGAGCAAGAAAGACCTTGGGAAAGCTAATAAAGTTCAAAAGGGAGCCTACCTTAAATGTCTGCATACAAATACACACAGCCTGAGAAACAAACAGGAGGAGTTAGAGCTGTGTGCAGAACAATTACACTGTTGCAATAACAAAAAAGTAAGGGAACTTGTATGACTGGAATGCAGTGATCTAGGGATACAGGCTGTTCAAGGATGGTGGGGGGTGGGGAGGGCTATTACATAAAGAACCAGCTTGGATGTTTAGAACTTCTGTATAAATTCAGTAACGGACTAGGTGAGAATGTGTGGGTCAGGCTCAGAGGAGAGGCCAGTAAGGGTACTATCACAGGATGGTGATCAGCTTGTAAAAGGCTGATCTGAACAAGTAAGGGGTTGATGCTTTGGAGAGATGAGAACTAGGCTAGTCCCTCAGGAGGAGTCACAGGGGTAAGGCCCTGCATGAAGAACTGTGATGAGGTCACCCCTCAGCCTTCTCTTCTCCAAGCTGAACAAACCAAGTGACCTCAGCTGCTCCTCATAAGTCTTGTCCTGGAGACCTTTCACCATCTTGGTCGCCCTCCTCTGGGCACACTCTAACAGTTTGATGTCCTTCTTATATTGAGATGCCCAAAACTGCACACAGTACTTGAGGTGGGGCCGCACCAGTGCAGTGTAGAGTGAGACAATCACCTCCCTTGACCGGCTAGCTATGCTGTGCTTGATGCACCCCAGGACACGGTTGGCCCTTTTGGCTGCCAGGGCACACTGTTGACTCATATCCAACTTGCCATCCACCCAAACCCCCAGACCTCTTTCTGTGGGGCTGCTCTCCAGCCTCTTGTCACCCAATTGGTATGTATAACCAGGATTACCCTGTCCCAGGTGGAGAATCCGGCACTCGCTCTTGTTAAAATTCATATGACTGGATGATTACCCAGCTCTCTAGTCTATCCAAATATCTCTGTAAGGCCTCTCTACCCTCGAGGGAGTCCAAAGCTCCTCCTAGTTTAGTATTATCAGCAAACTTACTTAATTTTTTTTGGGGGGGGTGAGGTTGGGTTTGGATTGGGGGGATTTTTTTTGTGTTTGGGGTTTTTGTTTTTTTTTAAATAAGATTTCAAGTAACAGTTGTGTAGAAAAGGATTCTGCTGCCTTAAAACAAGAGTCTATTGCTATATGAAATGTAGGCCCTTAAGAACACAGGAAATACACTTGCCAAATGAAAGTTAAGAAAAATAGATCTGTTTTCCAAGATTTAAAAAACAAGTTAGAATAGAATAAATAAGCTGACATTGCCCCTTAACTATTTTTGTCCAGTGTGAAGAAGAAACTTTTTATTGCCTGATTTCAGCTGGTGATGGATGTAAGGGTATGTGGAAGGAGAGTGTATTCTCAATTAAGGGTATCTGGTCAAGGACATTTTTCAACGCAAAAAGGAAGCCATAAACAAGAACATACTGGGACACAAACCTGACTGACAAATGATAAGAGAGGCAGTGGTGAAAGTCAAACCTGGCCAGGCACACAAATCGCTGAGGGTATGTGAGAGTGTGAGAATGTTTATTCCAGCAAGGTTATCTGATTAGGGACCTTGTCAATGGGGAAACTAAGGGAAAAGGGGGGAAACCAAAACCAAAATATACAGACAGACCAGACAAAACAAACATGGGGACAATGACAAGAAACAAACCTCACCAGTCACACTAATTGATGGGCTATCAAGAAACTACAGGTGCCACTTCCAGGAAGATCAACCTGGACTTGGCAACTGATAAGACTTGTGAACCAAGGGGGAAACTTGGACGGGTGCAGGAATCGATAGAACTTGTATTTGGTTTACTTGGCAAGGTTTTGGTAGTGGGGAGGGGGGGCTGGCAGGGGTGGCTTCTGTGAGAAGAGAGTAGGAGCTGCTCCCATGTTTGACAGAGCCAGTTCCAGCCAGCTTCAAGACAGACCTGCCGCTGGCCAAAGCTGAGCCAATCAGTGATGTTGGTAGTGCCTCTGTGATAACATATTTAAGAAAGGGTAAAATACGCTGTGCAGCAGCAGCTGGGAGAGAGAGGAGTGAGAAAATGTGAAACAACCCTGCAGATGCCAAGGTCAGTGAAGAAGGAGGGGCAGGAGGTGCTCCAGGCACCAGAGCAGAGATTCCCCTGCAGCCTGAGATGAAGACCATGATGAAGCAGGTTGTCCTCCTGCAGCCCATAGAGGACCATGGTGGAGCAGATATCCACCCTGCAGCCCGTGGAGGACTCCATGCTGGAGCAGGTGGATGTGTCCTGAAGGAAGCTGTGACCCTGTGGGAAGCCTGCGCTGGAGCAGGCTCTTGACAGGAACTGAGGCCTGTGGAGAGGAGCCCATGCAGGAGCATGTTTTCTGGTAGGACCTGTGATCCCACTGGGGACCCACACTGGAGCAGTCTGCTCCTGAAGGACTGCACCCCATGGAAAGGACCTATGCTGGAGCAGTTTGTGAAGGACTATATCCCATGGGAGGGGACCCCATGATGGAGCTGAGGAAAAGTGTGAGGAGGAAGGAGTGGTGGAGATGAAGCTTTATGAACTGACCACAATCCCTATTCCCCATTCCCCCTGCACTGCTCGGTAGTAGAAGAGAAGTTGAGAAGGTGGATTTAGTTCTGGTTTTATTTTTCACTATCCTATTCTATTTTTAATTGGCAATAAATTAAATTAATTTTCTGCAAGATGAGTCTGTTTTGCCCATGAACATAATTGGCGAGTGATCTCACTGTCCTTATCTGAAACCACGAGCTGCTTCATTGTATTTTTCTCCCTGCTGTCCTGCTGAGGACAGGGAGTGAGAGAGCGGCTAGGTGGGCCCCTGGCAGCCAGCCAATGTCAACCCAACCACAGAACTGTACAAACCCATGAAGGGGATGTATAAGGGAAAGGGGAGCAGGGAGAAACAAAGACCAGGGGTAGACAGAAAAGAGTGTAAAAGGGGCTGGTCATGTGTAAAATGGGGCCGATCAGTACGCTTGTCTACCTGAGTCCTTTGCCTGATCACTGTAGTCTATCCTATCTTCTTCTATCTTATTATTAAATGTTTTCTTAACTATCTGTCTGCATAATCTCACTCTCTGTCCCGTGTATATGTGTGCTGCAAGGGCTAAGTGCCTGCTACTGGTGAGATCTGTGTGTCTGAGTCAGACCAGGGGTGTAGGCGCCCCCTGCCTGTGGTGTCAGCTACTGGAGCAAACAGGGGTCCTAGTTGGAGAGGCCATAGCCCTGTGGATCTAGGGAAGGTCCTGCAGCCTTTGTGCTCAGAATGCCAGCTGCTGGGGGCACTGGCATGAGTGGACTTGGGGTCAGCCACTGGAGTCAGATCAGGGTTGTAGGCACCTCCTGCTTGTGGTGTCAGCTACTGCAATGAGTGGGGTCTCAGCATCAGCTGCTGGAACAAGTGGGGATTTTTAACCTCCAGCTACTGGGATAGGAAGTGTCACATGAAAATTCTGCCACAGCCCAAATTAAACAAAAATAGTTTGCAAAAGATAAATAAAAAAGCTGTTAATCAAGTAGTTTGACAATCAGAGGAAGCTGTATTACTGTTTGAGCATTACAGAGAGAGATCATTTTTCATATGTTTGCAACAGAAATAAAGCAATACAAAAGCAGAAAACTTGAGTATACCAAATTTGCAAGTTGAAAGTCTTTCAACAAGGAAGAACACTTTTAAAGCTTGAGATAAAATTTCTGTTTTGCTCCTTCCACCTTTCCATTTCAAGGCACACACGTACATAGGCACAATCCCACTTTGCACTGGGTCAATTTACATGAAGTTAAGTATTCAGTAGCTACCCTTATGTTGATGAATGAGATGATGTTCATGTTAAAGCTGAGCAGTAAAATGGTTGGCAAATGTAATTGCTGCTTTGAATTCTCTCCAAGTTTCATGGTACTCCATGTTATTCACAAAAAGTTCCATAAATTAATCTATTCCCAGAGACTAAGTGACCTCAAATGTACAAATACCCAAGTGAATAGAGGGGCTTCAAAAGAAGGTAACATTTTTCATAATAGCTTTAGCAAGAATTCATATGTTGCATTGATTATGCCCCAGGACAGGACAGAACGATGGTAGTTCAGGTGGGCTCCTCTGAAAAGGTGCATCAATTTTTTATCCCGTTCTAGCCAGATCATCACAAAAACTTTTGAAAAAGACTGAAATTCACCACCAATTTGAGATTGCATGCGAGCTTTTACAACGTTCATTGGGAAAAATAAGGATCCCAGCATGGCACCCAACAGCCCTCCACAGATAAAGTCATTGACCAAGTGAGTGCTATAAGAGGTTGCTTCAGGCAGACATTGTTTGATAGGTCCTCGTAGGCCAAAGAAGAGGATGTTACTGCTTCCATTCCGGAGCAGAATAGGCACCAAACCCCGATAATATTCTCTAATCCCATAGACTTTTAGTACCTTGAAAGCCTGGTAAGTGTTTGTAAATTTGTCATGATGTTTGTAGTCCTGAAGCAAAGTCTGGACTCGTTCAAAAGGTGTAAGAAGGGCTTCCGTGGTCCCTGCAAGCACTGCTGCCATGCTGCGAGTTAGAAGTTCAGGTGCACTTGTGTGACTATGGAGCAAGGAGGAGAAATCTTCATACAAGCCAAACATTAGAGCCAGGGTGGTTGTTTTTTGCATTAATGGAGGAAGGATTCCACGATAGAGATTTCGAATTCCATCTTTCTGCAGCTGATGTACCGCATCCTTTGTTTTCAAGCCATACAATTGTTGTCGAAAGAGGACCTTCTGGATGGGAAAGGTGACTGCTATATTGGTGAAGGCTGCACAATAGCCACAAAGATAATGTTTACCAGAGCTACCCTTTATGTGATGGCTGATATCTTGCTTTGAATTTGTTGGGACACAATCTTGTGAATCCATCTTTTTTTCCCCCTTAATATATATCTTAGATTTCTTTTCCTATGTCAAAAAAAGAAAAGAATGTGAACAAAATGGCATGTGACACAGCTTTTTTAATTCACACACACATCACGTGCACACTGTTCAACATCACACTGTTCAACATTTTACATCCTGAAGAAACTTCATCAAATTCAGTGGAACAGTGTGACAAATGCTTCATCTGATAGATGATGCAAAATGCACAATTTTCTACACCAGATCCAAGGACCTGAAAAACTAGCCCTTTTTTTCCTCCCTTTATGTTTTGTTGATTAAAACCAAACTAAATTAAAACAAATAGACATATGAACCCATCTGATGCCGCATTACAGCTGAAAATGTCAGGGAGAAATAGGAAGTTTACACATTAAGTTGCCAGTACCAGTTGCCAGTTGTCAAGGAATTCAAATGCTGAATGTTCTATTCTAACACTAGTAAGATACAATACAAATTACCAAGGTTTTGGAAAACACGCACACACATACTACACACAGCTTAGCATTACAAATTTTGATCATTCCTGCCTGTATTTCCCTGTGGCAGCCAACAATGAATAATTTAATTAAGAATTTTAATTATCGGCATTAGTTTACTATAGAGAAGTAAAAGAATATAGAAAAGCTAAAGAATACATTGAGCTCTGCTAGAGCTAAGATCCTGAAGGACACAGTGAACAGTATCATTAAATAAAATGGAGAATTAGTCCTTAATAGGTGATATATGATCTGCCACTGTTGCATAATATTGCGCTCTTTAATGTTTGCCAAGGAACAGCACCATAGAAGTGATTTACAAAGATGAAGCATTTATCCTGATATGAAGTTATGGCAGTAGTGAGGAATTCACATTGGGAAGCTTGTACCACTTCATCTATACTATTATATATTGTTCCTAGGATCCAACTTAGTTCTATCTGCATATAGTAAAATAGCCACACCCACAACAAAGCTACAGTCTTATCTGGCACCCCACTTTTATATTAAGAGTTATACCAACTTCACTACTGCAGTGGGTAAGAGTGTCACTCAATAATAAAACATGTAAAACACTGAGAATTCATAGGACTTTTGACAACTAGCCACCAGTTGTGTTGGCAATAGCAACCTGTGGCCAATATAACTTCTGATTTCTTTTGAGGAAAAAAAAAAAAGAGATCTAACTCAGTTTTATAAGGTACATATTTCTTTCTATGGAGTAGCTGGATTTATGAAGTAAGGAGCAGTTTAAAAATATAGCATTACCTTGATAATCCTCATGTAGTTTAAATAAGTTCTTATGCTTATGATTTGAGAACTTGCAATGATCAGGCAATGCAATTTTTCTCAGAAGTGTTTATGACAGACCCTTTGCTTTCAGCCGTAATTTCACAAGGCCTAGCTGTGTCACTGTGCTAGTTTTGGCTGGGATAGAGTTAATTTTCTTCATAGTAGCTAGTATGGGGCTATGTTTTGGGTTTGTGCTGGAAACAGTGTTGATAATAAAGGGATGTTTTAGTTATTGCTGAGCAGTGCTTACACAGAGTCAAGGCCTTTTCTGCTTCTCACACTATCCCACCAGTGAGTAGGCTGGGGGTGCACAGGAACTTGGGAGGGGACACAGCTGGGACAGCTGACCTCAGCTGACCAAAGGGATATTCCATACCATATGATGTCATGCCGAGCAATAAAAAACTGGGAGAAGAAGAAGGAAGGGGGGACATCTGGAGTTATGGCATTTGTCTTCCCAAGTAACCATTACGCATGATGGAGCCCTGCTTTCCTGGAGATGGCTGAACACCTGCCTGCCAATGGGAAGTAGTGAATGAATCCCCTTGTTTTGCTTTGCTTGCATGCGTGGCTTTTGCTTTACTTATTAAACTGTCTTTATCTCAACCCATGAGTTTTCTCACTTTTACTCTTCCGATTCCCCCCCACATCCCACTGTGTGGGGGACTGAGCAAGCATCTGTGTGGTGCTTAGTTGCAGGCTGGGCTTAAACCATGACAGTCCTTTTTGGTGCCCAATGTGGGGCTCGAAGGGTTTGAGATAATGACAGATTTCATTGGAATGTGCTAGACTGAATTTATAGCTGTTACCGCTGTTTAGCTATTAATTGGCAGGCTCCTGTGCTTGCCATGGGGCTTGCTTGCCCCACTGTGTGTTAGTCTAGTGCTCGTTGGTGGCTGCTTTTTGCTTTTGTTGCTTGCTGTACTGCTTATCGTCTTACTCTGCTGTGCCTGGGAACATTTCGATAACAGCAATGGCGATGCATCTGGGTTGGTAGATGGCCAGGGCATCACTGCTGTTTCTGTGCTGCTGTACTGGACAGGATGGAACTCCAATGTGAACTCGAGTCAAAGGGACTGTGGATAAGTCCACACAGGAGCAGGTATATCTCAAAGCCTCTGTGGCTGTGATTATGTCTGTGCCACAGCAAGTATACCTCTGAAGGGATCGTGGCCCATGGATAAGGTCACACTAGAACAGGTGCACCTCAAAGCGACTGTGGCTGTGGATAAGTCTATGCTACAGCAGGTATACCCCTGAAAAGACTGGCTCATAGATAAGGCTCCATTTGGAGCAGGTACACTCCTAAGGGACTGCAGTTTGTGGATAAGTCCAAGCTGGAGCAGGGGCAAGGGGAGGAGTTCATTGCGATGTTAAACCCTATGGTCTGGTCCAAAGTGACCAGGGGTGGAGATTGTAATGGAAATACCTTTAAATTGTTGTAACCCTGGATTTGAGTTGCATGTTATGGTAATTACTATAGCAGGAACCACCCAAACCAATGGAGAACAAGCCTTACAAGAAACAGTGCAAGTGCAGCAGTGACCTGACCTGAGCTGGCTTTGGTGCCCAATAACTCCATGCAACACACTACCTCTCCTGTCCTGAGTGACCACCACAAGAGATGGAACCCAAAGTCATGGACTAAATGAATTCTGTGGACATTTTATGGACATTTTACGGACATTTTACAGGGGTGGTCCATAGACCACAAGTGGTAGAGTACATGAGCTGCTTCCCAATTAAAGTTTATTACAAGGGAATCAGTTCTCAGAAGTAATAAAAGCTTTGGATCACCTATATTCCCAATATGCACAAATTTCTGCAGCCATTACAATAGCCAATTTCTGTGCAGAAATCTGCCCCCCCGAGGTTTCAGAACACACTACAAGGGGACATAGGCAATTCTCTTTTTGACAGGTAACAATGAGATCATCTAGACCAGCAGTCTCCAAACTTTTTTGATCATGCATCCCATCAGTCAAAAAATTTTGAGCATGCATCCTGAATATATATATTTATTTATAAATTATACACATGTACTACTGTACTAATATATTATGTATGTTAGAAAATATGCACAAAAATAGAAATTAAAAAGGATGAGATAAAGAAGAAATAAACACTATATTAAAATAATTTTTATTTTATTTATTAACAGTACAAAAATATTTTCTTCCCACACCACAATGGATTGTCTTGCACACCCACTTTGGAGACCACTGATCTAGACTGTATTTGTGTTGTCCTTAGAAATCTAGCCAGAGACTGAACAAAAGTCCAGCATATTCCCTGATCCATCCTTTCTGGTTCCTATTACTTCCATACCATTCTGTGGTATATAACATCTAGTCCTTCTAAGACAACTAAGAGTTCAGCAAATTCACCTGCCTAAATGACCATGGTCTTCAGAATGCCAAGACTCCACCCACTAGATCAAATACACACAAGGGAAAGAAAAAAAATACTTTGTACCCAACATCCTTTTATATCTCTGTGTTCATAACACTGGTGAGAGATGTTATACTATGTGATAAAAAGCCCATCTGCACACCCACAAAGGAGAACAGAGAGACAATAGCAGGTGGAGGAACCCAAATAATATCCTGCTCTGGCTTCTCCCAGGCACGTCACAGGAGAGATATCAGCCCATCAAAGATCCATCTCCACAAGCCCAGAAGAGGCACAAAGGCAGGTGGTCAACCCAAATTAGGGACTCAAAACCAGACACCCTGTCTGGGCCCCTCCCAGGACTCTCCCAGGAGAGCCTCAGCCCCAGTATCCAGATGAGATATCCATCAAGATGAGTACAGCTAACAGAGACAGCCAACAGATGCAACAGTTTGCACAGCAGTCTCTGGGTTCTGCTTTGGGAGCTTCTGAGGACAGGGTCCAGGATCATCATGGAACTCCTGGGAACCCTCTGAGAACTTGAAGGTGCCTGCTGCTGCCAAACAAGGAGAAAGTAAGGGGAGCCACAAGGGGACTTCAACTTACCAGATATCTGCTGGGAGGGAACAGTCTAGGAGGTTCCTGGATTGTGTTGGGTATAACTTCCTGACAAAGCTGGTGAGGGAGCCAACTAGGGAGGGTGCCCTGCTGGACCTGTTGTGAACAGAGAAGGACTTGTGGGGGATGTGACAGTTGGAGGCTGTCTTGGGCATAGCGATCATGAAATGATAAGAGTTTTCGATTCTTGGAGAAGCAAGGAGGAGGGTCAGCAGAAGTGCCACTTTGGACTTCTGGAGGGCAGACTTTGGTATTTTCAGAAGTCTGGTTGACAGATTCCCTTGGGAGGCAGTCCTGAAGGGCAAAGGAGTCCAGGAAGGCTGGACTTTTTTCAGGAAGGAAGTCTTAAATGTGCAGGAGCAGGTTGTCCCCATGTGCTGAAAAACAAGCCGTTGGGGAAAAAGACCAGCCTGGCTGAACAGAGAGCTATGGTTGCAACTCAGGGAAAAAAGGAGAATTTATGGCCTTTGGAAGAAGGGGCAGGCCACTCATGAGGACTACAAAGACATTGTGAGGCTATGTAGGGAGAAAATCGCAGCTGGTGAGGGAGCCGACTAGGGAAGGTGCCATGCTGGACCTGCTGTTTGTAAACAGGGAAGGTCTTGTGGGGGATGTGACAGTTGGAGGCTGTCTGGGGAACAGTGACCATGAAATGATAGAGTTTTCGATCCTGGGAGAAGCAAGGAGGGGGGTCAGCAGAACTGCTACCTTGGACTTCCAGAGGGCAGACTTTAGGCTTTTCAGGAGCCTGGTTGACAGAGTCCCCTGGCAGGCAGTCCTCCAGGGCAAAGGAGCCCAGGAAGCCTGGATGTTTTTCAAGAAGGAAGTCTTAGAGGCACAGGAGCAGGCTGTTCCCGTGTGCCGAAAGACAAGCTGTCGGGGAAAAAGACCGGCCTGGCTAAACAGGGAGCTAGGGTTGCAACTTAGGGAGAAAAAGAGGATTTATGGCCTTTGGAAGGAAGGGCGGGCCACTCACGAGGACTACAAGGAGGTAGTAAAGCTATGTAGGGAAAAAATCAGGAGGGCCAAAGCCCAGCTAGAACTAAACCTGGCTTCTGTTGTCAAGGACAACAAAAAAGTTTCTATAAATATATTAGCAATAAAAAGAGGACTAAGGATAATCTCTGTCCTCTAGTAGATGGGGCCGGTAACATAGTGACCAAGGATGAGGAAAAGGCTTAGGTACTTAATGCCGCCTTTGCCTCAGTCTTCAGCAGTAGGACCAGTTGTTCCCTGAGTACCCAGACCCCTGAGCATGAAGACGGGGATGGGGAGCAGAATGAAGCCCCTGTAATCCAAAGGGAAATGGTGAGGGACCTGCTTCAGCACCTGGAGGTGCACAAATCTATGGGACCGGATGGGATCCACCCAAGGGTACTGAAGGAGCTGGCAGAAGTGCTCACCAGGCCACTTTGCATCATTTATGAGCAGTCCTGGCTAACTGGGGAGGTCCCAGCTGACTGGAGGTTGGCAAATGTGACACCCATCCACAAGAAGGGCCAGAAGGAGGATCCAGGGAACTACAGGCCGGTCAGTCTGACCTCGGTGCCTGGGAAGGTCATGGAACAGATCATCCTCAGTGCCATTACGCGGCACATACAGGAGAACAGGGTGATCAGGCCCAATCAGCATGGGTTTATGAAAGGCAGGTCATGCCTGACCAACCTGATCTCCTTCTATGATAAGGTGACCCACTTAGTGGATGAGGGACAAGCTGTGGATGTTATCTACCTGGATTTTAGCAAGGCTTTTGACACCGTCTCCCACAGCATTCTCCTGGAGAAACTGGCTGCTCATGGCCTGGACAGGTGGACTCTTCGCTGGGTAAAAAACTGGCTGGATGGCCGTGCCCAGAGAGTGGTGGTAAATGGAGCTAAATCCAGCTGGTGTCCGGTCACAAGTGGTGTGCCCCAGGGCTCGGTGCTGGGGCCGGTTCTCTTTAATATCTTTATCAATGATCTGGATGAGGGGATCGAATGCACCCTCAGTAAGTTCGCAGATGACACTAAGCTAGGCGGGCATGTTGATCTGCTTGAGGGTAGGAGGGCTCTGCAGAGGGATCTGGACAGGCTGGACCAATGGGCTGAGGCCAATGGTATGAGGTTCATTCAACAAGGCCGAGTGCCGGGTCCTGCACTTGGGTCACAACAACCCCATGCAGCACTACAGGATTGGGGAAGAGTGGCTGGAAAGCTGCCCGGCAGAAAAGGACTTGGGGGTGTTGGTGGACAGCCGGCTGAATATGAGCCAGCAGTGTGCCCAGGTGGCCAAGAAGGCCAACAGCATCCTGGCCTGTATCTGGAACAGTGTGGTGAGCAGGATTAGAGAAGTGATCATCCCCCTGTACTCGGCACTGGTGAGGCCCCACCTCGAGTACTATGTTCAGTTTTGGGCCCCTCACTACAAGAAGGGCATTGAGGTGTTGGAGCGTGTCCAGAGAAGGGCTACAAAGCTGGTGAGGGGTCTGGAGGACAAGTCTTACGAGGAACGACTGAGGGAACTGGGGTTGTTTAGCCTGGAGAAGAGGAGGCTGAGGGGAGACCTTATCACCCTCTACAACTACCTGAAAGGAGGTTGTAGAGAGGTGGGGGCTGACCTCTTCTCCCTGGTGAAAAGTGATGTGACTAAAAGGGATCACAAAATCAACAAAACAGGGCTTGAGTAGGGTCACCTCCAGCATTGGCATGCAAGTAAAGAATTGTCTACAAGGCACTGATGTGGGAGGGAAACAGACCCTTTCTGGGAAATCAGCATGCTGTGGTGCCTCTCTGAAGTGCCTGTACACTAATGCATGAAGTATAGGGAATAAACATGATGAGTTAGAGATCTGGGTACAGTTGCAGGGCTAGGATCTTGTTGGGAACACGGAAACATGGTGGGATGGCTCCCATGACTAGAGCGTTGCAATGGAGGGATACAGGCTCTTTAGGAAGGACAGGATGGGAAGATGAGGAGAGGGAGTTGCCCTTTATGTGACAGAACAGCTGGAATGCATGGAGTTCTGTCTGGGGATGGATGATGAGCCAACTGAGGGCTTATGGGTAAGGATTAAAGACAAGACAGGTAAAGGTGACATTGCAGTGGGTGTCTGATATAGGCCGCCTGACCAGGAAGACCAAGCGGATGAGGTTTTCTATAGACAGAAGTAGCCTCAAGTTTGCAGGCCCTGGTCCTCATGGGAGACTTGAGTCATCCCAATATCTGCTGGAGAGACAGCACAGCAGGGCACAAGCAATCCAGGAGGTTCCTGGAGAGCATCGCGAACAGCTTCTCAACCCAAGTGATAGAGGAGCCAATGAGAAGAGGTGCTCTGATGAACCTCATATTCACAAACAGGGGCTCATTGGGAATGTGAAGGTCAAAGGCAACCTTGGCTGCAGTGACCATGAAATAGTGGAGTTCAGGATCCTGAGAGGAGGGAGCAGGGCAAAAAACAAGATCACAACCCTGGACTTCAGGAGAGCACTTTGGCCTCTTCAGGGATCTGCTTGGAAGAGTCCCATGGGATAAGGACCTGGAGGGAAGAGGGGCCCAAGAAAATTGGTTGATGATATTCAAGAATCACCTCCTCTAAGATCAGGTGCAGTCCATCCCAACAAGCAGGGTGTCAGGCAAAAATGCCAGGAGGTCTGTGTGGATGAACAAGGAGCTCCTGGCCAAACTCAAACACAATAAGGAAGCATACAGATGGTGGAAGCAAGGACAGGTAACCTGGGAGGAATACAGAAACACTGTCTGAGCATGCAGAGACATGTTAGGAAAGCTAAAGCCCAAATGGAATTGAATCTGGCCAGGGATGTCAAAGACAACAAGAAGGGCTTCTATAAGTACATAGGTGACAAAAGGAAGACAAGGGAAAATGTGGGCTAGCTGCTGAATGGGGCAGGGGCCCTGGTGACACAGGGAAGTCTGAGGTACTGAATGCCTTCTACATCTCAGGACTAGAGGTAATGGGCATAAACTTGAGCACAGGAAGTTCCATCTTAACATGAGGAGGAACTTCTTTACTCTGAGGGTGGCAGAGCACTGGAACAGGCTGCCCAGAGAGGTTGTGGAGTCTCCCACACTGGAGACATTCAAAACCCACCTGGACGCCGTCCTGTGCAACGTGCTGTAGGTGTCCCTGCTGTGGCAGGGGGGTTGGACTAGATGATCTCCAGAGGTCCCTTCCAACCCTGACGATACTGTGATACTGTGATCTCAGTCTTTACTAGCAAGACCGGCCTTCAGGAATCCCAGGCTGGAGCAAGGAAGACACCCTTGGTAAAAGAGGATCAGATCAGGGAATACTTAAGCAAACTGGATATACATAAGTCCATGGGCCCTGATGGTCATTGCGAGGCCAGTCTCAATAATCTTTGATTGATCATGATGATTGGGAGAGGTGCCTGAGGACTGGAGGAAAGCTAATGTCACTCCTATCTTCAAAAAGGGCAAGAAGGAAGACCCAGGGAACTACAGGCTGGTCAGCCTCACCTTGATCTCTGGGAAGGTGATGGAGCAGCTAATCTTGGAAAACACTTCCAGGCACATGGAGGACAAGAAAATCATCAGGAGTAGTCAGCATGGATTCACCAAGGGGAAGTCATGCTTGATCAACTTCTATGATGAAATCACTGGCTTGGTAGATGAGGGGAGAACAGTGGACATTGACTACATAGTCTTCAGTAGGGCTTTTGACACCATCTCCTATAAGATTCTCATAAGGAAGCTTTTGAAGGATGGGCTGGATGAGCAGACAGTGAGGTGGAATGAGAACTGGCTGAATGGCCAGGCCCAGAGGGTGGTGACCAGTGGCAGAAAGACTAGTTGGAGACCAGTAACTAGTGGTGTACCCCAGGTGTCAATACTGGGTCCGATCTTGTTCAACATCTTCATTAATAACCTGGATGACTGGGCAATGTGTACCCTCAGAAAGTTTGCAGATGACTCAAAAGTGGGAGGAGTGGCTGATATACCAGAGTGATATACCAAGTGATAGGACAAGAGGAAATGGGTTCAAGTTATGCCAGGTGAGGTTTAGATTGGATATTAGGAAAAATTTTTTCACTGAAAGAGTTATTAAACATTGGAATAGGCTGCCAAGGGAGGTGGTGGATTCGCCATCTCTGGAGGTGTTTAAAAAAAGGGTAGACATGGTACTTGGGGACATGGTTTAGAAGTGGTTTTGTCAGGTTAGGTTAATGGTTGGACTTGATCTTAAAGGTCCCTTCCAACCTCAACAATTCTATGATTCTATGATTCTATCTTACTTCTGAACCTAATAAAGGGACTTATGGTTTGCAGTTACAAAAATCAAGTAATGAATACTCTGTCCAGGAATAAAGGGGCCCTGCCTCCAGCCAGGCAGAGGAAAGGGATGACTGGGTTTACTTGATGGTGTGGGTTCGATGGCCTGGCACATCAGACCCACAGGAGTATAAGGCTCTGGTGGGCACTGGTGCACAGTGTACCCTGATGTCATCAGGATACAAAGGGGAAGAACCCACCTGTATTTCTGGAGTGACAGGGGGATCCCAACAGTTGTCTGTGTTGGAGGCTGAGCCTAACCAGGAATGAATGGCATCCTATTGTGACTTGCCCAGAGGCCCTATGTATCCTGACTACCTCAGGAGAGGGCACTTCAAGGACCCAAAGGGTACATATGGGCTTTTGATATATCTGCCTTGAGTATGGAGAAGATTAAACAGTTGTCTAGCTTGCCTGGTCTCTCCGAGGATCCTTCTGTTGTGGGGTTGCTGAGGGTCGAAGAACAGCAGGCGCCAATTGCTATGATGACAGTGCACCAGCGACAATATTGCACTAACCGAAACTGTCTGATTCCCATCCATAAGCTAATTTGATGACTGGAGAGCCAAGGAGTGATCAGTAAGACTTGCTCACCCTTTAATAGTCCCATATGGCCAGTGAGAAAATCTAACTGAGAGTGGAGGCTAACACTGGACTATCGTGGCCTGAATCAAGTTATGCTGCTGCCGATTGCTGCTGTACCAGACATGCTAGAGCTCCAATACGAACTGGAGTCAAAGGCAGCCAAGTGGTATGCAACAATTGATATCGCTAATGCGTTTTTCTCAATCCCTTTGGCAGCAGAATGCAGGCCACAATTTGCTTTCATGTGGAGGGGTGTCCAGTACACCTGGAATTGATTGCCCCAGGGGTGGAAACACAGTCCTACCATTTGTCATGGATTGATAGAGACTGCACTGGAACAAGGCGAAGCCCCTGAACACCTGCGATACATCAATGACATCATCATGCAACAGAGAGGCAGAAATGTTTGAGAAAGGGAGAAGAATAATCCGGTGTCCTGGTGTGAGGTAAAACAGAACCAATTTTCTGTTCAGTAATTTTACTTTGCAGCTAAGCCTCTTCTAACTACTGAAATTAACAGCATATTGTGCAGACAATGTTCACTCTCTCAGAGTGATAAGACCTATGTTTATAGCTGATGCCCAGGCATGGTATGCAGAGAGGCTCTTGCTTATACTTATTGCTATAACAACCAAGGCCAACCAGCTGTGTTATTTGCCACGTTGGAGGGTCGGAAGCGGAAAAGCACAGTGGGGTCCCACCTGCGGGGAGGAGCGGACAGGACAGGTGACCCAAAACTGACCAACAGGGTATTCCATCCCATCTGCCTCATGCTCAGTATAAAAGCTGACGGAGCAAAGGGTCAGTCTCTCTCTCTCTTTCCTTCAATGGCTGACGTTTGAGGAGGACTCTGTCTGTTCGTCTGCCTTTGGTCCCGATCCTGAATCCAGATCCGGAATCCAGTTCCCGTCCAACACTGAGTCCAGCCTGGGACTGCCCCAGTGCCAGCCGGTGTCATGATTGTCATCGTGGGAGCTTGATACGGTTTTGTATATTTTTCATCATTTCCTTTTATTTTCTTATTAATATTTCATTAAAGTAGTTTAGTTCCTTCTAAACTCGTAAGTCTCTTTTCCCTCCTCTGCCTCTCTCTTTGAAGAGAGGTAGAGGGGAGCATCTGTCGGTCCCATCTGGGGTCCCCTATGTCCCCAGTAGCTGATTTGGCCTAAACCATGACATCCAGATTCTTCTGAAAGCTGGTTTTGCCATAAACCAAAGTAAAGTCAAAGGATCTGCACAGGACATCCAGTTTTCAGGAATAAAAAGGCAAGATGGATGTCGTCATACCCCTATGGATGTGATCAATAAAATAACAACTATGTCTCCACCAACTAACACAAAAGAAACACAAGCTTTCTTAGGTGGTGTGTTTTTTTGGAGAATGCATATTCCAGGTTATAGTCTGATTGTAAGCCCTCTCTATTGAATGACCCGGAAGAAGAACGGTTTCGAATAGGGCCCTGAGCAGTGACAGACCATTGAACAAATTAAATGGGGGAGAGTTCATGCGATACCCCTTGGGCCAGTCCAGACAGGACAAGATGTTAAAAACGTGCTTTATGCCATAGCCAGGGACCATGGCTCCACCTGGAGCTTCTGGCAGAAAACACCTGGAAAGACTCAAGGTCGACCTCTAGGGTTTTGGAGCTGGGGATACAGAGGATCTGAGGCCCACTACACTCCAAATGAAAAAGAAATATTAGCAGCATATGAAGGGGTTCGAGCTGCTTCATTAGTAGTTGGTACTGAAGCACAGCTCCTTTTAGCACCATGATTGCCTATGCTGGGCTGGATGTTCAAAGGGAAGGTCATGCAACTGATGCTACATGGAGTAAGTGGGTCGCACGGATCACGCAACAGGCTCGAATGGGAAACCCCAACTGCCCAGGAATCTTGGAAGTGATCACGGACTGTCCAGAAGGCAGAAACTTCAGAGTGTTGCCAAAGGAGGTGACTCATGATGAAGAGGCCCCACTGTATAACAAATTACCAGAAAATGAGAAGCAATATGACCTGCTTTACTGATAGTTGACTTTAGATATTGCTGAATGAGAAAAATGGTACTCTATACTGACTCATGGATGGTGGCAAATGCTCTGTGGGGGTGGTTAAAGCAGTGGAAACAGACCAACTGGCAGTGCAGAGGTAAACCCATCTGGACTGCTGAATTGTGGCAAGATATCGCTGCCTTGGTGGAGAACCTGGTTGTAAAAGTACGTCACGTAGATGCTCACATACCCAAGAGTCATGCCACTGAGGAACATCGAAACAATGAGCAGGTGGACCAGGCTGCTAGAATTGAAGTGGCTCAGGTGGATCTGGACTGGAAACATATGGGCAAGCTATTTGTAGCTCGATGGGCCCATGACACATTAGGACATTTCGGAAGGGATGCAACATACAAATGGGCTCGTGATCGAGGGATGGACTTGACTATTGATGCCATTGCACAGGTTATCCATGAATGTCAAACGTGTACCATAATCAAACAAGCCAAGTGGCTAAAGCCTCTTTGGTATAGAGGATGATGGCTGAAATATCAATATGGGGAAGCCTGGCAGACTGATTATATCACACTGCCATGAACCCACCATGACAAGCATCATGTGCTTACAATGGTGGGAGCAACCACCAGATGGTTGGAAACATACACTGTGACCCATGCCACCACCCAAAACACTATCCTGGGCCTTGAAAAGCAAGTTTTATGGCAACATGGCACCTCTGAAAGAATTGAATCAGACAATGTGACTCATTTCTGAAACAATCTCATAGACACCTGGGCCAAGGAGCATGGCATTGACCGAGTGTACCATGCACCAGCCTCTGGGAAAATTGAATGATACAATGGACTGTTAAAAACTACACTGAGAGCAATGGATGCTGGGACATTCAAGCACTGGGATACAAATTTAGCAGAAGCTACTTGGCTAGTTAACACCAGAGAATCTACCAATTGACTTGTCCCTGCCCAACTGAAACCCCTATGTACTGTGAAAGGAGATAAGGTCCCCGTAGTACACAGAAGGAACTGGCTGAGAAAGTCTGGGTTACTCCTTCCTTGGGAAAAGGCAAAATCATTCATGGGATTACTTTTGCTCAAAGACCTGGGTGTACTCAGTGGGTAATGCGGAAGGATGGGGAATTCTGATGTGTACCTCAAGGAGCTTTAATCTTGGGTAAAAATAACCCATGATTTGAGTTGTATGATGCCATTGCTCTATGATGCCAGTGTTACACAATGATGTATGTCGCCACTGCTGTGGCTGCCATATGTCAAAGGTATTATAACAGGATTCACCCAAACCAATGAAGTCTGAATCTTGTGAGGAACCAGGCAAGTGCAGCGGTGATGCGACTTGAGGTGGCTTCAGTGTGCAACAATCCAACACAACACCCCATCTCTCCTTTCCTGAGTGACCCCCATAACAGATCACAGAATCACAGAATGGTTAGGGTTGGAAGGGACCTCTGGAGATCATCTAGTCCAACCCCCTGCCACAGCAGGGTCACCTACAGCAGGTTGCACAAGACGGCGTCCTGTGGGAGATCAGTACGCCAGTGACCTTGAGTTGATAAACACGTCCGTGAACTAAGGTCGTTGAAAGGGTAAGCCAAGAAAAGAAGGAATTTAGAACGCTGAGGAATAAAGAAAAAGCTGCAAAAGAGGAAATAGCAGTCTAGCTACAAACCAATGAAATGCTGCGTGATAAGTGCTACAGAACCAATCAGAGAAGTAGAAGAGGTGCGTGCATCGCGTGTGACCAGTCTGGAAGGTATAAGAAGAGATGTTGTGAGAAAATAAAGGTCTCCCTTTACCATCTGCGTGGGAGTCCGTGTCTCATTCCCTCCAGCGTCCAGGTGGGTTTTGAATGTCTCCAGTGTGGGAGACTCCACAACCTCTCTGGGCAGCCTGTTCCAGTGCTCTGCCACCCTCAGAGTAAAGAAGTTCCTCCTCATGTTAAGATGGAACTTCCTGTGCTCAAGTTTGTACCCGTTACCTCTTGTTCTATCACTGGGCACCACTGAAAAAGACTCTTCTCATCTACCTGGCACCCTCCCTTTAAGTATTTATAGATGAGAAGAGTCTCATCTATATATAGAGAGAGAAAGAGCCCCAAGTCATGGACTAAATTAATTCAACTGATATTTTATGGGCATTTTATGAACATTTTAGAGAACTGCCCCATAGACTAAGGGAATGATATCAGTGTATATATCAAAGGATGGGAAGGGGGGTTCCAGCCTGTTCCAGTGTTTGACCACCCTCTCAGTAAAGAAATATTTCATAATATCTAGTCTGAACCTCCCCTGACACAGCTTTGACCCATTCCCACACCTCCTATCACTAGGTACCAGGGAGAAGAGATCAGCACCTCCCTCTCCACTTCTCCTCAGGAAGTTGTAGAGAGCAATGAGGTCGCCCCTCAGCCTCCTTCCCTCCAAAATAGACAAACCCAGAGTCCTTAGCTGCTCATCTCACAGTTTGACAACTTGTCCAGAAGGATGCTGTGAGGGACAGTATCAAAAGCCTTACTAAAATCCAGAAAAACTACATCCACCGCCTTCCCTTCATCCACTAGGCGGGTGATCTTATCGTAGAAGGATATCAAATTAGTTAGGCAGGACTTTCCCTTTGTCAACCCATGTTGAATGTGCCTGATGATTGCATTGTCCTTTAAATGCTTTTCAGTAGCACCCAGTATGATCTTCTCCATATTTTTTCCAGGTACTGAGGTTACACTAACAGGTCTGTAGTTTCCTGGGTCTTCTCTCACGTCCTTCTTGTAAAGTGGAATAATGTTGGCTAGCTCTGAGTAGCAGGGACCTCCCCAGACTTTGTTTTGGATTTGTGATGAAAACATTGTTGATAACACACTGATGTTTGAGTTATTGCTGAGCAGTGCTTACACAGTGTCAAGGCCTTTTCTGCTTCTCACGCTGCCCTGCCAGCGGGTAGGCTGGTGGGTGCACAAGAAGTTTGGAGGGGACACAGCTGGGACAGTTGACCCCATCTGACCAAAGGAATATTCCATACCATATGACATCATGCTCAGCAATAAAACCGGGGTGAAGGGGAAGTTTGCTGGGGCTGTCATTGTTCATGAACTGGCTGTATATCAGTCAGCTGGTGGTGAGCAATTGTTTTGGGGTTTTTTTTCAGCACTTGTTTTTCTTGGTTTTGCTTTTCTTTGGTTTTTGTATTTCTTTTCCTTGTTTTTTTTTTTTTTCTTCTTAGTAAACTGTCTTTATCTCAATCTATGAGCTTTTGCACTTCTACACTTCCAATACTCTCCCCCATCCCATTGTGGGGGAAGTGAGCAAGCGACTGTGTGGTGCTTAGCTGCCTACCAGGGTTAAACCACAACAGACATGTTTGACATGGTTTACTATGTCCAGTTCTGGGCTCCCCGGTTCAAGAAGGACAGGGAACTGCTGGAGAGGGTCCAGCAAAGGGCTACCAAGATGATTAGGGGATTGGAACATCTTCCTTATGAGGAAAGGCTCAGGGACTTGGGTCTTTTTAGTCTAGAAAAAAAGATGACTCAGGGGGGATCTTATCAATACTTATAAATACTTAAGGGGAGGGTGCCAGGTAGATGGGAACAGTCTTCTTTCAGTTGTGCCCAGTGATAGGATTAGAGGTAATGGGCATAAACTTGAGCACAGGAAGTTCCATCTTAACATGAGGAGGAACTTCTTTACTCTGAGGGTGGCAGAGCACTGGAACAGGCTGCCCAGAGAGGTTGTGGAGTCTCCCACTCTGAAGACATTCAAAACCCACCTGGACACAGTCCTGTGCAACGTGCTGTAGGTGTCCCTGCTGTAGCAGAGGGGTTGAACTAGATGATCTCCAGAGGTCCCTTCCAACCCTGACGATACTGTGATACTGTGATACTGTGACATACTAGACATGGACACACCAGAGAGAGTTCAACAAAGGGCCACAAAGATGATTAAAAGACTGGAGCATCTCTCATATGAGGAAAGGCTGAGAGAGCTGCGACTTTTTAACCTAGAGAAGGGAAGGCTCAGAGGGATCATATCAATGTATATAAGTACCTGAAGTGAGGGTGAAAAGCGAATGGAGCCAGGCACTTTCCAGTAGTGCCCAGTGACAGGACAAAGAGGCACAAGCTGAAACACAGGAGATTCTGTCTGAACATAAGGAAACGCTTCTTTACTGTGAGGGTGATCAAACACTGGAACAGGTTTCCCAGGGAGGCTGTGGAGTCTCCCTCCTTGGAGACCTCCTAAAAGCCGTCTGGACATGGTCCTGGGCAACCTGCTCTCGGTGGCCCTGTTTGAGCAGGGGGCAGTTGGACAAGATGACCTCCAGAGGTCCCTATCCAACCTCAACCATACTGTGAATCAATGGGCAGCTCCCCCAAGCACCTTTCGGACTGAGGGTGGTAACTGTCATAATGTATTCCATAACCCTAGGGATGCGGGGGAAGAGCCTTTTGGATTGCACAAGACTTATGGGTTCTTTAGGGGAAGAACCAAAATTGGGGAACGAAAGGGATCCAAGAGACTTGGGGAGGAACAAGTGTGGGGAAAATAGAAGGATAAGGGAATAAAAAAGGCCAACTGTGTGTAAGCAGGTGGCCAGTTGGTATGCTTGTCTGACCATGTCCTGTGCCTGATCAACGCAGCCTGTCCTGTCTTGTCAGTGCCGTGGTGTGAGGTAAAACAGAACCAATTTTCTGTTCAGTAATTTTACTTTGCAGCTAAGCCTCTTCTAACTACTGAAATTAACAGCATATTGTGCAGACAATGTTCACTCTCTCAGAGTGATAAGACCTATGTTTATAGTTGATGCCAAGGCATGGTATGCAGAGAGGCTCTTGCTTATACTTATTGCTATAACAACCAAGGCCAGCCAACTTTGTTACTTGTCCCATTGGAGGGTCGGAAGCAGAAAAGGGTAGAGGTCCCACTTGCAGGGAGGAGCAAACAGGACAGGTGACCCAAAACTGACCAACAGGGTATTCCATCCCATCTGCCTCACGCTCAGTATAAAAGCTGAGGGATCAAAGTGTCAGCCCTCTTTCTTCAATGGCTGATGTCTGAGGAGGACTCTGTCTGTTCGTCTGCCTTTGATCTCGATCCTGAATCCAAATCCAGAACCCAGTTCCCATCCATGACCGAGTCTAGTCTGAGACTTCCCAGTGCCTGCCGATGACGTGATTGTCATCCTGGGAGCTTGATCCAGTTTTGTATATATTTCATTATTTCCTTTTTATTATTTTATTATTATTTTTTCATTAAAGTAGTTTAGTTCCTTCTAAACTCATAAGTCTCTTTCTCTCTCTCCCTCCTCTCCTCGGAGAGAGAGGTGGGGGAGAGCATCTGTCGTTCCGCCTCAGTGGCCAGTCCAGCCCAAATCACGACAGATTAATTGGCGCTCAATGTGGGGTTCGAGCAGGGCTCGAGCAGGGCTCAACCAGGGCTCTGATAGATTGCCTGAATAGTTTGAATTCCAGCTTGCTCAGAAATTTAAAACAAACAGCTCATATCATGTCATTCTTAAGTGAAATGTTATATCATGCCTTTAGAGAGCTTTGTTTGAAGTTAATTGATGCAACTCTGCTTTACCCGCCGAATGTCTTGCATAGTTTATTTGTTCTTTGTGTTTGTATGCAATGGTTTAAACGTGCTGTTTTGGTGTGGTTCGGGATTCAGATGTATAATATGATTACTTGGATAACGGTTCTACCTGCATGTCTCAGGCATCACGTGATGGATTCTGTTCCTAATTACACTTCTGGTTTTACCTGAGGAAGGTTTACCTTGCCCTTTATTGCTTATTCTAAAGTGATACCATCAGAGCTAGGGGATGGAAACCTTTTGGGCTGTTTCAATAAGGTTTGTTACTTTTTTAAGATCATGATTTTGTTGTCGGTTTTCCTGAATGTGTTGCAGGGGTGGTTTCTTACGAAACATCGGTGCAGGAGTAGCTATAGGGTAACATACGCTGCTGCCACTCAAACCCCAGAAGCCACTCCTCAGCCCATATCGGTAGAAGCCACTCCCCCATCTGTACCAGCACCAGCTATCCCCCCACTTGTAGCAGCACAAGCTACATTGCCTGCACCGGCACCAGCCATTTCCCCACCATCTGTACCGGTAAAGGTCACACCACCGCCTGTACCAGCACCACCAGTAAATTCCATTTCTGACTAATTTCCCGGGTGAGGGGCTCTCAATTTTGTGTGCATGCGTGTATGTACAAAGATCTAAGTGCCACCAGCTGCAGTGGGGATCACAGGCCATGTGTCTGTGGTGCCAGAAACTGGAGTGAGTGAGTGAGGGTATGTAAGTCGCTGGTGACTATCAAATCAGAATAGCCAGCAAGTAGGTGAAGTGGGTTGGGAGCCAGGTATGCGTGTGTCTCTAAGGGTGAGGCACCTGGAGAATTGGCTATCGGAGGGACCAGGGGGTCCAAGCCAACTGCCAAAGAGACTGTGGGGTCTGGGAGTGGAATAAGAGACTCATTTACATGTGTGTTTGTGTTTCTGTGGAAGGCAACTGGGGAGACAGGGGGGATCCAGGGGCCAGCTACTGAGTAGATCGAGTGTCTAAGCCCAGCTACTGGGGGATCCAGTGTGCATATGTGTGTATTGCTTTTGTGAATGTGTCTAACTGTTTAAAGCTAAAGTACATGAATTAGAGATAGTAAGCTACTACATGACTGTTCTTGTTAAGGAACAAAGCATCTTAGGCTATTTTAATTTAATTCTCCGAGCAACATTAAAGTTGAGATCTTACACATGAGCATTTGTAAAGTGAAATCTTTGTTTGGGTCATATATATTATGTGCTAGGCACATGGAACATTCAGCAAACTGCATTAATACTTCTGGTTATTAAATATGTGCAATGTAGCTAAGTCAATAACAAGATTATATTTTTGAAAGGCTTAGTTTGATACATTGTCTGATTTTCCCTTTTTGGTTCAGTGATGCTTCACCTTTCAGCAACAGCTGGTGACAAAGATTCCCTTGAAGTACTTGCAGTATATCTATATTTAGCATAAATGGTGGGGGTTTGCTAGCAGGGGGCTGTAGGGCTGATCTGTGCATGCATAGGCCATGAACTGTCCTGTGCCAGTCACAGCTGGTTACAGCCAGCTCAGCAACTGATGAAAACAACCCACCACATACCAAAACTTCAACCAGGGGAACACATGACACCTCCGCATAAACATATTTAACAAAGGGTGGTAGCAGCTAGAGGCAGGACACACAGGAGGAGACATGTGAGGACACGTGAGGAAAAACAGAAAGAGACACAAGGAAGGGAACACTGTTGGGGACACAGCTGGAGACACTCTCAGAAGGAGTTGTTCTATGCCAGAGGAGGTGGTACTCCTCTGAGGGGACTACAGCCCATGGATAAGCCACACCAAAGCAGGTACACCCCCAAAAGGGGCTGCAGCCTGTAGATAAGCCCATGCCAGAGCAGAGGAAATGAATAAGATGACAGGAGCAGTGGAAGAAAAAACACTATGCACTATTCCAAACCCCCTGCACTGCCTGTTGCCTCACTGAAGGGATCGAGTGTAATGCACAGCAAAAATAAGGGCAGTGGAGACCAGGGAGGGGGGAAGAGAGGTGTCTGGACTGAACTTGAGCCTGGGGAAGTGGGAATTAATAATTAAATTTAATTTATTGCCAATTAACATATTTTTTAAGTGAAATTCTCTGAGTCAACACTGTCTTGCCCATGACAATATCCCAACCATTCCCCTACCAAATGACTAGAAGTCATGCGTTTCAACTATGTGGTGGTGCATGCCTAGTCATGAGGGACACCCATTTTGGCCACACAACATATGCTTCCAATTGTGTGATAAGTTGTTTAGGTAGACAGTCTCTGCAGTCTTTATAAGGTCTCAAACCATTTTCCAATGCAGAGCTTGAGGATCCAGGAAATGCTAGATTAATTGCTAGATTAATTCTTCTGGAGAGTCAGATATAGTCAGTGGGTCACAAATTAGCCATCACTGGTATAAACAGCAGACATTCAGTTCAATTGTCTTTCAGTAAGCCTCAGGAAAGGGAACAGCCTAGTACTGTAACTGCACAAATCACTAAAAGTAAAAACAAAATACACAAATTGCTTGGATATAAATATTTTATAACTATAGAAATTTTCAGACTCAGGGAAATGTTAAGGGCAAGATATGAAGAAAAAATATAAAATCCTGAATGGAGAAGAAAACTGTTCTTTCCCCCATAAGACTACGGGCTATGGAACGAAACTAGCAGATTCAGAACAAAAGGAAGTACTTCTTCACAAGATGTAGTTAAGCTACGAAACTCCTTACCGCAGCCAAGTTCCTGTGGGTTTAAATGCAACTATATATATTCATGGAAGAAAAATCTACTGAGGACTATTAACTACTCAGACACTACATCTGCCTTGGGAAGTGACTAACACTGAAATTACAGGAGGATTCGTTCCACATATTTGTTGTTATGGCTTTTAGTTTTACAATTTGCTTTGATATCTCCTGAAAGAGTTTTAGGACACATTTTCTTCGAATGTCAGAATGATTTATTCTCAAGAATAAGAGGATCAGCATTTTTTCTCTTAATATTTTGATTATAAACTTGAAAGAACCATTAATAGAGGGTGTGCTTAGTAAATGTTTGAATTATTAACTTACATAACCATTTACTACTGGTGAGCAAGCATCCCTACTATATAGGAAGAAATAATGTATGATTTTCTGAAACTAATAATTTTTATTTATATAGATTATAAATAAAAGCTGCAAAGAGTAAATGGAAGTGTTTTGATTTCCTAGGAGAACAAGATGGAATTTCAACACCTGTTCATCCATCTCCCTTCAGTTACAGAATCACAGAATCACAGAATCACAGAATGGTCAGGGTTGGAGGGGACCTCTGGAGATCATCTAGTCCAACCCCCCTGCCACAGCAGGGTCACCTACAGCAGGTTGCACAGGACGGCATCCAGGCGAGTTTTGAATGTCTCCAGTGTGGGAGACTCCACAACCTCTCGGGGCAGCCTGTGCCAGTGCTCTGCCACCCTCAAAGGAAAGAAGTTCCTCCTCATGTTAAGATGGAACTTCCTGTGCTCAAGTTTGTGCCCGTTACCTCTTGTCCTATCACTGGGCACCACTGAAAAAAGACTCTTCTCATCTACCTGGCACCCTCCCTTTAAATATTTATAAGCATTGATAAGAAGTGGAAGAGCCCACAAGAAGAGGTGGAAGAGCCCACAAGAAGAGGTGTACTACTGGATCTAGTATTGACAAACAAAGAGGGACTGGTGGACGATGTTAAGGTTGGGGGCAGACTTGGCTGTAGTGATCATGAGAAGATAGAGTTCAGGATTAAGTGCAGTATGAACAAAATGACAAGTAGGGTTGAAATGTTGGACTTCAGGAGGGCTAACTTTGATCTCTTCAAGAAATTGCTGGGAGAAATTCCATGGGAGAGGGCTCTAGAGGGTAAGGCAGCTCAAGAGAGCTGGCTGGTATTCAAGCACCACCTCCTCCAAGCTCAGGATAGGTGCATCCCGAAGAGCAAGAAATCGGGCAAGGGAAGGAGACCTGCATGGCTGAGCAGGGATCTTCTGAAAAAGCTCAGGTGGAAGAAGGGAGTTCACAAGATGTGGAAAAGGGGACTGACGACTTGGGATGAGTATAAGAATGCTGTCAGGGTATGCAGGGAAGAAATGAGAAAAGCCAAGGCAGCTTTGGAATTGAACCTGGCGAGGGATGTCAAGACCAATAGGAAGGGTTTCTTTAAGTATATAGGAGACAAAAGGAGAACCAGGGAAAATGTGGGCCCGCTCTTGAATGAGATGGGTGCTGTGGTGACGGATGATGCAGAGAAGGCAGAGTTGCTGAATGCCTTCTTTGCTTCTGTCTTCACTGCTCGGGCCAGCTCTCGGGAGTCCCAGACTTTGTGGGTAACAGAGAAAGTCTGGAGGAAGGAAAACTTTCCCTTGGTTGAAGAGGAACAAGTTAGAGAACAATTAAGTAAACTGGATACCCACAAGTCCATGGGGCCTGATGGGATGCACCCACGAGTGCTGAGGGAGCTAGCAGAAGTCATTGCTGGGCCGCTCTCCATCATCTTTGAAAGGTCCTGAAGAACAGGGGAGGTGCCTGAGGACTGGAGGAAAGCCAATGTCACTCCAGTCTTCAAAAAGGGCAAGAAGGAGGACCCGGGAAACTACAGGCCGGTCAGCCTCACCTCCATCCCTGGAAAGATGATGGAACAGCTCGTTCTGGGCGTCATCTCCAAGCATCTGGAGGAAAAGAAGGTTATCAGAAGTAGTCAACATGGATTCACCAAGGGGAAGTCATGTCTGACTAATCTGATAGACTTCTATGATGGCGTGACTGGATGGGTGGATGAAGGGAGGGCAGTGGATGTTGTCTCCCTTGACTTCAGCAAGGCTTCGACACTGTCTCCCACATCGTCCTCACAGGCAAGCTTAGGAAGTGTGGGTTAGATGAATGGACAGTGGGGTGGATTGAACAGTGGTTGACAGATAGAGCTCAGAGGGTTGTGGTTAGTGGTGCAGAGTCCAGTTGGAAGCCAGTAACAAGTGGTGTCCCTCAGGGGTCAGTACTGGGTCCAGTCCTGTTCAATATCTTCATCAATGACCTGGATGAAGGGATAGAGTGTTCCATCAGCAAGTTTGCTGATGACACAAAACTGGGAGGGGTGGCTGACACGCCGGAATGCTGTGCTGCCATACAGCGTGACCTGGACAGGCTGGAGAGTTGGGCAGAAAAAAACCTGATGAGGTTCAATAAAGGCAAGTGTAGGGTACTGCATCTGGGGAGGAATAACCCCATGCATCAGTACAGGTTGGGGGCTGACCTCCTGGAGAGCAGCTCTGTGGAAAGCGACCTGGGAGTCCTGGTGGACAACAGGTTGACCATGAGCCAGCAATGTGCCCTGGTGGCCAAGAAGGCCAATGGCATCCTGGGGTGCATCAAGAAGAGTGTGCCCAGCAGGTCGAGGGAGGTCATCCTCCCCCTCTACTCTGCCCTGGTGAGGCCGCATCTGGAGTATTGTGTCCAATTCTGGGATCCCCTGTTCAAGAAGAACAGGGAACTGCTGGAGAGAGTCCAGCAAAGAGCTACAAAGATGATTAGGGGACTGGAGCATCTTTCTTATGAGGAAAGGCTCAGGGACTTGGGTCTTTTTAGTCTGGAAAAAAGAATGCTGAGGGGGGATCTTATCAATACTTATCAATACTTAAGGGGAGGGTGCCAGGTAGATGGGAACAGTCTTTTTTCAGTTGTGCCCAGTGATAGGACTAGAGGTAACGGGCACAAACTTGAGCACAGGAAGTTCCATCTTAACATGAGGAGGAACTTCTTTACTTTGAGGGTGGCAGAGCACTGGAACAGGCTGCCCCGAGAGGTTGTGGAGTCTCCCACACTGGAAACATTCAAAACCCGCCTGGACGCCGTCCTGTGCAATGTGCTGTAGGTGTCCCTGCTGTGGCAGAGGGGTTGGACTTAGATGATCTCCAGAGGTCCCTTCCAACCCAGATGATACTGTGATACTGTGATACTGTGATCCCCCCTGAGTCTTCTTTTGTCTAGACTAAAAAGACCCAAGTCCCTTAGCCTTTCTTCATAAGAAAGATGCTCCAGTCCCCTAATTATCTTTGTAGCCCTTTGCTGGACCCTCTCCAGCAGTTCCCTGTCCTTCTTGAACGGGGGAGCCCAGAACTGGACACAGTACTCCAGATGCGGCCTCACCAGGGCAGAGTAGAGGGGGAGGATGACCTCCCTCGACCTGCTGGCCACACTCTTCTTGATGCACTCCAGGATGCCATTGGCCTTCTTGGCCACCAGGTCACATTGCTGGCTCATGGTCATCCTACTTGCCCTTGTAGAACTTCATCAGGTTTTTTCTCTGCCCAACTCTCAGATTTTTTTTCTCCTTACCAGATAAATTTAACACGTTTTACTATATGCATTTTAACATCCCCTCTCCAAAAGTAACAATTTATATTTAAGTGTATTTGACATTGTATTGGGTTTACATTGCAAGGTTTTGGTAGTGGAGGGGGGATGAAGGGGTGGCTTCTGTGAGAAGACACCAGAAGCTGCCCCCAGACAGAGCTAGTTTCAGCCAGCTCAAAGATGGACCTGTCGCTGGCCAAAGATGAGCCAATCAGCAATGGTGGTAGTGCCTCTGTGATAATGTATTTAAGAAAGGGTAAAAAAAATTCTGCTGTGCAACAGCAGTGGGGAGAGACAAGTGACAATATGTGAGAGAAACAACTCTGCAGACACCAAGGTCAATGAAGAAGGAGAGGGAGGAGGTGCTCCAGGCACCAGAGCAGAGATTCCCCTGCAGCCCAAGGTGAAGACTGTGATGAAGCAGGTTGTCCCCCTGCAGCCCATGGAGGACCATGGTGGAGCAGATATCCACCCTGCAGTCCACGGAGGACCCCATGCCAGAGCAGGTGGATGTGTACTGAAGGAAGCTGTGACCCTGTGGGAAGCCTGTGCTGGAGCAGGCTCCTGGCAGGACCTGTAGACCTGTGGAGAGGAGCCCATGAAGGAGCAGCTATTCTGGCAGGACCCGTGACCCCGTGGGGGATCCACACTGGAGCAGTCTGCTCCTGAAGGACTGTACCCCGTGGAAAGGACCCATGCTGGAGCAGTTCATGAAGAACTGCAGACTGTGGGAGGGACTCACATTGGAGAAGGTCGTGGCTTGGAAGCCAGGTATGCATGTGTCTCTAAGGGTGAGGCACCTGGAGGAATTGGGATCAACCAACTTAAAAAGGAACAATACAGTATTTTTCAAAATTTGACTACAGATGGTTCCTAACTATCTGCATTAACCTCTAAGTCTGGCACTTTTCAAGACATAGCTATGCACATAAGTAAGAAATTCTTCAATCTTGGTAGCTCATTATAATAGAGGAACCCTTAATACTTGTTACAGATACTGGTGAAGGCCTGTCAAGTAAGACCTATTAGTTGCACTATAGTATTTTGCACAAGTAGTCAACACACTGAAGAATCATTATAATTATTTTGGTGTTAAAACAAAAAGTTGGGTCAAGTAAAAGCAGAAGTGGATGAGTGGCTTGCTAGTGCCAAAATGGTTGCTTATTTACTGTTTACTTTGAACTAAAATATGGTACAACTGAAATAAAAATTAAAAAAAAAAAAAAGAAAAGCTATTTGAACTACTTAACAAAAGACACTAAAATTTGAAGTGAACTCCCCCTGTCCGTAACTCCGCATATCCATCTGGGGGAAAATAAATAGCAATATTATGTAACACTCTTTAACCTGTTTCTCTACAGATAGCTTCCCATACAACTAATAGTTATCATGAGCTGACAGGTTTATATTTGACTGCCTTCTTAATTATATGATTTAATGAGAAGTTAAATATCATAAAGGAAATTAATTTGGTTACCCAGTTTGTTTTTATTTCCCAAGAAGTGATTCCATCCCAGATACAGCTATATCTTTGCTTACATTTGTCTCAATTTTCGAAGCTTACCCTTACAACTAACAGGAACTGAACAAGATCAAAGGAGAGGCCAATAAGTGTGATATTGTGGCAGGATTCTGTTACAGACAGGGTGAGGAAGCAGACAAAGCCTTCTTTAAGCAACTTGAGGAACTCTACAGATCACAGATCAAGGGCAACAAGAGCTTCTACAAACACTTTAATAGTAAAAGACTGATCAAGGAGAAGGTGGGCCAATTGCTGAATGAGGTGGGTGATCTAGCGACAGTGGACATAGATGAGGCTGAGGTACTCAATGCCTTCTTGGCCTCAATCTTTACCGACAAAGTCTCCCAGGCCTCTATGCTTAGAGACAGGGTTCAAGGAAAACTACCAACAGTGGATAAGGATTGAATCAGGGATTATTTTAGAGAACTTAATCTGTACAAATACATGGGACCAGATGGGCTGCATCTAAGAGTGCTGAGAGAACTGGCTGGTTTCATAGTGAGGCCATTCTCTTATCAGCTTTGAAAAGTCACGAAGATCAGGGGAATTCCCTGATGACTAGAGAAGGACAAATGTTGCATTCATCTTTAAAAAATAAAAAGTCAAAAGTGCAACCCAGGGAACTTCAGTTCCTGGGAAAATCATAAAGTCCTCTTGGAACATGTTTTTGGGCACATGAAGGAGAAGGTGATTGGGAACAATCAGCATGCATTTACCAAGGGGCTATCATGCCTGACCAACCTCATTGCCTTCTGTGATAAAATGGCAGTATTTGCGGATGAAGGGAGAGCACTGGATGTCATTTACCTTGACTTTAGCAGGGCTTTCAATATTGTATCCCACAATATTCTTGTATCCAAGTTGCGATATTATAGTCTGGATGGGTGGACAACTAGATGGATTTAAAAACTAGTTGGGTAGCTGAGCTCAGGGAGTGGTGGTTAATGAGTTGTACTCTACCGGGATGCCTGTGACAAGTGTGGTACTACAGGGGTCTCTCCTGAGATCTGTCCTGTTTAAAATCTTTATCAAACACCTAGAGGAGGTGATGCATCTTCCTCTTGTCAAGTTTGCAGGAGTTGGGAGGATGAAGTAAATACACTTAAGGGCAGGGCTGCCATTCAGAGACCTAGACAGGTTGGAGGAATGGGCTGACAGGAACTTAATTTAATTCAACAAGGACGAACACCAAGTCCTGCACCTAGGGAAGAACCCCTGGCATCAATACCATCTGGAGACTGCCTGGGGAGCAGCTCCGCTGAAAAGGACCTGAGGATCAACAAAGTAGTCAACATGGATTCACCAAGGGGAAGTCATGTCTGACTAATCTGATAGCCTTCTACGATGGCGTGACTGGATGGGTGGATGAGGGGAGGGCAGTGGATGTTGTCTACCTTGACTTCAGCAAGGCTTTCGACACTGTCTCCCACATCATCCTCACAGGCAAGCTTAGGAAGTGTGGGTTAGATGAATGGACAGTGGGGTGGATTGAACAGTGGTTGACAGATAGAGCTCAGAGGGTTGTGGTTAGTGGTGCAGAGTCTAGTTGGAGGCCAGTAACAAGTGGTGTCCCTCAGGGGTCAGTACTGGGTCCAGTCCTGTTCAATATCTTCATCAATGACCTGGATGAAGGGATAGTGTGTTCCATCAGCAAACATGCTGATGACACAGAACTGGGAGGGGTGGCTGACACGCCAGAAGGCTGTGCCGCCATACAGCACGACCTGGACAGGCTGGAGAATTGGGCAGAAAAAAACCCTGATGAAATTCAACAAGGGCAATTGTAGGGTACTGCATCTGGGGAGGAATAACCCCATGCAGCAGTACAGGTTGGGGGCTGACCTCCTGGAGAGCAGCTCTGTGGAAAGCGACCTGGGAGTCCTGGTGGACAACAGGATGACCATGAGGCAGCAATGTGCCCTGGTGGCCAAGAAAGCCAATGGCATCCTGGGGTGCATCAAGAAGAGTGTGGCCAGCAGGTCGAGGGAGGTCATCCTCCCCTTCTACGCTGCCTTGGTGAGGCCGCATCTGGAGTCCTGTGTCCAGTTCTGGACTTCCCGGTTCAAGAAGGACAGATAACTGCTGGAGAGGGTCCAGCAAAGAGCTACAAAGATGATTAGGGGACTGGAGCATCTTTCTTATGAGGAAAGGCTCAGGGACTTGGGTCTTTTTAGTCTGGAGAAAAGAAGACTCAGGGGGGATCTTATCAATACTTATAAATACTTAAGGGGAGGGTGCCAGGTAGATGGGAATAGTCTTTTTTCAGTGGTGCCCAGTGATAGGACAAGAGGTAACGGGCACAAACTTGAGCACAGGAAGTTCCATCTTAACATGAGGAGGAACTTCTTTACTCTGAGGGTGGCAGAGCACTGGAACAGGCTGCCCAGAGAGGTTGTGGAGTCTCCCACTCTGGAGACATTCAAAACCCGCCTGGATGCCGTCCTGTGCAACCTGCTGTAGGTGTCCCTGCTGTGGCAGGGGGTTGGACTTAGATGATCTCCAGAGGTCCCTTCCAACCCTGACCATTCTGTGATTCTGTGATTCTGTGATCTTGGAAATAAAAAAAATAATCTTGGGGCAGGGATAGGCAGCACTCCTGCCTGCAAAAGGTGTGCCCAGGTAGAGGACCTCCTGCAACAGGTAGCTGAGCTGCAGGAGGCAGTGAGGAGGCTGCGTAACATCAGGGAGGCTGAGAAGTAGATAGACAGCTGGTTCCAAGCGCAGCCTGCAATAGATCAACAGCCCACAGCCAAACAGCCAAAAACTCCCACATCGGCATACACAGAAGGGAGGGGGACCAGTAACATGGAAGAATGGAAGCTAGTGACAGCAAGGACCAGCAGGAGGAAGCCTGAGGTGCCCTTGCAGAACCGCTTCACAGATCTGCAGAGTGAAGAGGAAAGACCCATTGCATCAGGAGAGGCGCTGGAGCTGAGTAAGGCAACCCGATCTGCTCCACGTATAACAACCGGTCCAACCAAGAAAAGGCGATGGGTGATAATAGCAGGCAACTCTCTTCTGAGAGGTACAGAGGCACCCATTTGCAGACCTGATGCACTCTCCAGGGAGGTGTGCTGCTTGCCAGGGGCTCGTATCAGGGATATCACCGAGAGACTACCAAGCCTCGTACAGTCCTCTGACTATTATCCACTGCTGTTGTTTCACATGGGCACCAGTGATACAGCCAGGAGCAGCCTGAGGAATATCAAGAAGGATTATAAAGCCCTGGGAGCAGCAGTCAGGGACTGTGGGGGGCAGGTAGTTTTTTCATCAGTCCTTACGGTCAAAGGGAAGGGGGTTGATAAGGCAAATCAAATCTGGAAAATCAACAAATGGCTACAGGACTGGTGCCACAGCTAGGGGTTTGGCTACTTAGACCATGGGACTTGCTTTGAGAAACCAGGTGTACTGGGGCCTGATGGAGTCCACTTGTCAGAGAAGGGGAAGAGTATCTTCAGTCAGGGGCTTGCCAAGCTCATGAAGACGGCTTTAAACTAGAGTTGCCGGGGAAGGGGAACCGCAATCCATCCCACTCCTACCAGTATGATGCCAGTGTCCAGAGCCTGGGGAAGGATCACAGGTCAACAGGAAAGCACCTGAAAGGCAGCACAAAGGAATACCAGCCACTCCAGCCAGTAAGTTAGCTTCATCGGGGACCCAACTTAAATGCCTCTATGCAAATGCACGTAGCATGGGAAATAAACAGGAGGAGTTAGAGACGTGCACATGTCTGCAGGGCTATGATCTTATTGGCATCACTGAGACGTGGTGGGATGGCTCCTATGACTGGAGTGTTGGAATGGAAGGATACAGGCTTTTCAGGAATGACAGGCAAAGGACACGAGGAGGGGGTGTCACCCCCTATGTCAATGGAGTTGACATAGGAGTGCTGGAGTGCATGGACCTCCGCCTGGGAATGGATGAGGAGCCAACCGAGAGCTTATGGGTCAATATTAAAGGGAGGGCAGGGACAGGTGATGTTACAGTGGGGGTCTGCTACAGGCCACCTGACCAGGAAGACCGAGCAGATGAGGCCCTCTATAGACAGATAGGAGCAACCTCACGTTCACAAGCCCTGGTCCTCATGGGGGACTTCAACCACCCCAATATCTGTGGGAGGAACAACACAGCAGGGCAATCCAGGGAATGTATTGATAATAACTTCCTTCTCCAAGTGATCGAGGAGACAACAAGGAGAGGTGCCATGCTGGACCTTGTTCTCACCAATAAGGAGGGGCTGGTGGGGAATGTGAAGCTCAAGGGCAGCCTTGGCTGCAGTGACAATGAGATGGCAGAGTTAAAGATCCTTAGGGTGGCGATGAGGACACACAGTAAGCTTGCTACCCTGGACTTCAGGAGAGCAGACTTTGGCCTCTTCAGGGATCTGCTTGGCAGAGTACTATGGGATAAAGCCCTGGAGGGAAGAGGGGCCCAAGAAAGCTGGCTAATATTCAAGGATCACCTCTTCCAAGCTGAGGAGCAATGCATCCCAACAAAGAGGAAGTCAGGCAAAAAAGCCAGGAGGCCTGTATGGATGAACAAGGAGCTCCTGGAGAAACTCAAACTCAAAAAGGAAGCCTACAGACGGTGGAAGCAAGGACAGGTAGCCTGGGAGGAATACAGAGAAATTGTTCGAGCAGCCAGGGATCAAGTTAGGAAAGATAAAGCCCAGATAGAATTAAATCTGGCCAGGGACATCAAGGGTAGCAAGAAAAGCTTCTGTATGTATGTTGGTGGTAAAAGGAAGACTAGGGAAAATGTGGGCCCTCTCCAGAAGGAAACAGTAGACCTGGTAACCCGGGATATGGAGAA
This sequence comes from Pluvialis apricaria, assembly GCA_017639485.1. Taxonomy (NCBI): domain Eukaryota; kingdom Metazoa; phylum Chordata; class Aves; order Charadriiformes; family Charadriidae; genus Pluvialis; species Pluvialis apricaria. The sequence continues at coordinate 8,146,625 of CM030043.1, read as the reverse complement.
GGCTGAGGTACTCAATAACTTTTTTGCCTCGGTCTTCACCGGCAAGGGCTCTAGCCACACCACCCAAGTCACAGAAGGAAAAGGCAGGGACTGGAAGAATGAGGTACCACCCACTGTAGGTGAAGATCAAGTATGAGACCATCTGAGGAACCTGAAGATGCACAAGTCCATGGGACCTGATGAGATTCATCCGCGGGTCCTGAGGGAAGTGGCGGATGAAGTTGCCAAGCCACTAGCCATCATATTTGAGAAGTCGGGGCAGTCTGGTGAAGTTCCCACTAACTGGAAAAGGGGAAACATAACCCCCATTTTTAAAAAGGGAAAAAAGGAAGACCTGGGGAACTACAGGCCAGTCAGTCTCACCTCTGTGCCCAGCAAGATCATGGAGCAGATCCTCCTGGAAACTCTGCTAAGGCACGTGGAAAATGAGGAGGTGATCGGTGACAGCCAACATGGCTTCACTAAAGGCAAATCATGTCTGACAAATTTGGTGGCCTTCTGCAACAGCGTCACAGCATTGGTAGATAAGGGGAGAGCAACAGACGTCATCTACCTGTACTTGTGCAAAGCATTTGACATTGTCCCGCACAACATCCTGGTCTCTAAATTGGAGAGACATGGATTTGATGGATGGACCACTCAGTGGATAAGGAACTGGCTGGATGGCCGTACTCAAAGAGTTGTGGTCAATGGCTCCATGTCCAAGTGGCGACCAGTTACGAGTGGCGTTCCTCAGGGGTCAGTATTGGGACTCATGCTGTTTAACATCTTTGTTGGCGACATGGATGTTGGGATTGAGTGCACCCTCAGCAAGTTTGCCAATGACACCAAGCTGTGTGGCAAGGAAGACACACTGAAGGGGAGGGATGCCATCCAGTGGGACCTGGACAGGCTGGAGAGGTGGGCCCATGCCAACCTCATGAAGTTCAACAAGGCCAAGTGCAAGGTCCTGCACGTGGATCAGGGAATCCCGAGCACTAATACAGGATGGGCAGAGAATGGACTGAGAGCAGCCCTGAGGAGAAGGACTTGGGGGTGTTGGTTGATGAGAAACTCAACATGAGCTGGCAATGTGCAATTGCAGCTCAGAAAGCCAACCGCATCCTGGGCTGCATCAAAAGAAGTGTGGCCAGCAGGTCGAGGGAGGTGATTCTGCCCCTCTACTCCGCTCTCGTGAGACCCCACCTGGAGTACTGCATCCAGCTCTGGGGCCTCCAACATAAGAAGGACATGGACCTGTTGGATCGAGTCCAGAGGAGGGCCGCGAAGATGACCAGAGGTCTGGAGCACCTCTCCTATGATGACAGGATGAGAGTTGGGGTTGTTTAGCCTGGAGAAGAAAAGGCTCCAGGGAGACCTGATAGCAGCCTTCCAGTACCTAAAGGGGGCCTACAGGAAAGACGGGGAAGGACTCTTTATCAGGGAGTATAGTGATAGGATGAGGGGTAATGGTTTTCAATGGAAAGAGGGTAGATTTAGATTAGATATTAGGAAGAAATTCTTTACCCTGAGGGTGGTGAGACACTGGAACAGGTTGCCCAGGGAAGTTGTGGATGCCCCATCCCTGGGAGCGTTCAAGGCCAGGTTGGATGGGACTTTGATTAACCTGGTCTAGTGCGAGGTGTCCCTGCCCATGGGAGGGGGGTTGGATCTAGATGATCTTTAAGGTCTCTTCCAACTCTAACCATTCTATGATTTTATGAAAACAGCAAGCTGAATATGAGCCAGAATTGTGCCTTGGCAGCAAATGTGGTTAGCAGTATCCTGGGCTATATTACCAGGAGAATAGCTAGTAGATTGAGGGACGTGATTATACTCCTTTACTTGGTGCTCTTTAGATCACATCTAGAATGCTGTGTCAAATTTTGGGCACCCCAATACAAGAAAGTAATTGATAAAGTAGATCAAATTCAGCAGAGGGCCACCAAGATATCAGTGGACTGGAATACTTGCACTATGAGGAGAGGCTGAGGGAACTGTGCTTGTTCAGCCTGAAGGAAGGAAGGCTGCAGGGGCACCTAATAGCAGCCCCCTAGTACCTATGAGAAGGCTATCAAGAAGACAGAGCCAGGCTCTTCACAGTGTTGCATAGTGGAAAGATGACAGGATGGGCACAAATTGAAATAAGCAAGGTTCACGCTGGCTATAAGGAAACTGTTTTTCACCATGAGGACGGTCAAGCAGTGGAACAGGGGCCCTGAGAAGTTGTGCAGTCTCCAGTCTTGCAGGTTTTCAAGCCCTGACTAGAGAAAACCCTGAGCAAGCTGGTCTGAATTCAGTGTCGACCCTGCTTTAAGCAGGAGGTTGGACTAGAGACCTCCAGAAGTCCCTTCCAACCTGAATGGTTCTCTTATTTATTTTTTTTTCTTCTAGACTGAGAAGAGATTTTCTGTAAAGAAGTGGAACTGCCAAAAGAAAAGACACCTAAACACAGTGTTGATTTTGGAAGGCAGCCATTGCATTCTCTTGTTTAGCCTTTTCCCGGTGCTTGCATCAGGAACAATGCGGGGATTTAGAGAAGCAACCTGAGTGTGTGTCCTGAACAGGATCAGGCTTTCAATCTCTGCTGTGTAGACTGCCACCAGCTCCTCGGCAGCAGGTACTGCAGAGCTCACTGCCTGCGTGGATGAGAGAAAGTGACCAAAGTATCAGCAGCTAGGATTCCAGGGGGCTTGCAGAAGACTGCCGCATGCTGTTGTTATTCTCCCTGTTCCTGTCCAGTCCCGCACGGCGGAACGTCTCTCCTGCGGTTCCCACTGAGGAGCGTGTCCTGAGACGCCACTCCCGGTCTGGAGCGCGGGGACGAATTGATGCAGCCCGGCTACCGTACACTACCACCCCCCTGCCGCTTCCGGGTGCTCCCCGCCCCCCTCCGCGCTGCCGTGACAGTCTAGGACGCTCATGCTCCAGAGGCAGCAGCAGTCCAGCCCGGCGCGACCTTCACCACCGGCGGGAATCCTTATGAGACAGGAATGAGGGACGAGAGACAAAGGCCATACACGGTGGCCCAACCGCAGTGGAGACAGATCCGAGCAGCAGCACGCCCTCTCCCCAGTGACTCACCTGTTGCGTCTTCCATGCCACCTGAAAACGCAATTTGGAGAAAAAAGCTGCCACTGCCGCCGACCAAACTGGACGCTGCATTCACCACCTCACATTCTCGATGACGTAGGAAGTACAGCACAGAAACCCAACTCACGTCAACTACACGTGACCAAGAGAAAGAGTAGCTGGGAGGAGTAAGCCCCACCCCGTTTCCCCTTTCCTCAGCTAATCACAGAGCTGCCTGGGTACAGCCTTGCTCTAGGAGGGCTTTGTGACTGTCATGATACTCCTCATGCTTGGTGAGCTGTGCTTGTAGAAGGATAAAATACGCTGCGCAATAGCAGCTGGGAGAGAGAGGAGTGAGAAAATGTGAGAGACACCAAGGTCAGTGAAGAAGGAGGGGCAGGAGGTGCTCCAGGCACTTGGCAGAGGTTCCCCTGCAGCCTGTGGTGAAGACCACTGTGAGGCAGGTGGTTCCTCTGCAGCCCATGGAGGACCATGGTGGAGCAGATATCCACCCTGCAGCCCGTGGAGGACCCCATGCTGGAGCAGGTGGATGTGTCCTGAAGGAAGCTGTGACCCTGTGGGAGAGCCCATGCAGGACCAGGCTCCTGGCAGGAACTGCATTCCATGGAGAGGAGCCCATGCAGGAGCAGGTTTTCTGGCAGGACTTGTGACCCCATGGGGGATCCATCCTGGAGCAGTTGTCGAGTACCTCAGCCTTCTCTTTGTCCGTTGTTACCAGTTTGCCAGTTGTACTCATCAGGGCAGGTATGCTTTCTTTGACCTTCCTTTTCTGGCTGACATACCTTCTTATTATTCTTTGTGTCCCTTGCCAAGTTCAGCTCCAGCTGCTCCTTGGCCTTCCTGACCCCATGCCTACACAACTGGGCAGCGTCCCTATACTCTTCCCAGGATACCTGTCCCTGCTTCCACTGCCTGGGCATTTCCTTCTTGCCTTTTAGTTTGGCCAGCAGGTCTCAACTCCGCCATGCTGGTCTCTCGCCTTCCTTTCCTGATTTCTTATACTTGGGGATTGAGAGCTCTTGCGCTCTGTGGAAAGCATGCCACAGAAAGATCTGCCAGCTCTGTTCTGCTCCTTTGTCCCTGAGGGCAGTTTCCCAGGGGGTCCCATTGACTAACTCCTTGAAGAGCTGGAAGTTTGCTGTCCTAAAATTCAGGGTCCTGACTTTACTCTTTGCCTGACCCATATCCCTCAGGACTGCAAACTCCACCAGTCCATGACCACTGCAGCCCAGGCTGCCTCCAATCTTGACATCACCAATTAGCTTACTTGCCTTGGTGACCATCAGGTCCAGTATCGCATCCCCTCTGGTAGGGCTATCTATTACGTGGCTTAAGAAGTTATCCTCCATGCACTCCAGGAGTCTCCTGGATTGCCTACAGCTCACCATACTACTTTTCCAGCAGATGTCAGGGTGGTTGAAGTCCCCCATCAGGACGAGAGCCTGCGAGCGTGATGCCTCCTGTAGCTGGAGTAAGAAGGCTTCAATAGGCTCCCCTTTATTAGGTGGCCTGTAGTAGACACCAACCACAAGGAGGTTCCCTTTGTTGCCTCGGTCTCTAATTTTTACCCATAGGCTTTCAACCTGCTCATGGCTTTTCTTCAGAGACAGCTCTTCACACTCTAGCCATTTCTTGATGTAGCGGGCAATGCCTCCGCCCCTCCTTCCTCACCTGTCCCTTCTGAACAGCCTGTAGCCATTGAAAGCCACGCTCCAGTCAAGGGAGTCATCCCACCAGGTTTCGGTAATGGCAACTAGGTCGTAGCTTTCTAGCAGCACAGTGGCTTCCAACTCCTCCTATTTGTTGCTAATGCTACATGTATTGGTGTAGAGGCACTTCAGCTGGGCTGTCGGCTGTGTCACCTTTTTAGAGGAACACCTCTTAATTCCTTTGAGGTATTTCACTGGTGTATCCCTCTTGGCTCCTATGACCTCAGGAGCCCCCAGCTCATCTCCATAATACTTCAAGTGTGCTGCAGTGTAGCCAGCACATCTCAGAGCAACAGGCTGAGGATCCTCGCTAGCACCCCGTCCCTCTAACCTTGGCGTGTCATCCCATGGCTTGTCACAGGCAAGCCTGGTATCATCCCCCTCCCGCATCAAGTCTAGTTTAAAGCTCAGTCAATGAGCCCCACTAGCTCATGAGCGAAGACCCTCTTCCCCCTTTCAGAAAGGTGAATCCCATCTGACACCAGCAAGCCTGGTGCTGTGTAGGCCACCCCATTATCGAAAAACCCAAAATTGTGTTGGTGAGAACAGCCACAGAGCCATGTATTGACAGACTGGGCCCCTCTGTTTCTTCTAGTGTCGCTGCCCGCAACTGGAAGGAGAAAGGAAAAAGTAACCTGTGCTCCAGATTCCCTTACCAACTGTCCCAAGGCTCTGAAGCCTCTCTTGATTGCCCTTGGACTACGCATTGCGGCTTCATCGCCGCCCACATGGAAAAGCAGTAATGGGTAGTAGTCCAAAGGCTGTATCAGGCTAGGAAGTTTCCTAGTGATGTTCCTAACCCGGGCCCCAGGAAGGCAGCAGACTTCCCTAAGAGGAGGGTCTGGCCGGCATATTGGACTCTGTTCCCTTCAGAAGGGAATCGCCTACAACTATAATCCATCTTTTCTTCCTTGTGGAGGTGGTCATGATACATGGGATAGGCCTTTCTGACCTTCTGGTGTAAATGGACCATCATCTGCATCGTTCATTGACTGACCTTCCAAATCCAGAACCTCATACCTGTTGTACAGAGGCACCTGGCAAGGTGGGGTGAGCAAGGAAGGGGTTCGCCTGCTGCCCTGAGTGTGGACTTGCCTCCATTCATTCCTCCCCTTTAAGCTACTACCTTCACCCTGGCAGGGGGAGGATACAGGATCTCCTTGATCTTCTTGGTTTTTTTCTGGTGGCTGTTTTTATCTCAGGGAGGGCAGAGCATGGTTCCATATGGGGAGGCCTGGATGACTGATGATATCACGCTCCCAAAAACCCGCCAAGACAAGCTCCACGTGCTCACAATGGTGGAAGCAGCCACTGCATGGCTGGAAACATATCCTGTGCCCCATGCCGCCTCCCAGAACACTATCCTGGGCCTTGAAAAGCAAGTCTTATGGCGACATGGCACCCCAGAGAGAATTGAGTCAGACAACGGGACTCATTTCCAAAACAACCTCATAGAGACCTGGGCCAAAGAGCATGGCATTGAGTGGGTATATCACATCCCCTGTCATGTACCAGCCTCCAGAAGAATCAAACTACACAATGGACTATTACAAACTACACTGAGAGCAACGGGTGGTGGGACCTTAAAACATTGGGATACACATTTAGCAACGGCCACCTGGTTAGTTAACACCAGGGGATCTACCAATCAAGCTGGCCCTGCACAATCAGAACTTTTACATACCGTGGAAGGTGAGAGAGTCCCCATAGAGAACATGAATAATATGTTAGGAAAGACAGTCTGGGTTATTCCTTCCATGGGCAAAGGCAAACCCATCCATGGGATTGCTTTTGCTCAAGGATCTGGGTGCACTTGGTGGGTGATGCAGAAGGATGGGGAAGTCTGATATGTACCTGTCCTGGTTTGAGGTAAAACAGGACCAATTTTGTTCAGTAACTTCGCTTCTTAGCTAGGCCTCTTCTAACTACTGAAATTAACAGCATATTGTGCAGACAATGTTCGCTCTCTCAGAGTGATAAGACCTATGTTTATAGTGGATACCAAGGCATGGTATGCAGAGAGGCTCTTGCTTATACTTATTGCTATAACAACCAAGGCCAACCAACTTTGTTACTTGCCCCGTTGGAGGGTCAGAAGCAGAAAAGCGTAGAGGGGTCCCACCTGCGGGGAGGAGCGGACAGGACAGGTGACCCAAAACTGACCAACAGGGTATTGCATCCCATCTGCCTCATGCTCACTATAAAAGCTGAGGGGTCAAAGGGTCAACCCTCTTCCTTCAATGGCTGACGTTTGAGGAGGACTCTGTCTGTTCGTCTGCCTTTGGACCCGATCCTGAATCCAGATCCGGAATCCAGTTCCCGTCCAACACTGAGTCCAGCCTGGGACTTCCCCAGTGCCAGCCAGTGTCGTGATTTTCATCCTGGGAGCTTGATACGGTTTTGTATATTTCTCATTATTTCCTTTTATTTTATTATTAATATTTCATTAAAGTAGTTTAGTTCCTTCTAAACTCATAAGTTTCTTTTTCCCTCCTCTGCCTCTCTCTTTGAAGAAGGGTATGGGGGAGCATCTGTCGGTCCCACCTGGGGTGCCCTATGTCCCCAGTGGCCGATTTGGCCTAAACCACGACAGATTAATTGACGCCCAACGTGGGGCCTGAGCAGTGCTCGACCAGAGCTGTGATAAATTGCCTGAATAGTTTGAATTCCATCTTGTCCAGAGATTAGAGCAGAGGCTGCATCTGGAGTATTGTGTCCAGTTCTGGGCTCCCCGGTTCAGGAGGGACAGGGAACTGCTGGAGAGGGTCCAGCAAAGAGCTACAAAGATGATTAGGGGACTGGAGCATCTTTCTTATGAGGAAAGGCTGAGGGACTTGGGTCTTTTTAGTCTAGACAAAAGAAGACTCAGGGGGAATCACAGTATCACAGTATCATCAGGGTTGGAAGGGACCTCTGGAGATCATCTAAGTCCAACCCCTCAAAAAAGAATGCTGAGGGGGGATCTTATCAATACTTATAAATACTTAAGGGGAGGGTGCCAGGTGGATGAGAATAGCCTTTTTTCAGTTGTGCCCAGTGATAGGACTAGAGGTAATGGGCACAAACTTGAGCACAGGAAGTTCCATCTTAACATGAGGAGGAACTTCTTTACTCTGAGGTTGGCAGAGCACTGGAACAGGCTGCCCAGAGAGGTTGTGGAGTCTCCCACACTGGAGACATTCAAAACCCGCCTGGATGCCGTCCTGTGCAACGTACTGTAGGTGTCCCTGCTGTGGCAGGGGGGTTGGACTTAGATGATCTCCAGAGGTCCCTTCCAACCCTGACGATACTGTGATACTGTGACCTTACATCATGTCGTTCTTAAACGAAATGTTGTATTGTGCCTTTAAAGAGCTTTGTTTGCACTTAATTGAGTCAACTCTGTATAACCTGCCAAATGCATTGCAAAGTTTATTTACCCTTTGTGGTTTTATGCGAAGGTTTAAATGTGCTGTTTTGGTGTGGTTCGCAATTCAGGTGTATAACATGATTACTTGGGTAACGGCTCTACCTGCATATCTCAGGCATCGCGTGATGGATTCTGTTACTAATTACACTTTTGGTTCTACCTTGGGAAAGTTTACTTCGCCCTTGGATAGTTATATTAATGTGACACCATCAGAGCCTGGGCATGGAAACCTTCCGGGCTGTGACGATAAGGATGGTTACTTCCTTAAGATTGTGATTTTGTTGTCGGTGCTCCTGAATGTGTTGCAGGGGTGGTTTCTTGTGAAATATTGGTGCAGGGGTAGCTATAGGGTAACGCGCGCTGCTGCCACTCAGACCCCAGCAGCCGCTCCGCGATGTGCAGCGGCGCAAGCGCCTCCGCCCCCGCCTGCAGCAGCACCACCACTGCTGTCAGCCGCCCGCCCCACTACAACAACACAGGTGCCTCCGCCGCCTGTCCCGGCACAAGCTACTCCAGCCATGACAAAGAGTACCGCTGCTACTCAAACTCCATCAAAACCGGTACCAGTTGCCCCAGTCACCAGGAAGCACAAAAAGAAGTCAGCTCGTTCCCCTGTCGCTTCTGACAAGGACCAGCTCGAGCCAGATAGCTTGGGAGAGAGTTCTGACAGAGATCCAGGAGAGGGTCCTTCTAAACCAGACAACGGAAAGAGACCTTTTAAAACAGAAAAAGGAGAGAGTCCTTCTCAGGCAGCCTCAACACAGGAGGACTCAGATGTAGAGGTAGTTGTTAAATCCTTCTCTATGAAGGATATGAGAAATATGAGGAAGGACTTTAGTTGTCATGCATGTGAAACACATCTCCTGGTTGCTCCGATGCTGGGATAGTGGGGCTGATGCCATAGACTTAGATGGCAGAGAAGCTAAGCAGTTGGGAAACCTGGCCAGGGATGGAGGTATCGATAAAGGGATTGGGAGAAAGACAAGCAAACTCAGTCTCTGGAGGCGACTGGTGTCAGCCATAAAGTGCAGGTATCCCTTTAAGGATGATATCGAATGCCGTCCAAGTAAATGGACCAACATGGAAAAAGGTATTAAGTACCTGAGAGAATTGGCTGTGCGAGAGGTGATTTATAGTGACAGGCAAGTGACTGTAGATCCTGATAAGATGCCATTCAAATGACCTATGCTAAAAAAGTGTGTACAAAGTGCACCACCAACATATTCCCACACATTGTCAACAATGGTCTGGGGAGGATCTGATACTGACACACCAACTGTAAGCGAAGTGGTTAACAAGGTACGACAGTATGAAGACAGTCTCTCTCGTCCCTTCTCTGTGGCAGCCATGGAAAAGCTAACTGTGGTCACTGAGAAAATGACTGAGACAATGGAGCAAATGACCAAGAAAATAGTTGAGCACACCGATAAACTGCTTGATATATTATCCAAGGTGGAGGAAAAATCCCATTCTTCCCCTGCACAGACTGATGTTGCAGCTGCTAAGAAAAAAACACCCTCCTACTCAAGAGAAAAAACACTCCCCGACTCAAGACCAATCGAACTCATTCCGAGATTTCCTATGTCTATGCCTCTGCAACTATGGAGAGGACATAAGGAAGTGGGATGGAGAACCTATCCCAGCCCTACAGGCACGGGTGCTTGAGTTGCAAAGTAAAGCAGATAGAAGAAAGAATTCTTACAGGAGGATTGCTGCTCTGACCTATAGTGGGCGATCCTACGGAACAGGTAGGAACTCATCTGGTAATCGTAGGTACTATGCTCAATGTTAGAGGTGCCCTGCCTCCAGCCAGGAGGAGGAGAGGGACAACCGAATTTATTGAACTGTGTGGATTAGATGGCCTGGTACATTAGAGCCACAGAAGTATAAAGCCCTAGTGGACACTGGTGCACAGTGTACCCTATTGCCATTGAATCATAAAGGGGCAGAATCTGTCACTATTTCTGGAGTGACAGGCGGATCTCAAGAACTGACTGTATTAGAGGCTGAAGTGAGTTTAACTGGGAATAAATGGGAGAAACACCCCATTGTGACTGGCCCAGATGCTCCGTGCATCCTTGGCATAGACTACCTTAAGAGAGGGTATTTCAAAGACCCAAAAGGGTATCGGTGGGCTTTTGGTATAGCAGCTGTAGAGACTGAGGATGTTACACAGCTGTCTACCTTACCTGGTCTTTCAGATGACCCTTCTGTTGTGGGACTGCTGAGGGTTAATGATCAGCAGGTGCCAATTGCTACTGCCACGGTGCGTTGATGACAGTATTGCACCAACCGAGACTCCCTGATTCCCATCCATAACCTGATTCGGCAGCTAGAGAGCCAAGCGGAGTGATCAGCAAGACTCGCTCACCCTTTAACAGCCCTATATGGCCAGTGCGAAAGTCTGATGGGGACTGGAGACTAACAGTAGACTACCGTGGCCTGAATGAAGTCACACCACCACTGAGTGCTGCTGTGCCAGACATGCTAGAACTTCAGTATGAGCTGGAGTCAAAGGCAGCCAAATGGTATGCTACAATTGACATTGCTAATGCTTTTTTCTCTATTCCTTTAGCAGCAGAGTGCAGGCCACAATTTGCTTTCACCTGGAGGGGTGTCCAGTATACCTGGAATCGACTGCCCCAGGGGTGGAAACACAGCCCTACTGTTTGCCATGGACTGATCCAGACTGCACTGGAGAAGGGTGGAGCTCCAGAACACCTACAATACATCGGTGACATCATTGTGTGGGGTAACACAGCAGCAGAATTTTGAAAGAAAGGTAGGAAAATACTTAAGATTCTTCTGAAAGCAGGTTTTGCTATAAAAAGAGGTAAGGTTAAGGGACCTGCACAAGAGATCCAGTTCTTGGGAATTAAGTGGCAAGATGGGCGTCACCAAATCCCAATGGACATGATTAACAAAATAACATCTTTGTCCCCACCTACTAACAAAAGGGAAACACAAGCCTTTTTAGGTGTTGTGGGTTTCTGGAGAATGCATATTCCAGGTTATAGCCAGATTGTGAAACCTCTCTATGAAGTGACTCGAAAGAAAAATGAGTTTATGTGGGGCCCTGAGCAACGACAAGCCTTTGAGCAAATTAAAAAAGAAATTGTGCATGCAGTAGCCCTTGGACCAGTCCGAACTGGACGGGACATTAAAAATGTGCTCTACACCGCAGCTGGGGACAATGGCCCTACCTGGAGCCTTTGGCAGAAAGCACCAGGGGAGACTCGAGGTCGACCCCTAGGATTCTGGAGTCGAGGGTATAAAGGCTCCGAGGCCAACTATACTCCAACTGAGAAAGAAATCTTGGCAGCATATGAAGGAGTTAGAGATGCTTCAGAAGTAATTGGTACTGAGGCACAGCTCCTCCTGGCGCCCCGATTACCAGTACAGGGCTGGATGTTCAAGGGTAAAGTTCCTTCTACTCATCATGCCACCGATGCTACCTGGAGTAAATGGGTTGCCTTAATCACACAGCGAGCTCGAATAGGAAACCCAAATCGTCCAGGAATTGTAGAAGTGATCACAAATTGGCCCAAAGGCAAAGACTTTGGAATGCCACCAGAGGAGGTGGTGACACGTGCTGAGGAAGCCCCACCATATAATGAACTCTCAGATAATGAGAAACAGTATGCTCTGTTTACTGATGGATCTTGTCGTATTGTAGGAAAGCATCGAAGGTGGAAAGCTGCTGTGTGGAGTCCTACACGACGAGTCGCAGAAGCTGCTGAAGGAGAAGGTGAATCGAGTCAATTTGCAGAGGTAAAATCCATCCAGCTGGCGTTAGATGTTGCTGAACGAGAAAAGTGGCCAATACTCTGTCTCTATACTGACTCATGGATGGTGGCAAATGCTCTGTGGGGGTGGTTACAGCAGTGGAAGCAGAGCAACTGGCAGCACAGAGGTAAGCCCATCTGGGCTGCTGAATTGTGGCAAGATATTGCTGCCCGGCTAGGGAAACTAGTCATAATGGTACGTCATGTAGATGCCCACGTACCCATGAATTGGGCCACCAAGGAACATCGAAACAACCAGCAAGTGGATCAGGCTGCTAAAATTTTCCAGACAGACTTGGACTGGGAACATAAAGGTGAACTATTCTTAGCTCGGTGGGCCCATGACACTTCAGGTCATCAAGGAAGGGATGCAACATATAAATGGGCCCGTGACCGAGGGGTGGATTTAACCATGGACACTATTGCGCAGGTTATCCGCGACTGTGAAACATGCGCCGAAATCAAGCAAGCTAAAAGGTTAAAACCTTTGTGGTATGGAGGACGATGGCTGAAATATAAATATGGGGAGGCCTGGCAAATTGACTACATCACACTCCCTCAAACTCGCCAGGGTAAGCGCTATGTGCTTACAATGGTGGAAGCAAGCACCAGATGGTTGGAAACTGTTATGGTTTGAGAGACCCATAACAATTTATTGTCATTTAGACAATCATTCTATCAGCCGATGACCCCTCCCCACCCGGGAAAGGGAATCGGGAGAAACAAGGAAACCCAGGGGTTGAAGTATAAACAGATTTAATAGAGTAAGATTAGATAATTAACATTAATAACACTAAAGAACCAATATTGATCCTGATACCAATACAGAATATGCAAAGATTATACTCAGCCAATTCTATCAGTAGGAAGCTGAGCACTCCCAGCAGTGGACAGCAAATGTCAGACACTGCGAGCACTACGGCTTCAGGAGGAAGGGAAGGCCTCAGTAGTTCGGCACCGGGGCATGAAGTTCTCAGGATGGCAGCCATCAAGGGAGAGAGAGAACTTTGCAGCAACCTTCCTAATTTATAGTGAATGTGACGTTGATAGTATGAAATAATCCTGCTGGCCAGCTTGGGTCAAGTGCCCGGGTCTCGCTCCTCCTCATCCCTGCACCTGGCAAGCTAGAAAACACTGAGACCTTGAAACCCACACACCATAGCTGGCTACAAAGTAAATGTTTTCACAAATTCAGACACCAGAGTCCTCTAAAAATGCAGTCTTCCCAAGTATTAGAAATGAGTCCTGTGTCGCTCAAACCAGGACAGAAACCTATGCCGTACCCCATGCCACTGCCCGGAATACCATCCTGGGCCTTGAAAAGCCAGTCTTGTGGTGACATGGCACTCCCAAAAGAATTGAGTCAGACAATGGGACTCAGTTTAAAAACAATCTTATATGTAATTGGGCAAAAGAACATGGCATTGAGTGGATATATCATATCCCCTATCATGCACCAGCTTCTGGGAAGATTGAGCGATATAATGGACTGTTAAAAAGCACCCTGAAAGCAATAGGGGGTGGAACCTTTAAAAATTGGGACAAGCATTTAGAGCAAGCTACCTGGTTAGTTAACACCAGGGGATCCATCAATCGAGCTGGTCCTGCTCAATCAGACCTTTTACATACTGTAGAAGGGGACAAAGTCCCTGTGGTGCATGAAAGGAATATGTTAGGGAAAACTGTCTGGGTTTTTCCTGCTTGGGCCAAAGGCAAACCCATTCGTGGGACTGTTTTTGCTCAAGGACCTGGATGTACTTGGTGGGTGATGCTGAAGAATGGAGAAGTTCAATGTGTACCCCAAGGGAATTTAACCCTTGGTGAGAATACTCGATCCTGAGCTGTATGATGCTGATCACCACATAATACTAACAGTGTTCAATAAGTGTTTTTCAGGATAACACAGTGGTAATGAAACCTGAGCTAACTTCATCAAATGGCATCCAGCAAGCTTTTCAGGATGAACATGCTACCCATGGACACAAACCACAATGAATTTCGTACCGTCTTTCCTGCCCTGAGATGAGATCTGGCAATTATGAACTTAATGGACTTAAACTTTTATATATAAAGATAAATCGTAGATGAGTGACCTACATGTATCCATATATATATATATATGTGTGTGTATAGATTTGATAGATAAAAGTAATAGTAATCTGAGCAAGATGCAAATGGTATGGAATAAGGGGTGGAATCGTCCTTGTTTGAGGTAAACCAGGACCAATTTTGTTCAGTAACTTCGCTTCTTAGCTGGGCCTCTTCTAACTACTGAAATTAACAGCATATTGTGCAGACAATGTTCACTCTCTCAGAGTGGTCAGACCTATGTTTATAGCTGATGTCCAGGCATGGTATGTAGAGAGGCTCTTGCTTATACTTATTGCTATAACAACCAAGGCCATCTAACTTTGTTACTTGCCCTGTTGGAGGGTCGGAAGCCATGTAAAAGTTGTATTAGTTGTAGTATAAGTTGTGTCGGAACTTATCTCTGAGAACAGAATGCAAAGCTGCCATGAGATAAAGAAGTACGGGATGTCTCAAGACTGCAGACTGCAGACTCTGTGGCTTTGTTAGCAGAATAAGGAGGTAAAGAGGTAAAGTTCATGAAAAGAACACTGTGATGTAGAGGAGTGGAAGAAGTAAGCGACCACCAGATGTCTCTGAGGACCACCGAGAGACTATAGTGCGCATGCAGGAGTGGGTAGTAACCTATGATAATGAGTTAATGAATATGTTGATCATTTCTTGGAAACCTTGTGAATATGTGTATGTGGCATGCATATAAGCTGTATAACTAACCCTTTACGGCACGCACATTAGGAGTGATCCCCTGTGCATCCAACGCTGCAATAAAGAATACCTGCTTAATAGTCACTCTGACTATTGAGTCCTGACTTCAGCTTTTCACAGCAACAGTGGTTTTACACATAGTTCAACATGTACAAGTTTTCTCTTGTGTTGGAGAAGGATGAGTTACCATTTGCCTAAGAATCAGAGGAGATAAACTGCACTGCTGAAGCTGCTCCTGGATGCAGCAACCCTCCAATGAATGACAAGAGTTTTCCGTGTGGCTCAGAAAGTGTCTGATGTTTTATCACCATCTGAAAAGTACTGCAAATAGATAATCCAACCTTCTGTGAGACCAACTTACTAGCAAAAAACAATAGTAGTCTGCTAGCCACAGGAAGCATGTTGAGAGGATATTCATAAAAAGCTTTTTTTTTAAAAAAGGACACACTTGGCTGTCTGAAGCAACCAAAGCCATCTGTGATGGCAGAGTGCATGCCCATCTACTTATATTCTTTGTCTTCTAGATCACTTATCTCCAGCCCTATCATGCACCTCAGTCCTAGTATCACACTTGAATATTTCAGTCTCTTACCATATGTCTTGCTTTCAACTCCTGCATTTTGATGTGTCTTGCCAGTTAAGGTGTTTCCTGTTATAATTATAACTAGAACATGAAACAGTCTCATGGACTGTGATGCTGAACACTGGTGTTTGCTAGTTCTTTGCCAATGCCTTTATCACTTGAGCTTCAGAGTCAGTACTATAACCTTTATGAGTCAGTCTCTAGAAAGACCTGACATAAGCTTTTCTAGTCTGTTATGTGAAAGCACAATGTCTGTTAGGCATCAACAGAAAACTAGAAATTAAGTCATTATATTCCATTTTTAAATTTAGGAAGATAGCAAAACATACCTGGATACAAGGAAGTAGCTATTCACAAGAGCAGGTTATCATGTTTGATAAGACAGAGGGATATAAAAGAAGAAATACAGTTGGATACTAACGCTGATTTTAGAAGGAGAAAAAGCAGGGTATTGTCTATTGATTGCCACACAGAACTGGCAATAAAGCCAAAGAAGGGCATAAAAGCATAAGCTGCTACCACTGAGCATTAATCCGAATTTACAGTTTCCACGTTACTAGCCCAGGAAACTGTCCTTTGGGGTTCATGGTATTCTGGTAGTCTTTGCTATTAGTCATCTTCCCCACAGGAGGGGATCCAACTTTAAAAAAGAAAACTCAGTCATCAGCTTTTCCTGTCTCAGAACAATCCTCTGTTCATGAAGTCACAAATGATGTGTGAAGCTCAAGGTCTACATGTAAGCATCCAAAGGGAAAGAGCAACCATAGACATCTCAGCATGATGCCTGCCTCAATACAGCATTAATTTCTAAATGTAACAGTTCAACTTAATTGTTTACTGAAAGCTCAAGAATCTTAACAACTCCTCTCAGCCCTCCTTGATTCTGAAGATGCCTTTCCCTACACTTTTAAAATACCACTTGGATGAAACTAGGGACACTTAGTTTAGCTTCATATGGGGGAGGGGTGGGGGTGTGTCTTTTCCCAGAAAAATTTAGATTATGATAACAAATATCAGTTGTGCCACCTGCACAGAGACTATATCAGTTTTCAACATGGGTTTTAAGATCCAAACTAGATCCACATAATGGATTGACACCCTGCTCTGTTACCAATATCAGCAGGGTAGAAAGACTGCCAGCACCCTGTCCCCTGACCGACATTGGCAGCAGCATAGGCAAGTTGCTGCCCACATTATCCACATAAGGTATGATTCTCTCAAATCACTCTGCCATTGATGGAGCGAAGGGGCAGCGCTATTCTCACCTGCATTCAAAAGGCATTTGCACAGTTGGCTGTTGCTACCAGATGACCTGGACACCAAGTGTCCCTGGCAGTCCACCAGAGCCATGGCATCACTCGTGATCCTGTGTTTGCTATTGGTTAGTTGCTGTATGGGTACGTTGTTGCTCATCTTTCCTATTGCCTCAATAAAGCTTTGGTTTAGAACATGTTGTCAGACTCCATTAGTGTTTGGACCACATTATGGGCATCACAAACAGGATAAGAGTCTTTCTGGCAACTACTGGAAGCTTTGGGGGGAGCTGCAAACTTGCTCCTTTCCTAATGGGAAGAGGATTGGGTCCAAGATAATTGAACAGATTCCCAGGCTATGAGGGATGAATTTGAACTGTGGCATGAGGCCAGTCATTGCAAACAAGGAAAGGGAAGGGAGCCTTAATTGGCCTCCTGAGTTGTGCCCTCAACATTGCTCAGACTGAAGTTATTGGGCTGCATGGTGCCCTCAAACAGGCAGAAGCTAAGCAAGGGGCTAAGAGGGATGAGCATGTTAGCCTCCTTGGCTCAGCAGGCCCTTGAGGCCTGGAGAGATCATCCCACTACAATGGCCCGAGTTAGGGCCACTATCACCAGGACGATAAGGATGATAATTGGTACAGGGACATTTTTGGCCATGGACCAGACCCTGACCCCCTTCCCAATCCTACAGGGGAAGGCTGGATGGAGTGACTCAGGAGTCTCTGGTGCATTGGGGCAGCTCTAACTTACCTCAGTGAAGGGGACCATGGGTGTGGGAGCTCTGCACACCCTGGCTGCAGGGGTGGGTGCTGTGGCAATGGCTTCTGTGCCCAGCAGTCAGATACAGAGAAATCCTCACCTGGGCAAAGGACAGGTCACCTCCACCAGCCAGACAGAGAGGGACCACCTCAGGCAGCTCCTGCTGGAAACTGGGTTTACCCCTCCCAACAAAATAATAAATTGCCGAATGCTTTGTTACAGCTTTTGGATGGCCATCAGCAGGTAGTCCACCTGCCCTGAGTCTTCCAGCACCTCCCAGCACACCAGTGTTAACCCCTTAGCACCCCCCCAAGATGCTGCCAGACAACTGGTGGGCAGGTATCCACTGCCAGATGGAGATCTGCCTCCTAGCCCTGTTTTCTGGTGTACCCTTTTTGCTTACTCCATGTCCTAGCCCCAATTAGAAGTTGGCATGAATGACTGGCACTCAGTCACCGTTGATATGGACACCAGGGCCCAAATCTCAATGTTAGATCCACAGACCACCCCTTCAGGCTATCCTAGGAGCAATTTTGTATTTCAGGAAGTGATAGCGTCCATGACAAGCCCAGAGCTGCCGACTCAGCCTGGCTACTGAACCCATCTCTGTACTGGTTTTGGCTAGGATATAGTTAATTTTCTTCTTAGTAGCATGCATGGTGCTATGTTTTGGATTTGTAATCAAAACAATGTTGATAACACACTGATTTTTTTAGCTATTGCTGAACAGTGCTTGCACAGCAACAAGGCATCTCACCCTGCCCCACCAGCAAGTAGGCTGGGGGTGAGGGGCATAACTTCAGAGTTATGGCATCTGTCTTCTCAAGTAACCATTACACTTGATGAAGCCCCGCTTTCCTGGAGATGGCTAAACATCTGCCTGCCAATGGGAAGTAGTGAATGAATTCCTTATTTTGCTTGACCTATTAAGCTGTCTTTCTCTCAAACCATGAGCTTTCTCACTTTTACCTTTCTGACTCTCTCCCCTATCCCGCTGAGTGGGGGAGTGAGCAAGCCGCTGTGCAGTGCTTAGCTGCCTACAGGGTTTAAACCACAACAACCTGGAAAAATCCTCCTACTACATTGCATTTGTTTTACTTGTACTACTGTTGGTTATTCTGTGCAAGAACCAATTTTGAATATGCTGTGGATACTGTTCTTAGGGACAGTCCACCAGAGCCTTGCTGGTCGGGATTAACAATTAATTTGTTAATTCGCACATCTCAGGTGCTGGCAAATGTTAGAAAGGGAACTTAGTGTGGGATTTGTACACAACATCCTGCATCTGGCCACCAAGGGATTCCTGTGGTGGGAATGCTTGTATTGACGGAATTGTGGGTCCATGCATCTAAAACTTTTGCCAGATGTTACTCTATTCGGGCTAATCTCTCAACCACTGACTATCCACTGCCGCCTTGGTGAAGAACAAATCAGAATTCTACATCCTCCAGAACTTTACGGGCTTTATCGGTCCCATGATCAGCTACAAACCATGTGACAGGGTCCATCCTACACCATGCAAACCTACCATGCCAATATTGACAATTGCCTGAAAGACACCACTCACTGCAGTGACCCTAAAACAATAGGTGCCCCCGGCCTATACTGGCTATACAGCAAAGACCTGTATTTCACCAATTTGCACGGGTCCTCCTTTCTCAGCTAGGGGTCTCTGACCTGGAGAAAGCAACTGTCAATCTCTCTGCTACTCTGGAAAAATACAGAAAACATAACAATCAATGCCATCCAAGCTCTGCAGCAAGAAGTCACTCAAGTATCACAGACTACCATTCAAAACGATCTAGCCTTAGACTACTTGCTGGCCACACAAGGTGGCATTTGCACGATAGTAAATACTACCTGTTGTGTCTATGTCAACCAAGGTCAATGCATTGAGACCAACCTTAAGAAAATCCAGGCACAACTAAAGCCCTTGTATCAGATGACAACTGAAAATGCTCATTGGGGAATTAGCAAATTGTGATCATAGCTTATCTCTTAGTTCCCAGATCTAAGGGTAGCTGTCAAAAAAATTTGGCTGTACCTCTTGTAATTAACTTGTTTATTGTCATTGTTTTATGTTTTTTTCCATATCACTGGATGGGGTTGTAGATTGTGCTATATTTTCCCAGTCGAGGTCAAGCCACTCCCTGACCCAGATTGGAGGCCACTAGATATAAGCAGATACTAACACTGAATTGTAATCTCTTTTACAGTCTCTCTTGTAGCAATTGGGAAGATACCATAGTAACCACCTCCCGGATACCCACACAACTAATACTTGATAGAGGTAATTCTATGGTACCCATCTCACGATGCACCAGCTTTTGACCTCTGACTATGTAACTTACACTCTGCAGGTGTCAGGACACCAACCTCACCTAGCTTATTATATAGCTATAACCCACCAAAATAACACCCTAGCCTACAACTCCGCATCAAGTGATGATTTGAGAGAATCCAGGGGTGGAAGTGACACCCTGCCCCTTGACCAATATCAGCAGTGTAGACAGACTGCCGACACCCTCCCCCTGACAAACATCGTCAGCGTAGGTAGGATACAGCCCACATTATTCATATAAGGTATGATTCTCTCAAATCACACTACCATTGGTGGAGCCAAGGGGAGACGTGACTCTCACCCGCATTCAAAAGGCATTTGCCTAATTGACTGTTACTGCCAGATGACCCGGACACCAAATGTCCCTGGCAGTCCAATGGAGCCATTCCATCGCTTATGAGCCTGTGTTTGCTATCAGTGATTGGGTGAGTCACTGCATGGGCACATCGATGCTCATCTTTCCTACTGTCTCAATAAAGCTTTGTTTTAGAACATGTTGTCAGACTCCATTACTGTTTGGACCACATGGATTCAAACAGATAATACTGCATTTAATTTGAGACTTACCATGATTATTTGCTTTTGATCTTCTCAAGCTCATTTGAATTTAAGTAATTTCGAAAACTCATCTTGTGACAATGACTTGGAACACTAAAAGCTTGTTATACAATCTTTACATCAATCTATTATACAGTTCTAGACATTTTAACACATACTGAGGAACAGAAGAAACAGCCACCAAAGATGTATTTTTCAAATCATGGTTTACCAGTCACACAAGAGCTTTAAGTCAATGTATGTTCCAGTAATTAAATTACCTCTGAACAATTTTAAATGTATGGAAAGAAAAATTAAGTGGCTTTTTTTCCTCAGTTCAAAAATAATAACTTTTCCTCCATTTTTACACCAGTCCACATTACCTTTGTTTATCAGTTTACAAAAGAGTACAACAGCAGCAGCATGATTACCAGCTTAATCTTGTTAGCATGAATGAAGTAGTCATGGCTAATCATGTCAACATGACAAAGATAATACATATTTATAACAGCCAGTTATAATTTGCACAGCTCATATGCTGACAGTATAGATAACATTTCTCCATTTGATTAAACATTATCCTCCACAACATAAACTATTATGAGCAATTCAATAATGACAAATACAAAAAAAGTAGTTCTTCCTAAAATATCACAAAAAACCCAAACCAAAACAAAAAAAAACCCCACAAATCAAACTTTAAGAATTCCAAATAATGAAACTAATTTTTGGAGAAAGACTACTTGTTCACCTCTCAGCATATTCAAAAACAGGTGGAGAAACTGAAGAATCAAGTCATAGTTGTTTTAGATCAACTTGAACATTCAAATTTCATGTATAGCTCTAGAAATTCAGGATTACATCTACATTTCATTCTTGCATAATTACTAAATAGAACTATATCATATATTCAGCACTATATTTTATACAACTATCATAATCTGCAAAGCAAACAAGTTCTACAGGTTGGGTTTTTTGTGCTTCTTTTTATAAGCATAACTTGCTCAGAGTAAGACTTTTCAGCAAATTCTAAAGCAGGGCAAAATATCAGTTTCAGTTCACTAATTTGTTTTGGTTTGGGGGTTTGGGTTTTTTTTCCTCTTTTGTTTAAGTGTTAAATGGTATTGAATACTTCACTCTCCCTTGGTTTTGGATTTGCAAGACAACTGTACTGTTTTTTGTCCCCAGTTCTGCTCTTTGGTACCTTAATGAGAAATAAATGGTTTTAAAGGAAAAATCCACCTTTTTTTTTTTTTTTTTAGGAGGAATGTTTTTTAAAGGAGTTGTACTACATTTGTTGATAAATACTCAGATTTTGCTTTTAAATATTGTCAAGGCTGGGAGCCTGATTGTCCTGGTTTGAGGTAAAACAGGACCAATTTTGTTCAGTAGCTTCGCTTCTTAGCTGGGCCTCTTTTAACTACTAAAATTAACAGCATATTGTGCAGACAATGTTCACTCTCTCAGAGTGATAAGACCGATGTTTATAGCTGATGTCCAGACATGGTATGCAGGGAGGCTCTTGCTTACACTTATTGTTCTAACACCCAAGGCCAACCGGCTGTGTTATTTGCCACATTGGAGGGGCGGAAGCGGAAAAGCATAATGGGGTCCCACCTGCGGGGAGGAGCGGACAGGGCAGGTGACCCAAAACTGACCAACAGCGTATTCCATCCCATCTGCCTCATGCTCAGTATAAAAAAGCTGACGGAGCAAAGGGTCAGCCCTTCTTTTTGGTTCCTTCTTTTTTTTTCGCCCTTCTTTTTCCCTTCTTGCTTCAACGGCTGACGTCTGAGGAGGACTCTGTCTGTTCGTCTGCCTTTGGACCCGATCCTGAATCCAGATCCGGAATCCAGTTCCCGTCCGTCACTGAGTCCAGCCTGGGACTGCCCCAGTGCCAGCCGGTGTCGTGATTGTCATCTTGGGAGCCTGATACGGTTTTGTATATTTCTCATTATTTCTTTTATTTTATTATTAATACTTCATTAAAGTAGTTTAGATCTTTCTAAACTCGTAAGTCTCTTTTTCCTCCTCTGCCTCTCTCTTTGAAGAGGGGTAGAGGGGAGCATCTGTCGGTCCCATCTGGGGTCCCCTATGTCCCCAGTGGCCGATTTGGCCTAAACCACGACAGATTAATTGGCGCCCAACGTGGGGCACGAGCAGTGCTCGACCAGAGCTGTGATAAATTGCCTGAATAGTTTGAATTCCGTCTTGTTCTGAGATTAGAGCAAACACCTTACAGCATGTCGTTCTTAAACGAGATGTTGTATCGTGCCTTTAAAGAGCTTGGTTTGCACTTGATTCAGTCAACTCTGTTTAACCTGCCAAATGCATTGCAAAGTTTATTTACCCTTTGTGTTTTTATGCGAAGGTTTAAATGTGCTGTATTGGTGTGGTTCACAATTCAGGTCTATAACATGATTAGTTGGGTAACGGCTCTACCTGTATATCTCGGGCATCGTGTGATGGATTCTGTTACTAATTACACTTTTGGTACTACCTTGGGAAAGTTTACTTCGCCCTTGAATAGTTATATTAATGTGACACCATCAGAGCCGGGGCTTGGAAACCTTCTGGGCTGTGACGATAAGGATGGTTACCTCCTTAAGATCGTGATTTTGCTGTCGGTTTTCCTGAACGTGTTGCAGGGGTGGGTTTTTGTGAAATACCGGCACAGGGGCGGCTATAGGGTAACGCGCGCTGCCGCCACTCAGACCGCAGCAGCGCCGCGACGGGCAGCGGCGCGAGCCACGGCACCGCCGGCCGCCCCCCCCACCGCAACAGCACCGGCGCCGCCGCCGCCTGTCCCGGCACAGGCACCGCCGCCGCCGCCGGCCGCCCCCCCCACCGCAGCAGCACCGCCCACTCCACCGCCCGTCCCGGCACAGGCACCTCCGCCCCCGCCCGCAGCGGCACCACCACCGCCGGCCGCCCCACCCACCGCAACAGCGCCAGCGCCTCCGCCGCCTGACCCGACACAGGCGCCTCCAGCCACGACAACGAGTACCGCTGCTGCTCAAATTCCATCAGAACCGGTACCAGTTGCCCCAGTCGCCAAAAAGCACAGAAAGAAGTCAGCTCATGCCCCTGTCGCTTGCGACAAGGACCAGCACGAGCCAGATAGCTTGGGAGAGAGTTCTGACAGAGACCCAGGAGAGGGCCCTTCCAAAGTAGACCCAGGAGAGGGTCCGTCTAAACCAGACAATGGAAAGAGACCTTTTAAAACAGACAGAGAGCAGAGTCCTTCTCGGGCAGCCTCATCACAGGAAGACTCAGATGTAGAGGTAATTTTTAAATCCCTCTCTATGAAGGATTTGAGAAATATTAGGAAGGACTTTAGTCGTCATGAAGGTGAAACACTCATCTCCTGGTTGCTCCGATGCTGGGATAGTGGGGCTGATACTATAGATGTAGATGGCAGAGAAGCTAAGCAGTTGGGAAACCTGGCCAAGGATGGAGGTATCGATGAAGGGATTGGGAGAAAGACACGCACTCTCAGTCTCTGGAGGCGACTGATGTCAGCCATAAAGCGCAGGTATCCCTTCAAGGATGATATCGAATGCCGTCCAAGTAAATGGACCAACATGGAAAAAGGTATTAAGTACCTGAGAGAACTGGCTGTGCGAGAGGTGATTTATAGTGATAGGCAAGTGATTGTAGATCCTGATAAGATGCCATGCAAACGATCCATGCTAAAAAAGTTTGTACAAAGTGCACCACCAACATATTCCCACACATTGTCAACAATGGTCTGGGGAGGATCCGATACCGACACACCAACTGTAAGCGAAGTGGTTAACAAGGTACGACAGTATGAAGACAGTCTCTCTCGTCCTTTTTCTGTGGCAGCTGTGGAAAAACTGACTGTGGTCACTGAGAAAATGACTGAGACAATGGAGCAAATGACCAAGAAAATAGTTGAGCACACCGATAAACTGCTTGATACATTAACCAAGGTGGAGGAAAGATCCCATTCTTCCCCTGCACAGAACCATGTTGCAGCTACTAAGAAAACACGCCCTCCTACTCAAGAGAAAAAACACTCTCCAACTCAAGACCAATCGAACCCACTCCGAGATTTCCTGTGTCTGTGCCTCTGCAACTATGGAGAGGACATGAGGAAGTGGGATGGAGAACCTATCTCAGCCTTACAGGCACGGGTGCTTGAGTTGCAAAGTAAAGCAGATAGAAGAAAGAATTCTTACAGGAGGCATGCTGCTCCGACCTACAGTAGGCGATCCTACGGTCCAGATAGGAACAGGTACTATGGTCGACATTAGAGGTGCCCTGCCTCCAGCCAGGAGGAGGAAAGGGACAACCGAATTTATTGGACTGTGTGGATTCGATGGCCTGGCACATTAGAGCCACAAAAGTATAAAGCCCTGGTGGACACTGGTGCACAGTGTACCCTATTGCCATCGAATCATAAAGGGGCAGAAACTGTCACTATTTCTGGAGTGACAGGCAGATCTCAAGAACTGACTGTATTAGAGGCTGAAGTGAGCCTAACTGGGAATAAATGGGAGAAACACCCCATTGTTACTGGTCCAGATGCTCCGTGCATCCTTGGCATAGACTACCTTAAGAGAGGGTATTTCAAAGACCCAAAAGGGTATCGGTGGGCTTTTGGTATAGCAGCTGTAGAGACTGAGGATGTTACACAGCTGTCTACCTTACCTGGTCTTTCAGATGACCCTTCTGTTGTGGGACTGCTGAGGGTTAAAGATCAGCAGGTGCCAATTGCTACTGCCACGGTGCATCGACGGCAGTATCGCACCAACCGAGACTCCTTAATTCCCATCCATAACCTGATTCGACGGCTAGAGAGCCAAGGAGTGATCAGCAAAACTCACTCACCCTTTAACAGCCCTATATGGCCAGTGCGGAAGTCTGATGGGGACTGGAGACTGACAGTAGACTACCGTGGCCTGAATGAAGTCACACCACCACTGAGTGCTGCTGTGCCAGACATGCTAGAACTTCAGTATGAGCTGGAGTCAAAGGCAGCCAAATGGTATGCTACAATTGACATTGCTAATGCCTTTTTCTCTATTCCTTTAGCAGCAGAGTGCAGGCCACAGTTTGCTTTCACCTGGAGGGGTGTCCAGTACACCTGGAATCAACTGCCCCAGGGGTGGAAACACAGCCCTACTGTTTGCCATGGACTGATCCAGACCGCACTGGAGAAGGGTGGAGCTCCAGAACACCTACAATACATCGACGACATCATTGTGTGGGGTAACACAGCAGAAGAAGTTTTCAAGAAAGGTAGGAAAATCATTAAGACTCTTCTGAAAGCAGGTTTTGCTATAAAAAGAGGTAAGGTCAAGGGACCTGCACAAAACATCCAGTTCTTGGGAGTTAAGTGGCAAGATGGACGTCGCCAAATCCCAATGGACGTAATTAACAAAATAACATCTATGTCCCCACCTACTAACAAAAAGGAAACACAAGCCTTTTTAGGTGTTGTGGGTTTCTGGAGAATGCATATTCCAGGTTATAGCCAGATTGTAAAACCTCTCTACGAAGTGACTCGAAAGAAAAATGAGTTTATGTGGGGCCCTGAGCAACGACAAGCCTTTGAGCAAATTAAACAAGAGATTGTGCATGCAGTAGCCCTTGGACCAGTCCGAACTGGACGAGACATTAAAAATGTGCTCTACACCGCAGCTGGGGACAATGGCCCTACCTGGAGCCTTTGGCAGAAAGCACCAGGGGAGACTCGAGGTCGACCCCTAGGATTCTGGAGTCGAGGGTATAAAGACTCCGAGGCCAACTATACTCCAACTGAGAAATAAATCTTGGCAGCATATGAAGGAGTTAGAGCTGCTTCAGAAGTAATTGGTACTGAGGCACAGCTCCTCCTGGCGCCCCGATTACCAGTACTGGGCTGGATGTTCAAGGGTAAAGTTCCTTCTACTCATCATGCCACCGATGCTACCTGGAGCAAGTGGGTTGCCTTAATCACACAGCGAGCTCGAATAGGAAACCCAAACCGTCCAGGAATCGTAGAAGTGATCACAAATTGGCCCGAAGGCAAAGACTTTGGAATGCCACCAGAGGAGGTGGTGACACGTGCTGAGGAAGCTCCACCATATAACGAACTCTCAGATGATGAGAAACAGTATGCTCTGTTTACAGACGGATCTTGTCGTATTGTAGGAAAGCATCGAAGGTGGAAAGCTGCTGTGTGGAGTCCTACACGACGAGTCGCAGAAGCTGCTGAAGGAGAAGGTGAATCGAGTCAATTTGCAGAGGTAAAAGCCATCCAGCTGGCGTTAGATGTTGCCGAACGAGAAAAGTGGCCAATACTCTATCTTTATACTGACTCATGGATGGTGGCAAATGCTCTGTGGGGGTGGTTAAAGCAGTGGAAGCAGAGCAACTGGCAGCGCAGAGGTAAACCCATCTGGGCTGCTGAATTGTGGCAAGACATTGCTGCCCGGCTAGGGAACCTAGTCGTAAAGGTACGTCATGTAGATGCCCATGTACCCATGAGTCGGGCCACCGAGGAACATCGAAACAATCAGCAAGTGGATCAGGCTGCTAAAATTTTCCAGACAGACTTGGACTGGGAACATAAAGGTGAACTATTCTTAGCTCGGTGGGCCCATGACACTTCAGGTCATCAAGGAAGGGATGCAACCTATAAATGGGCCCGTGACCGAGGGGTGGATTTAACCATGGACGCTATTGCGCAGGTTATCCACGACTGTGAAACATGCGCCGAAATCAAGCAAGCTAAAAGGTTAAAACCTTTGTGGTATGGAGGACGATGGCTGAAATATAAATATGGGGAGGCTTGGCAAATTGACTACATCACACTCCCTCAAACTCGCCAGGGTAAGCGCTATGTGCTTACAATGGTGGAAGCAAGCACCGGATGGTTGGAAACCTATGCCGTGCCCCATGCCACTGCCCGGAATACCATCCTGGGCCTTGAAAAGCAAGTCTTGTGGCGACATGGCACTCCAGAAAGAATTGAGTCAGACAATGGGACTCATTTTAAAAACAATCTCATAAGTAATTGGGCCAAAGAACATGGCATTGAATGGACATATCATATCCCCTATCATGCACCAGCTTCTGGGAAGATTGAGCGATATAATGGACTGTTAAAAACCACCCTAAAAGCAATAGGTGGTGGAACCTTTAAAAATTGGGACAAGCATTTAGAGCAAGCTACCTGGTTAGTTAACACCAGGGGATCCATCAATCGAGCCGGTCCTGCTCAATCAGACCTTTTACATACAGTAGAAGGGGACAAAGTCCCTGTGGTGCATGAAAGGAATATGTTAGGGAAAACTGTCTGGGTTTCTCCTCCTTCAGGCAAAAGCAAACCCATTCGTGGGACTGTTTTTGCTCAAGGACCTGGATGTACTTGGTGGGTGATGCTGAAGGATGGAGAAGTTCATTGTGTACCCCAAGGGAATTTAACCCTTGGTGAGAATACTCAATTCTGAGCTGTATGATGCTGATCACTACATAATACTAACAGTGTTCAATAAGTGTTTTTCAGGATGACACAGTGGTGATGAAACCTGAGCTAGCTTCATCAACTGGCGTCCAGCAAGCTCTTCAAGATGAACATGCTACCCACGGGCACAAACCACAATGAATTTTGTACCATCTTTCCTGCCCTGAGATGAGATCCTGCAATCATGAATCAAATGAACTTAAACTTTTGTATATAAAGATAATCGTAGATGAGTGACCTGCATGTATCCATACATATATATATATATCCTCTGTGTGTGCATAGATTTGATAGATAAAAGTAATAGTAATCTGAGCAAGATGCAAATGGTATGGAATAAGGGGTGGAATGTCCTGGTTTGAGGTAAAACAGGACCAATTTTGTTCAGTAGCTTCGCTTCTTAGCTGGGCCTCTTTTAACTACTAAAATTAACAGCATATTGTGCAGACAATGTTCACTCTCTCAGAGTGATAAGACCGATGTTTATAGCTGATGTCCAGACATGGTATGCAGGGAGGCTCTTGCTTACACTTATTGTTCTAACACCCAAGGCCAACCGGCTGTGTTATTTGCCACATTGGAGGGGCGGAAGCGGAAAAGCATAATGGGGTCCCACCTGCGGGGAGGAGCGGACAGGGCAGGTGACCCAAAACTGACCAACAGCGTATTCCATCCCATCTGCCTCATGCTCAGTATAAAAAAGCTGACGGAGCAAAGGGTCAGCCCTTCTTTTTGGTTCCTTCTTTTTTTTCGCCCTTCTTTTTCCCTTCTTGCTTCAACGGCTGACGTCTGAGGAGGACTCTGTCTGTTCGTCTGCCTTTGGACCCGATCCTGAATCCAGATCCGGAATCCAGTTCCCGTCCGTCACTGAGTCCAGCCTGGGACTGCCCCAGTGCCAGCCGGTGTCGTGATTGTCATCTTGGGAGCTTGATACGGTTTTGTATATTTCTCATTATTTCTTTTATTTTATTATTAATACTTCATTAAAGTAGTTTAGATCTTTCTAAACTCGTAAGTCTCTTTTTCCTCCTCTGCCTCTCTCTTTGAAGAGGGGTAGAGGGGAGCATCTGTCGGTCCCATCTGGGGTCCCCTATGTCCCCAGTGGCCGATTTGGCCTAAACCACGACACTGATATAAAGTATACTGGTGGGAGTGGGTAGAGGAGGTTGTGACCTACTGGGGAAATCAAAATGATACAAAGCCCTGGGCAACCTGATCAACATTAGCATTAGCATTGGGGTTAGCCCTGCTTGGTGTGAGAGGTTGGACTAGAGCCTTTCAGGGGTCCCTTCTCACCTAAATAATTTTAAGATTCCAAGATGTAAATTGAGTTAGGAAGATTCTGGGACTTGTGTTTCCTGGGGTGGAGGTACTGTGTGCATTCAGGTGCTCTGAGGGCCCTGCGACAGGCAGAATATTTCCCTGATCATTATTTTCAAGGGTAATTTGATTTCTCTGTTCAACATGCCTCTTGGGAAACAAACCCAGGGTCCCCTGAGCAACAGCTCAGAGACACTGTGGATTAATACATGCTCACCTCTGTCATACTCCACTTAGAAAGTGGACAGTAGTATTTTAATTTATTTTTTTTTTGTCAAGCTAACTAGCTGTAGAATAAAACAGGGAGGGTTTACAACGTTCTCCAAAGATGGACATAGTCAATGGGGTAGGATTCCAGCCTTCCCAACAAGGCCTCAACCTTTAGCATTCATCCAAATCTTTCTGGCTGTTGTTGCCTTGGTGTTTTGGGGTAGCTGAGATGCAGAGAAAATGTCACTGTGCTCTGCTGCCTCTTGGCTTCTTCCCCTGAAGCAAAAGGCTTATTGTTCTGTTGCATGGCATTGCTGGTATTTGAAAAGTGACTGTGGTGGCCCTTGCAATGCCAGGCTCTCCCTGTCATTCCCAACAGCATGTTTTTCTTCTTGTTTTGCAGAATGATTGACATTACCATGGCCATGAGGTTGAAGGCCTCCAAAACAAAGGAACCCCTGTGACTTCTGGCCAACCAGGATCACAAGCTGGCCTCATTCTCCCCCTTCCTGTGTACAAGCCATCAGGGAGCCAGTGGAAGCACAAAAAGATGAGGTAAAACGCCTAAAAAGACTGGGCAGGAATGAAGCTGATTCCCATCCTTTGCCGTACCTTCTAAAGGCAGAGCATCTAGCAGGAACTTTTGTCTTTGATATGACTTTGGTCAGTGTTGGCATGCATTCCATTCAAAACCTGGTCTCAGTATTAGGCTGGGATGGGTGTTCACTTCATTGGATTATTTATTTATTTATTAAATCACAGAATCACAGAATGGTTGAGGTTGGAAGGGACCTCTGGAAGTCATCTTGTCCCACCCTCCTGCTCAAACAGGGCCACCAAGAGCCAGTTGTCCAGGACCATGTCCATACGGCTTTTGAATATGTCCAAGGATGGAGACTCTACAACCTCTCTGGGCAACCTCTTCTAATGCCCGGTCACCCTCACAGTAAAAAGTGTTTCCTGATGTTCAGATGGAACCTCCTGTGTTTCAGCTTGTGCCTCTTTGTCCTGTCACTGGGCACCACTGGAAAGAGTGCCCTGGCTCTCTTTTCTTCTCTCGCCGAGACAAGCAGCTCCGGTGCAAGCACGTCCGCAGCGGAGCCGGCTGATCTCAGCGAAAAAGGGCCTTTTTCAGAGCTTTTTTGAGACAGGGAAGCGCCAGAGCGGCACAGGGACCCGCAGGGCGCCGGCGGCTCGAGGGAGAGCAGCTGACGTGAAGGGGCGGGACCAGCGGCAACGGCGGCTCCCCCACTCCCATAAGAAGCAGCCCTAGGGAGAGCAGCGACCAGGAGCGCTGCGAACAGAGCGGGCAGTCAGGGCGTGGCGCGGCAGTTCGCGCGGAAGGGCGCGCAGGAAGGACGCTGAGGGTGCTGCAGGTTCCAGAGGTGGGTTCACCCAGTAAGAGGAGCGCAGGCATGGTCCCCACCCGCCGGAAGGCCATGTCCTCAGCACCAGCCAGAGCAGATGCAGCGACACGGACAGTGCTCCCTCGGAAACACACAGGCCTCTGGCTGCAGGGAGTGCCACAGCCTTGCTCTAGGAGCAAGTTGTAGCAGTAACAACGGCTGTGTCAGGTGTGAGCAAGTGGATGATCTGCTGAGCCTGGTGGCAGAGCTCAGGAGTGAGGTTGAGCGACTAAGGAGTATCAGGGAGAGCGAGAAAGAAATAGACTGGTGGACCCAGGCCTTGAGCTCCATGAAAGAAAGACCGGGCCAGGCATCGGAAATAAGAAAAGACCACGGGGATATCATCTCTATGCCCTGTAGGGCTGAAGGGACGGAAGGCAGAGGCCTACTGAAAAATGATGAATGGAGGCGAGTCTGTGGTAAGCGCAGCAAGCGAGCCCCCTCCTTGCCCGCCGCCCCTCCCCTAGTACCATTATCCAACAGATACGAGGCCCTGGGCACGGCAGGACAGCCAGAGGACAACAAGGTGGACAGTCCTAATACATCACAGGAGATGCCAGGACTGGGAAGACCCGCTCAAAACATTAAGACCGCTGCTACAAGGAAGAAAAGGAGGGCTATAGTCGTGGGCGACTCAGCACTGAGGGGGACTGAGGGCCCAATATGTAGGGCAGACCCCGCTCTCAGGGAAGTCTGCTGCCTCCCGGGGGCACGCGTTAGGGACATCACTAAGAGACTCCCTAGCCTGGTGCAGCCCTCGGACTACTATCCGCTGCTCCTGTTTCATGTGGGGGGCGATGAATGTGCAGAAAGGAGTGCAAGGATGATTAAAAGGGATATCAGGGCTTTGGGACAGTCACTACAGGGATCTGGAGCACAGGTGATTTTCTCATCCCTACTTCCTGTTGCGGGCAATGACATTGAAAGGAACAGACGAGCTCAATCTGTTAACATGTGGCTCCGTGGATGGTGTCAACGACACAACTTTGGGTTTTTTAACAATGGAATGACCTTTGCGGCATCAGGCCTGCTGGCATCAGATGGGGGCTGGCTCACTCAAAGAGGGAGAAGGGGTTTTGCCCAAAAATTGGCAGGGCTCGTTAACAGGGCTTTAAACTAAATTCGACGGGGGAAGGGGGTATTATCAGGGTTGCCCATGAACAGCCAAGGGATGTTACATCAAGGAAAGGGGAACAGGGCGCTGGTGAGGGCCTGCAGCCATTAGCTCCAAGATGTGCCAGCTACGCTGCAGTATGCCCAAACCTTCACGTAGATGAGCTAGGAGCTCCTGGACCAACGGGAGTCAATCGGGAGGCACTGTTAGTACAGGACAAAGGAATTACAGCTGCTCCAACCAAATCGGCCGCAACGAAGACACGGCTGAAGTGCCTCTTCACAAATGCGCGGAGCATGGGGAACAAGCAGGAGGAATTAGAGACGTGTACACGCCTCCAAGGCTACGATCTCATTGGCATCGTAGAAACTTGGTGGGACGACTCCTATGACTGGAGCATCGGCATGAAAGGGTACAGGCTCTTCAGGAGAGACAGGCAAGGGAAACGAGGAGGCGGTGTTGCCTTATATGTTGATGAGCAGCTGGAATGTATGGAGCTCAACCTGGGGGAGGATACAAAGCCAACTGAGAGCCTATGGGTCAAGATTACAGGGAAATCGGGAGCAGGGGACGTTACAGTGGGGGTATGCTACAGGCCACCCGACCAGGAAGACCAAGTGGATGAAGCCCTCTATAGACAGATAAGGGCGGCATCACGTTCACAGACCTTGGTTCTCATGGGTGACTTCAACCACCCTGACATCAGTTGGAAGGATAACACAGCCAGGCACAGGCAATCCAGGAGGTTCCTGGATTGCATTGAGGACAACTTCCTTCTCCAAGTGGTTGAGGAGCCGACGAGGAGAGGAGCCGTGCTGGACCTTGTTCTTACCAACAAGGAGGGGCTGGTTGACAGGGTCAAACTCAAGGGTAGCCTGGGCTGCAGTGACCACGAAATAGTTGAGTTTGAAATCCTCAAGGCAATGAAGAAGGTGCGCAGCAGACTGATGACCCTGGACTTCAGGAGAGCCGACTTTGGCCTCTTGAAGAATCTGCTTGGTATGGTGCCGTGGGATGAAGCGCTGGAAGGAAGAGGGGTCCAAGAAAGTTGGTTAATATTCAAGGACCACCTCCTCCAAGCACAGCAGCAATGCATTCCTACAAAGAGGAAGGCAGGCAGAAAAGCCAGGAGGCCTGCGTGGATGAATAAGGAGCTCCTGGAAGTGACCAAAAGAAAAAAGAAGGTCTATAGGGATTGGAGACAGGGGCGGGTAGCCTGGGAGGATTACAGAGGAATCGTTCGAGCAGCTAGAGAGCGGGTTAGACAAGCTAAAGCCCAGCTAGAACTAAATCTGGCCAGGGACATTAAGACAAACAAAAAATCCTTCTATAGGTATATCAGCGAGAAAAGAAAGACTAGGGAAAATGTAGGCCCTCTCCGGAAGGATACGCAAGAACTGGTCACCCGGGACAGCGACAGAGCTGAGGTACTCAATGACTTTTTTGCCTCAGTCTTCACAGACAAGGACAGCAGCCGCACTGCCCAAGACGCAGATTGCAAAGGAGAGGATTGGGAAAACGGAGCACCGCCCACTGTAGATGAAGATCAAGTGAGAGACCACCTGAGGAACCTGAAGGTGCACAAGTCCATGGGACCTGATGAGATACATCCGCGGGTCCTGAGGGAACTGGCAGATCAAGTCGCGAAGCCACTAGCCATCATATTTGAGAAGTCGTGGCAGTCTGGCGAGGTTCCTGCCGACTGGAAAAAGGGGAAACATAACCCCTATTTTCAAAAAGGGAAACAAGGAAGACCCGGGGAACTACAGGCCAGTCAGTCTCACCTCTGTGCCTGGCAAGATCATGGAGCAGATCCTCCTGGAAACTCTGCTGAGGCACACAGAAAACAAGGAGGTGATTGGCGACAGCCAACATGGCTTCACCAAGGGCAAGTCATGCCTGACAAATTTGGTGGCCTTCTACGAAGGGGTTACAGCGGCAGTGGACAAGGGAAGATCTGCTGATGTCATCTACCTGGACTTGTGCAAAGCGTTTGACACTGTCCCACACGATATCCTGGTCTCTAAATTGAAGAGACATGGATTCGACAAATGGACCACTCGGTGGATAAAGAACTGGCTGGACGGTCGCACTCAAAGGGTTGCGGTCAACGGCTCGGTGTCCAAGTGGAGAGCAGTGACGAGTGGCGTTCCTCAGGGGTCGGTACTGGGACCCGTACTGTTCAACATCTTTGTTAGCGACATGGACAGTGGGGTAGAGTGCACCCTCAGCAAGTTTGCTGATGATACCAAGCTGTTTGGCGAGGCAGACACGCTGGAGGGGAATGATGCCATCCAGAGGGACCTGGACAGGCTGGAGAGGTGGGCCCAAGCCAACTTCATGCAGTTCAACAAGGCCAAGTGCAAGGTCCTACATCTGGGTCGGGGCAATCCCAAGCACAAATACAGGCTCGGCGGAGAATGGCTGGAGAGCAGCCCTGAGGAGAAGGACCTGGGGGTGATGATTGATGAGAAGCTCGACATGAGCAAGCAGTGTGCGATCGCAGCCCAGAAGGCCAACCGTATCCTGGGCTGCATCAAAAGAAGTGTGGCCAGCAGGTCAAGGGAGGTGATTCTGCCCCTCTACTCCGCTCTCGTGAGACCCCACCTGGAGTACTGCATCCAGCTCTGGAGTCCCCAACATAAGAAGGACATGGACCTGCTGGAGCGCGTCCAGAGGAGAGCCACGAGGATGATCAGAGGGCTGGAGCACCTCTCCTATGAGGAGAGGCTGAGAGAGTTGGGGCTGTTCAGCCTGGAGAAGAGAAGGCTCCGGGGAGATCTTATTGCGGCCTTCCAGTACCTAAAGGGGGCCTACAGGAGAGCTGGGGAAGGACTTTTTACTAGGGCATGTAGTGATAGGACGAGGGGGAACGGCTTTAAGCTGGAAGAGGGCAGGTTTAGATTAAACATTAGGAAGAAGTTTTTTCACTTTAAGGGTGGTGAGGCACTGGAACAGGTTGCCCAGAGAGGTTGTTGAAGCCCCATCCCTGGAGGTGTTCAAGGCCAGGCTGGACGTGGCCTTGGGCAACCTGGTCTAGTGAGAGGTATCCCTGCCTGTGGCAGGGGGGTTGGAACTCGATGATCTTCAAGGTCCCTTCCAACCTAAACCATTCTATGATTCTTTTCACCCTCCCTTCAAATATTTATATACATTGATAAGATCCCCTGTGAGCCTTCTCTTCTCTAGGCTGAACAGTCCAAGCTCTCTCAGCCTTTCCTCATAGGAGAGATGTTCCAGTCCCTTCATTATCTTCGTGGCCCTGTGCTGGACTCTCTCCAGAATGTCCATTTCTCTCTTATACTAGGGGAGCCCAGAAATGGAAACAGGACTCCATGCGTCGCCTCACCAGTGCTGAGAGGAGGGGAAGTGTCGGAGTGGGATCGGACCCGGAGTAACGACACAGTCTCAATGTGAGTATGATCGTTCTCGTTTATTGAGTACTTTAGCAGAGTATATATAGGCTCGCAGCAAAAGCATGCATAGTCAACAACGCTGTGATTGTTCCAGCTCCCTTGTTCACACGCAACACCCCTCAACCCGATTGGCTAAGGCCCTCTGTTCACGCGCCTCTGTTTAACTCTTCTCCCGGGTTTGGTGATGTCACCTTTCTTGTTTACTTAGATCTTTTCTCCCTCACTCTGGGTGCTTAGTTCAAACCCTGGGTTGCTCAACAGAACCAAACCATGCCCTTTTTCATTTAGGAATGTCTCCACAGGGAAGGATCACCTCCCTCGACCTGCTGGCAATGCTTTGCCTAATGCAGCCCAGGATACCATTGGCCCTTGCTGCAAGGGCACATTGCTGGCTCCTGTTCAACTTGGTGTCCACCAGGACCACCAGGTCCCTCTCTGCCAGGCTGCTTTCCAGCTGGGTGGCCCTGAGCATATACTGAGGCATGAGGTTGTTCCTCCCCAGGTGCAGGACTTGGCACTTCCCCTTGGTGAACTGCATGAGGTTCCTGTCAGCCCATTTCTTCAGTCTGTACAAGTCCCTCTGGGTCGCAGCACAGGCCTCTGGCATGTCAGCTGCTCCTCCCAGTTTTGGTGTCATCAGCAAACTTGCTGAGGGTACACTCTGCCCCAGCATCCAGATGATTAATAAAGATGTTAAACAGGATTGGACCCAGTATTGACCCCTGGGGTACACCACTAGTTACTAGCCTCCAACTGAACTTCCTTTTGTCATCTATGTACTCGTAGAAGATCATATTTATATAATATATATCAAAAGAAAACTTAACCAAACCCTAAACAATAGGACCTCTGTCCTTCTTCACAGATCTGAGGAAGGTGGACGTAGAGGAGACCAGAATGGGGAGAGTAGTTTGAAACTACAGGTCCTCCACTGAGTATCATCAGGCTGGTTCTGACATCATGGCCTTCTGCTAGCTTACAGTCAGATGTCACCCAAGCACGAAGGTCTCCCTACCTCTGTTAATGGAGAAAAGTGGCCAGTAAATGGTACTTTAAATTATAATACTCTGTTACAATTAATTTTGGTTTTGAGAAGAGAGGGAAAAATGGGATGAAGTGTTGTATGCAGATATGTTCTTTACATTAAGGCATCACCCAGAATGGCAGAGAAAATGTGGTATAAACTTGGCACCTAGTGACCCTTTTGTTCTGGCTCTGGAAACAGAGAAAGGTAAAACTTTGAAAAGATGCTGTTCTGCTTGCAGTATAGGACAGAGGTGTCTAAAGGATTGTGAACAAGGAGAGGATGACGTTGAATTATTTGTAGCCCCCGAACAGCGCTTGAGACCCCGAAACAATGAACGTGATGAATTCGGAACAGACAGTAGAGGGCATGGTCAGCAAGGAAACGGGTCGGTATTAGCAGCAGAAGGATCAGATGATGGGTCTGAGAGGGGTATTGCAGGGACAACTCTGGTGGCGGAGAGAACTCGCGGTCAGCAGAGAGCTGTGTTACAAGCCCCGTTGCGAGAAGCAGTTGGGAATGATGGTCCGGTTGTAGTGAAGGTGCCTTTTTCAATCACGGACTTAAATAACTGGAAAATAGCTGCTGGTAGCTATCGGGATGATCCCGATCGGGTGGCTAGTGCTTTTGAAATGATGATTAGAACTCAGGATCCAGACTGGAAAGACATTGAAGCTATCTTGCAAGTGGTGTTTGACAGTACAGAAAGAGAAATGATCCGTAAAGCTGCAAGAACTCAGATCGAGGCACAGATAACAGCAGGGGCATTGCAAGGGCGGTTAGAATATCACTTTCCTTCAAGTGGATCCCGGCTGGGACCCTAATGATAATGGAGATAAATTGTTGTTAACTCAATATCAAAAGTGGGTTTTGTTTGGTATAAGAAATGCTATACCAAAAGCAATAAATTGGTCAAAATTATATGAAATCAAGCAAGATAGAAAGGAATCTCCAACTGATTTTCTAAATAAATTAAAGGAGGCTGCCCAGAAATATACAACCCTTGATCCCGAGTCAGAAGGGAAAAGTCAGCTAGCAACTTTGTTTACCGGGCAGTCCACTGATGATATTCGGAGAAAGTTGCAAAAGCTACAGGGAGCTGATGCCAGAGACTTGGGAAAATTGTTGGATGTAACTTGGGTGACCTATAGGAATAGGGATCAGCAGAAAGAAAAAAGGAACGCTAGGTTGATTGCTGTGTTGGAAGGGGCCTGTGGTCCTCACAGGGAAACCAGAGGCGGATTTAGAGGAGGTTATCGAGGAAGAGGACGTAGCAGAGGATTCCCAAAATCCCTG
Source organism: Pluvialis apricaria (assembly GCA_017639485.1). Taxonomy (NCBI): domain Eukaryota; kingdom Metazoa; phylum Chordata; class Aves; order Charadriiformes; family Charadriidae; genus Pluvialis; species Pluvialis apricaria. The sequence continues at coordinate 8,109,118 of CM030043.1, read as the reverse complement.
GTAGGAGAAACTCAGTGTGCTTATTGCAAGAAGGAGGGGCATTGGAAACGAGAATGCCCATCTTTGCAGAGACCTGGGGAGCCAGAAACTCCCATGCTAGCCGTAGAGGCTAGGGACTGAAGGGGACTGGAGGAATCTCCCCCAGCAGAGCCTCTGGTTAAAATTAAGCTGGGGGAAGATGAAACAGAGATAGAATGTTTAGTTGACACGGGGGCAACCTATTCAGTACTAAATACAAGGAGACATGAACTAGGATATGACACTGTACGAATCATTGGTGCGACAGGAAAGTTGGAGACACGGCCCTTCTTTAAACCTTTGAGATTTAAAATTGGAAAACAATGGGTAACGCGTCAGTTTTTGTATTTGCCAGGTGCACCAAAACCTTTAATAGGCTGAGACTTATTAGAAAAATTAGAAGCTGAAATAAAATTTTAAAATGTAGAAGTAGAAGTACTAATGCCTGAATCTAAATTTGTCCAAGCTTCAATATTGTTATTGCAGGAAATTGAGTGGATGGAAAAGAAAAATCCCACCCGAGGTTGAAGATGCAGTGATTCCCATTGCTTGGGCAGGAGAAATACCAGGAAAATCAAAAAGAGCTGAATCTGTAAGGATAGACCTTAAACCAGGATCAGTACTGGTAAGGTTGAAACAATATCCCTTAAAACTAGAAGCCAAAATTGGGCTAGTGCCTATTATACAGAAGTTTTTTAAAATATGTGTTGTTGAAAGAATGTGAATCTAAGTATAATACTCCAGTTCTACCCGTTAAAAAGGCTGATGGGAAATCTTATAGGTTAGTACAGGATCTGAGAGCAGTGAATCAAATTGTACAGAATATTCACCCTGTAGTAGTAAATCCGTATACACTCCTAACTGCTCTCACCAAAGAACAGGGGTGGTTTACAGTTTTAGATTTAAAAGATGCCTTTTTCTGCATCCCACTTGATTCTGAAAATCAGGAATTATTTGCCTTTGAGTGGGAAAACCCTGAGACAGGAAGGAAGACTCAATGTACTTGGACAGTACTACCGCAAGGGTTTAAAAATAGTCCAGCGATCTTCAGAAATCAACTAGCAAAAGAATTAGAACTGTGGAGACAAGACAACAAAAATGGGATAATGCTATAGTATGTTGACGATATACTGGTAGCTGGAAACTCCCGGAAGGAATGCTTGGAATTGACAATCAGCTTATTAAATTTCTTTGGAATCAGTGGTTATCGAGTGTCGAAGGAGAAAGCTCAAATTGCACAAGAAACTGTAACATATTTGGGTTTTGAAATTCTGAAAGGACAGAGACAGTTAAGTAATGAGAGAAAAAAAGCTATTTGCCAGCTTCCAGAACCCCAAAACATCCATGAACTGAGAACCTTTTTAGGAATGGTGGGATGGTGTCACCTGTGGATTGCAAATTATGGACCGATGGTGAAACCTTTGTATGAATTATTAAAATCATCGAAAGGTCCCCTACAATGGACAGATGGAAGTCAGAATGCACACATTCAACTTAAAAGGGCCTTGATGAAAGCCCCAGCTTTAGGGCTGCCTAACTTGGAAAAGCCTTTTGAACTATTCACCTATGAAAGGCAGGCTGCAGCCCTCGGGGTCCTAACCCAACGCTTGGGGGAATATAAACAAGCAGCAGCATATTTTTCCAAGCAACTGGATTGACATTGGTTGTCTCCTACTAGAATATTAAAATATCAAGTAGTACTAATAGAACCAGATGATGTGACCCTAAAGACTACTGCTGTGGTTAACCCTGCCATGTTCCTTTCAGCTCAACAAGAAGGCGTCAAACCTGAACATGACTGCCTGCAGACTATTGAGGAAGTATATTCAAGCAGGCCCGACTTGAAGGACATTCCCTTGCAGAATCTGGATTGGGAACTGTACACAGATGGCAGTAGCTTCATGAAAGAAGGAAAACGAGTATCAGGATATGCAGTTACCCCTGTCGAGATGGTGATAGAGGCACAAGCATTATCCACCAAAACATCGGCCCAAAAGGCTGAATTGATTGCTCTCACCTGAGCTTTACAGTTAAGCAAAGACAAACGTGTAAACATTTGGACTGATTCAAAATATGCCTTTGGAGTAGTGCATGCACATGGAGCTATTTGGAAAAAAAGGGGACTACTGTCTGCACGAGGGACAGAGATAAAACATAAAGAAGAAATTTTGAGTTTGCTAGAAAATATAAAAGCTCCTGCTGCTGTAGCTATTATGCATTGTAAAGCTCACCAATCGGCGAACCACTCAAGGAAAAGGAAATAAATTGGCTGATCTAGCTGCAAAGCTGGCTGCAGAAAAAGGCATAGAGAAAGAAGTACTAGCTATAGTGCCAGAGAAAAGAATTTCTGTCCAGAAAAACCCGATTTATGATAAACAAGATTTAAAATTAATTGAGACCTTAAAAGGAGAGAAACGAGAAAACGGATGGGTAGTTACTCCTTCAGGTCTAGTAGTTGTACCCTATTGCATTATGAATAGCCTAGTGAAGGAAGAACACAACGCCGTGCATTGGGGAACAGAAAACTTGTTAAAGCATTTACAAAAGTCAGTTATTAGCAGGAACATGGTAGAAACCATTAGATCAGTCACAGAAAGATGTGAAATATGTCGTAGGAACAATCCAAAAACACAGAATAAGATACAATTTGGAAAAATTGCTGAGGGACAGGCACCTGGAGAGTATTGGCAAATAGATTTCACAGAATTACCAAGAAAAGGAGGGTTAAAGTATTTGCTGGTCCTCGTGGATACATATACAGGTTGGCCTGAGGCCTTTCCATGTCACGCCAATAAAGCGAAGGATGTAGTGAAAACATTGTTGAAAGAAATAATTCCCAGATTTGGAATACCTTTAGGAATGTCATCAGATAGAGGTCCACGTTTTATAGCCAAGATAGTTGCTGAAATCAGCAGACTGTTAAGTATTAGTTGGAATTTGCATACACCTTACAGGCCCCAGTCTAGTGGTAAAGTAGAAAGAATGAATTATACCCCAAAACCCAGTTAGGCAAGTTATGTCAAGAGACCTCGATGAACTGGACACAGGCTTTACCTCTAGCTTTGCTGAGAATTAGAGTTCGACCTCGGGGTAGACAACATCTCAGCCCATATGAGTTAACGTATGGACTACCATACCAAACACCCGGACTACCAGGGGAAATGCGCATACAAGGGGAAAGCGATACGAGAAATTACCTAATTGGTCTCGGGAAAGTTTTGCAAGAACTAAACAACTATATAGTCTTGAATAAACCTTTAAGTCTTGATTCCCCAGCACATCCATTCCAGCCTGAAAACTGGGTGTACGTCAAATCCTGGACTTCTGAACCGCTACAAGAGAAGTGGAAAGGACCATTTCAGGTTTTGTTAACTACGTACACAGCAGTCAAGTTAGAAGGAAAAGGACCCTGGATCCACTACTCCAGAATCAAAAAGGCTTCCCCATCGTGGGAGATAAAGACGTTGGGATCAACCAGGATTAAGTTTAAATGCATAGAGGAATCAATATAAAGCTGATGTTTCCGGTATCTTTATTACATTCAATCAATCATGATCGTGAGTCCAGCTTGGCAACCACCTGATTGGGACCAAAATTTCACTTGACACTAATGACACCTCCTGGGGTTTTGAAGAGATTTGGCAAAAATTAACTTCTTGGTTACCAGACTGGACTTGGCTAAAGAGGTTGTTAATCATTTTTATTGTAGCTGTATGTATAATTGCTTGTGTAATGATACAATGCTGTAGTTGCTGCTCTAACCTTTGCTGGAAATACAACAAGCTAATATAATGAGGGTTATAGCTTGCTAGCTACAAACCCTCAAAAGAAAAGGAGGGATTGATACCAAGCTGAAGCACATACGGTTCCCTCCCTAGAGCAATACAGCCAAATTCTGGGATGTTTTACGAGCAGATAGGTCAAACAGGTGCTATGCTTGGGTAGATAAAAGGAAGTTTTGAGACACAGTAGCCCTGAATAGAGTAGATAAGGAGTATATGCTAGAATGAGCTAGTTTTGTGTAATTAAGTGTCATCTAATTAGGCCAAAAGCAAACTGAGCATGCGCGAAGACAGAATTCAATCAGCAGACACAGTGAGGAAGACTATTGACGACCACCAGAGAGCCCTGGAAGACCACCAATAGACATAAATGCGCATGTGTCAAGGACATTTACATATATTAATGAGTTATGGAAATAGTATGAATACGTTAATCATTTATTGGGAATCTAATGAATATGTATATTTTGATTGCATATAATCTTTGTACTTGAGCAAGTGGGTGCGCACACTAGGTGGAGCGATCCCCTGTGCGCCCAGCGCTGCAATAAAGAATGCCTGCTTTCTAAAACTCCAAACTGAGTCTTAGTTATCTTTTTGCCAACTTACGGTAACAGTGCAGGGATCTTTCTGGATCTCAATAAGAAAGCCCTGACAAAAAATGGCTTAATAAAATGGCTGTTTTAATAAGACAGAATAAGAAGAGGATAGCAAGTAAATGTTATGTCCCTTCAGATGCTGAGAACCCCGTGTTTGTGCAGTATCAGACAGAGCCTGGATGGCTTTCCCATGGTATGTTATACAGATTCTGTCCGTGGAGGAAAGATCTTCCTTTTCGGTCAGTCCAGCTGTTATATAATTTTCTTACAAGAAAACAACTATATTCATAAAGGAACTTGTTGCAATTTTAGATAAGGGCAGGGACACACAAGTGACGTAATCGCTGGCACCAAGTGGGAGCTGACTGCGGGCTCCTCTGTTAAAATGAGCTGGCTGAGTTTATATTGCGGCCAAGGGATTTGTGCAGTGCAACACAGGCCCGAAAGCAACGCTGTATGTGCAGTGCAGCACAGCGCAACACAGTACAGACCTGGGCCTACCCCGGTTAACAGTTATGTGGATCATTAACTCCTCAATGTACAGCGGTTTTCCGGTCAGGCTCACTACACCACCCCCAGTCCCTTGGTTGTAGCTTTTGGTTTACATGGGGAGGGGGGAAGACTTACTGAATAATAAGATAGATAATAGTCATTCAAATAGCTGTTAAGGATGTTATGAAAGGGAGAGAGATGCAGACAGAGAAGGGGCAGAGACAGATAGAAAGGAGCGAGAGAGAAAGAAGAGACGGAGAGACACGGAAGACATGGAAAAAGACAGAGAGACACAGAGAGCCAGAGACTGAGAGAGCAACAGAGGGGGGCAGAGAGAGGGAAGGGGAGAGGGACAGGAGAGAGAGAAAGGTAAGCCACCCAGGAGAATGGAACCGTGAGAAAGAGAGAGGCAGAGAAAGAGAGGCAGCTACAGAAAGAGAGAAACAGACACAACAGAGAAAGACGGGGGGGGTGGGGGGTGGGATACAGGGAAAGCAAGAGAAACCTAGAGATGAGAGACACACACAGAAAGGAAAAGGGACAGAGAGAGCAAGACAGATGAGAGAGCAAGACAGATGAGAAAGAGAGGGAGAAACAGAGAGAGGCAGAGAAGCAGAAAGTCAGAGAAGAGACAGGGAGAGAGGCAGAGAGAGAAGCAGAAAGAGATGCAGGCAGGCAGCAAGAGAGGCAGAGCGGCAGACAGGCAGAGAGGAAGAGACAGAGAGGCAGTCAGGCAGAGAGGCAGGCAGGGAGAGAAAGAGGTAGACAGGGAGAGAGGAAAGCAGGCATAGAGGCAGAGGGAGGGGCAGGCAGAGAGTCCGAAAGGCAGGCCAGCACAGAGAGAGGCAGGCTGGCAGACAGGCAGAGACATGCAAGCAGGGAGAGAGAGAGGCAGGCAGGGAAAAGGAGAGGGAAAGAGTAGGCAGAGCGGCAGGCAGGCAGACATAGAGAGAGGTGGTGATACTGTAAAACTCAGTCAAAGAAAACCCTCTTTTTATTCTTTGGGTGAGCTTTGTGCTCCGTCCTGCAGATTCCTTTCATATCAGTCTCATAATTGTGCGCTTAACCTCCTATACCGACTTGTACTCGCCTCCCGCTCCGGCCTTGAGTTACAGTCCATGCTGTCTGAGTTCTTTGCAGTTATCTCTTTTTACATTATTTCCATTCTGTCTGCAATTTAACCATTTCAGCACCTGCCTGAAAACCCAATTTTGTATCAATCCAAGCCTTGCTTCTAACTTTAAAGGATATTGTTTAACTCTTACCGGTGATGATCCTGGCTTAAGATCAACTCTTACTGATTCTGCCCTTTTGGACGTTCCCGGCACTTCTCCAGCCCACACAATAGGAATTACCGCATCCTCCACTCCTTGGGGTATTGTTCTTCCCTTGGGACCTGTGTCCTGTAACACCAAAGCTGCTACTTCAATATATTTAGATTCTGGAATTAAAATTTCAATATCTTCCCTGTTGCACCAATGACATTTATATTCTTATTGCTCAGTTCCCCTTCTAAAGTATTCAAAACAGAATAAGTAGCTCCCGTATCAACCGAAACCTCGATTTCCTCACGTCCCAGCTTTGCTTTAACCAGAGGTTCCTCTGGGAGAAACTCCTCCGGTCCCCTTCAGTCCTCTGCAATTGAGAACAACAGGTTCAGAGGGGTGCCTCGCTTCTGGAGGGGGCAATCACGTTTACAATGCCCCTCCTTCTTACAGTAAGCACATTGATTTTCCCCCAAGCGAGGTCTGGGATTCTGCAACAGAGGAAAGCCCCCCTCTTCCCCGACATCATCCTGGGTATAATTCCCTTCTTTGACCCTCTTTAACCCGAGTATTTTCCTCTAACACCGCTATCAACCTGCTATTTGCCGTTCACCGGTCCCTCATTTCCCACTGCCTGTCGCAGGGGAGCCTGCATAACGTCTCCCTGCTTGCCTCTCGTTCATCCTGCTGTCGGGCTAAAACCTTCTGCTCCTAATACCGACCCATTTCCCTGCTGACCATGCCCTCTACTGTCTGTTCCTAGTATGTCATGTTCATTGTTTCGGGATCCCAAGCGCCGTTCGGGGGCTACCAATAATTCAATGTCATCCTCTCCTTGTTCACAAACCTTAAGACACCTTTGCCCTACACTGCAAGCAGAACAGCATCTTTTCAAAGTTTTACCTTTCTCTTTTTCCAGAGCCAGAACAAAAGGGTCACTAGGTGCCAAGTTTATACCATATTTTCTTTGCCATTCTGGGCGATTCCTTAACTTAAAGAACATATCTGCATATAACACTTCATCCCACTTCTCCTCCCTTCTCAGAAATAACATCAATTGTAACATAGTATTATAATTTAAAGTGCCATTCACAGGCCATTTTCCCCATCTTCCAATTTATACAATGGCCACCATTGATTACAATATTTAATCAGATTTTCTCTTGTTGCAACCCCACCCGGGGGTCCACCGATCTGCTTCCAATGCCTCAAGATACATCCCAAAGGTGATTTCTTTAAAATATCGCCCTTAGGTGGTTCTGTACCCATCTTAATTCCAATAAACAGACCAAAACACAAACAAGACAAACATACAAATAATACGAACTCAAATGGTACGAACTCAAATTTTCAGCCACATTGGGGACTTGAACCCCTTACCAAAACACGGGCGTTCCTCAGACTTTCATCCTGTGGAACTTAACAATTGGGGACTCGAACCCCTTAGGTACCTTATAGCCCAACCCTGCGAGGCTTTCGCCATGTCTTATGGGCAGGCGACCAAATTCCAAAAAAAAAGAATGCCTTTACCTTACCTTTCCCAGGGGCCTGGCCTTGAGCTTTTCGGTCCGGGGATCGGAGGTTCTCCCCAAGAATCCCTCAGTGCCAGCTGGAGGTCCTGCGATCCCATGGATCCATTGAGATTCAGAAGCAGTGCCCCATCTGGGTCACCAAAATGATAACGTAAAACTCAGTCAAAGAAAACCCTATAAGACTTGTTAGAAAGTTTTAGAAGGCAGGCATTCTTTATTGCAGTGCTGGATGCACAGCAGATCGCTCCTCCTAGCGTGCATGCAATATGTTGCTTCAGACAGTTATATACAAAAAGACTGCAGAAGATAAGGGTGGAACTTCTCAAGGCCTTTAGGCCTACTCAAGCTATACATATTCAAAGACTGTAGAAGACAAGAGGAATTTCCCAAGGCCTTTAGGACTAGTGTATCAACATCAGCAGACCCGCCCACTTCAACAACACAGGCTCCTTCACTGCCTGTCCCAGCAAAAGTTACTCCAGCCATGACAACAAGCACCGTCACTACTCCAGCTGCTCCTATAACGAGTACCGCTGCTACTCAAACTCCATCAAAATTGGTACAAGTTGCCCCGGTAGCCAGGAAGCAGAAAAAGAAGTCAGCTCGTTCCCCAGGCACTTGCGACATGGACCAGCTCAAGCCAGACAGCTTGAGAGAGAGTTCTGACAGAGATCCAGGAGAGGGACCTTCTAGAGTAGATCCAGGAGAGGGTCCTTCAAGACCAGACAAAGGAAAGAGACCTTTTAAAACAGATAAAGGAGAGGGTCCTTCCAGAGCAGATCCAGGATGGGGTCCTTCTCGGGAAGCCTCAACACAGGAAGACTCAGATGTAGAGGTAGTTGTTAAATCCTTCTCTATGAAGGATATGAGAAATATGAGGAAGGACTTTAGTCGTCATGAAGGTGAAACACTCATCTCCTGGTTGCTCCGATGCTGAGATAGTGGGGCTGATACCATAGACTTAGATGGCAGAGAAGCTAGGCAGCTGGGAAAACTGACCAGGGATGGAGGTATCGATGAAGGGATTAGGAGAATGACAAGCACTCTCAGTCTCTGGAGGCGACTGATATCAGCCATAAAGCGCAGGTATCCCTTTAAGGATGATATCCAATGCCATCCAAGCAAATGGACCAACATGGAAAAAGGTATTAAGTACCTGAGAGAATTGGCTGTGCGAGAGGTGATTTATAGTGATGGGCAAGTGATTATAGACCCTGATGAAATTCCATGCAAATGATCTATGCTGAAAAAGTTTGTACAAAGTGCACCATCAACATATTCCCACACATTGTCAACAATGGTCTGGGGAGGATCTGATACTGACACACCAACTGTAAGTGAAGTGGTTAACAAGGTAGGACAGTATGAAGACAGTCTCTCTCATCCCTTCACTGTGGAAGCTGTGGAAAAGCTGGCTGAGAAAACCGAGAAAATGGCTGTGAACACTGAGAAAATTATAGAGAAAATTGAGCAAATGCCCAAGAAAATAGTTGAGCACACTGATAAACTGTTTGATAAACTATCCAGGATGGAGGAAAGATCCCATTCTTCCCCTGCACAGACCCGTGTTGCAGCTGCCAAGAAAAAACACCCTCCTACTCAAGAGAAGAAACACCCTCTGACTCAATACAAATCAAATCCACTCCGAGATTTCCTGTGTCTGTGCCTCTGCAGCTATGGAGAGGACATGAGGAAGTGGGATGGAGAACCTATCCCAGCCCTACAGGCACGGGTGCTTCAGTCGCAAAGTAAAGCAGATAGAAGAAAGAATTCTTACACGAGGATGGCTGCTCTGACCTATAGTGGGCGATCCTACGGAACAGGTAGGAACTCATCTGGTAATCGTAGGTACTATGCTCAATGTTAGAGGTGCCCTGCCTCCAGCCAGGAGGAGGAGAGGGACAACCGAATTTATTGAACTGTGTGGATTAGATGGCCTGGTACATTAGAGCCACAGAAGTATAAAGCCCTAGTGGACACTGGTGCACAGTGTACCCTATTGCCATCAAATCATAAAGGGGCAGAATCTGTCACTATTTCTGGAGTGACAGGCGGATCTCAAGAACTGACTGTATTAGAGGCTGAAGTGAGTTTAACTGGGAATAAATGGGAGAAACACCCCATTGTGACTGGCCCAGATGCTCCGTGCATCCTTGGCATAGACTACCTTAAGAGAGGGTATTTCAAAGACCCAAAAGGGTATCGGTGGGCTTTTGGTATAGCAGCTATAGAGACTGAGGATGTTACACGGCTGTCTACCTTACCTGATCTTTCAGATGACCCTTCTGTTGTGGGACTGCTGAGGGTTAATGATCAGCAGGTGCCAATTGCTACTGCCACGGTGCATCGATGACAGTATCGCACCAACCGAGACTCCCTGATTCCCATCCATAACCTGATTCGGCAGCTAGAGAGCCAAGCGGAGTGATCAGCAAGACTCGCTCACCCTTTAACAGCCCTATATGGCCAGTGTGAAAGTCTGATGGGGACTGGAGACTAACAGTAGACTACCGTGGCCTGAATGAAGTCACACCACCACTGAGTGCTGCTGTGCCAGACATGCTAGAACTTCAGTATGAACTGGAGTCAAAGGCAGCCAAATGGTATGCTACAATTGACATTGCTAATGCCTTTTTCTCTATTCCTTTGGCAGCAGAATGCAGGCCACAGTTTGCTTTCACGTGGAGGGGTGTCCAGTACACCTGGAATCAACTGCCCCAGGGGTGGAAACACAGCCCTACTGTTTGCCATGGACTGGTCCAGACTGCACTGGAACAGAGTAGAGCTCCAGAACACCTGCAATACATCGGTGACATCATTGTATGGGATAATACAGCAGAAGAAGTTTTCAAGACAGGTAAGAAAATCATTAAGACTCTTCTGAAAGCAGGTTTTGCTATAAAAAGAGGTAAGGTTAAGGGACCTGCACAAGAGATCCAGTTCTTGGGAATTAAGTGGCAAGATGGGCGTCACCAGATCCCAATGGACGTGATTAACAAAATAACATCTATGTCCCCACCTACTAACAAAAAGGAAACACAAGCACTTCTAGGTGTTGTGGGTTTCTGGAGAATGCATATTCCAGGTTATAGCCAGATTGTGAAACCTCTCTATGAAGTGACTCGAAAGAAAAATGAGTTTATGTGGGGCCCTGAGCAACGACAAGCCTTTGAGCAAATTAAACAAGAGATTGTGCATGCAGTAGCCCTTGGACCATTCCAAACAGGACAGGACATTAAAAATGTGCTCTACACCGCAGCCGGGGACAATGGCCCTACCTGGAGCCTTTGGCAGAAAGCACCAGGGGAGACTCGAGGTCGACCCCTGGGATTCTGGAGTCGAGGGTATAAAGGCTCCGAGGCCAACTATACTCCAACTGAGAAAGAAATCTTGGCAGCATATGAAGGAGTTAGAGATGCTTCAGAAGTAATTGGTACTGAAGCAAAGCTCCTTCTGGCGCCCCGATTACCAGTACTGGGCTGGATGTTCAAGGGTAAAGTTCCTTCTACTCATCATGCCACCGATGCTACCTGGAGTAAATGGGTTGCCTTAATCACACAGCAAGCTCGAATAGGAAACCCAAATCATCCAGGAATCGTAGAAGTGATCACAAATTGGCCCAAAGGCAAAGACTTTGGGATGCCACCAGAGGAGGTGGTTACAGGTGCTGAGGAAGCTCCACCATATAATGAACTCTCAGATAATGAGAAACAGTATGCTCTGTTTACTGATGGATCTTGTCGTACTGTAGGAAAGCATCGAAGGTGGAAAGCTGCTGTGTGGAGTCCTACACGACGAGTCGCAGAAGCTGCTGAAGGAGAAGGTGAATCAAGTCAATTTGCAGAGGTAAAAGCCATCCAGCTGGCATTAGATGTTGCTGAACAAGAAAAGTGGCCAATACTCTATCTCTATACCGACTCATGGATGGTGGCAAATGCTCTGTGGGGGTGGTTAAAGCAGTGGAAGCAGAGCAACTGGCAGCGCAGAGGTAAGCCCATCTGGGCTGCTGAACTATGGCAAGACATTGCTGACTGCTACAGAGAACTCCCACTCCTCTCCCTGATCAGCTGAACAGGGTAGCTTAAAGGAAAGGGGACAATGGCAATATGTTCCTGCCCGACGCAACAGGCGCCGCAGGCACATCAGCCTGCCAAATACTACACCTTCTGAGGTCCCATTGCAGAACAAATACAGTGCTCTGCAAGAGGAACCGAGCAACAGTGAGGATGATAATCCTCCCAGTTTGGAGGCGTCATCGAGGCCTCGTCAGACCACCCCCCGAATTAAAACTGCCTCAGCAAAAACCAAAAGACGGGTCATTGTAATAGGTGACTCAGTTCTGAAGGGCACGGAAGGCCCGATTTGTAGACCAGACCCACTATATAGGGAGGTTTGCTGCCTCCCTGGGGCCCGAGTTGATGATGTTAAGAAGAAGCTTCCTTCCCTGGTGCGACAATCAGATTATTACCCCCTTTTAGTTTTTCAGGTAGAAAGTGACGACACGGCAAGGAGAACGCTGAGGGCAATGAAGAAAGACTTCAGGGCCTTGGGACGACTGGTTAAGGGATCGGGAGCACAAGTCTTGTTCTCCTCTATCCCTCCAGCTGCAGGGAATGATGAGGGGGTAAACAGGAAAGACCAGCAGGTCAATGACTGGCTCCAAGCCTGGTGCTACCAGCAAGGTTTTGGGTTCTTTGATCATGGCCTGATTTACAGAACACCAGGCCTGCTGGTAGCAGATGGGAAAAGCCTATCTCACAGGGGGAAAAGGGTTCTAGGACTAGAGTTAGCAGGGCTTATTGAGAAAGCTTTAAACTAGATTGGAAGGGGGATGGGGATGTAACTGGGCTCACCAGAGAGGCACCTGAGTGTAGCAGCTCAGCAGTTGTGGGGCAGGATGTTGGAACTGTTAAGAATCAGAAGGCCCACCACCCCTCAAGGGCTACACACTCATTGGCCTCTCTGAAATGCCTGTACACTAATGCACGCAGCATGGGGAACAAGCAAGAGGAGTCAGAGATCCGTGTGTGGCCACAGGGCCATGATCTCATTGCAATTACTGAGACATGGTGGGATAGTTCACCTGACTGGAATGCTGTCATGGAGGGCTATGTTCTCTTTAGGAAAGATAGGCCAGTGAGGCGAGGTGGGGGAGTTGCTCTTTATGTGAGAGAGCAACTGGAATGTATTGAGCTCTCCCTGGGGGCTGATGATGAGCAAGTTGAGAGCTTGTGGGTAAGGATCAAGAGGCAGGGTAACATGAGAGACACTGTTGTGGGTGTTTATTACAGGCCACCTGATCAGGATGGGGAAGTTGATGAGGCCTTCTACAGACAGGTGAGAATCGCCTCACAATCACAGGCCTTGGTTCTCATGGGGGACTTCAATCACCCTGATATCTGCTGGGAAGGCTACACTGCTAGGTATGTACAGCCCAGGAGGTTCCTCCAGTGCATTGATGGTAACTTCTTGACTCAGGTGGTGGAAGAGCCCACAAGGAGAGGTGTACTACTGGATCTAGTATTGACAAACAAAGAGGGACTGGTGGATGATGTTAAGGTTGGGGGCAGACTTGGCTGCAGTGATCATGAGAAGGCAGAGTTCAGGATTAAGTGCAGTCTGCACAAAATGACAAGTAGGGTTGAAACCTTAGACTCCCGGAGGGCTAACTTTGATCTCTTCAAGAAATTGCTGGGAGAAATTCCATGGGAGAGGGCTCTAGAGGGTAAGGCAGCTCAAGAGAGCTGGCTGGTATTCAAGCACCACCTCCTCCAAGCTCAGGGTAGGTGCATCCTGAATAGCAAGAAATCAGGCAAGGGAAGCAGGAGACCTGCATGGCTGAGCAGGGATCTTCTGAAAAAGCTCAGGTGGAAGAAGGGAGTTTACAGGATGTGGAAGAAGGGGCTGATGACTTGGGAAGAGTATAAGAATGCTGTCAGGGTATGCAGGGATGAAACAAGGAAAGCCAAGGCAGCCTTGGAATTGAACCTGGTGAGGGATATCAAGACCAATAGGAAGGATTTCTTTAAGTATATAGGAGGCAAAAGGAAAACCAGGGAAAATGTGGGCCCGCTCGTGAACGAGACGGGTGCTGTGGTGACAGATGATGCGGAGAAGGCAGAGTTGCTGAATGCCTTCTTTGCTTCTGTCTTCATTGCTCGGGCCAGCTCTCGGGAGTCCTAGACTTTGTGGGTAACAGAGAAAGTCTGGAGGAAGCATGGCTTTCCCCTGGTCAAAGAAGAATAAGTTAGGGATCAGTTACATAAGCTGGATATTCACAAGTCCATGGTGCCTGATGGGATGCACCTGTGAGTGCTGAGGGAGCTGGCTGAAGTCATTGCTGGGCTGCTCTCCATCATCTTTGAAAGGTCCTGGAGAACAGGGGAGGTGCCTGAGGACTGGAGGAAAGGCAATGTCACTCCAGTCTTCAAAAAGGGCAAGAAGGGGGACCTGGGAAACTACAGGCCAGTCAGCCTCACCTCCATCCCTGGAAAGATGATGGAACAGCTCATTCTGGGCATCATCTCCAAGCATCTGGAGGAAAAGAAGGTTATCAGAAGTAGTCAACATGGATTCACCAAGGGGAAGTCATGTCTGACTAATCTGATAGCCTTCTACGATGGCGTGACTGGATAGGTGGATGAGGGGAGGGCCGTGGATGTTGTCTCCCTTGACTTCAGCAAGGCTTTCGACACTGCCTCCCACATCATCCTCACAGGCAAGCTTAGGAAGTGTGGGTTAGATGAATGGACAGTGGGGTGGATTGAATAGTGGCTGACAGATAGAGCTCAGAGGGTTGTGGTTAGTGGTGCAGAGTACAGTTGGAGGCCAGTAACAAGTGGTGTCCCTCAGGGGTCAGTGCTGGGTCCAGTCCTGTTCAATATATTCATCCATGACCTGGATGAAGGGATAGAGTGTACCCTCAGCAAGTTTGCTGATGACACAAAACTGGGAGGGGTGGCTGACGCGCCAGAAGGCTGTGCTGCCATACAGCGTGACCTGGACAGGCTGGAGAGTTGGGCAGAAAAAAACCTGATGAGGTTCAATAAAGGCAAGTGTAGGGTACTGCATCTGGGGAGGAATAACCCCATGCATCAGTACAGGTTGGGGGCTGACCTCCTGGAGAGCAGCTCTGTGGAAAGGGACCTGGGAGTCCTGGTGGACAACAGGATGTCCATGAGCCAGCAATGTGCCCTGGTGGCCAAGAAGGCCAATGGCATCCTGGGGTGCATCAAGAAGAGTGTGGCCAGCAGGTCGAGGGAGGTCATCCTCCCCCTCTACTCTGCCCTGGTGAGGCCGCAGCTGGAGTCCTGTGTCCAGTTCTGGGCTCCCCGGTTCAAGAAGGACAGGGAACTGCTGGAGAGAGTCCAGCAAAGGGCTACCAAGATGATTAGGGGATTGGAACATCTTTCTTATGAGGCTCAGGGACTTGGGGCTTTTTAGTCTAGAGAAAAGAAGACTGAGAGGGGATCTTATCAATACTTATAAATACTTAAGGGGAGGGTGCCACGTAGATGAGAAGAGTCTTTTTTCAGTGGTGCCCAGTGATAGGACTAGAGGTAATGGGCACAAACTTGAGCACAGGAAGTTCCATCTTAACATGAGGAGGAACTTCTTTACTCTGAGGGTGGCAGAGCACTGGAACAGGCTGCCCAGAGAGGTTGTGGAGTCTCCCACTCTGGAGACATTCAAAACCCGCCTGGATGCCTGCCGCGATTGAGAGATGGGACACAGCTTGATGCAAGCAAGATGTCATTTTATTAAGATCCTTTACACTCTTTTATACAGATCAGAAGGCAAATTAGAAGACAGCTTTTCTTCAGCTGAGTGGTTAATTCTTTATACTAGACACTTACTGATGAGTTAATACAAATGCTAACACTAACATATTATTCTAAGCTTATCTCAAGCCAAACAATAGTTTCTGCTTTCAAAATAACTCTCTTATTCTTAGACAAAGCAAGCACTCTCTGTTCCTTCTAAGCAAGACTGCTATCCTGTTTTCCCCAGGGCTTGTGACCAACAAGTTCCAAAATGTCCTCCTTTATCAGTTGAGCATTACTGGAGGTTTTGCTAAGACCAGTCGAGCCCTGAGCTACAGATGCCGTCCTGTGCAACCTGCTGTAGGTGACCCTGCTGTGGCAGGGGGGGTTGGACTAGATGATCTCCAGAGGTCCCTTCCAACCCTGACTATTGTGTGATTCTGTGAGACCACCTGAGGAACCTGAACATACACTAGTCAATGGGACCTGACGAGATGTATCCCAGAGTCCTGAGGGAATTGGCTGATGTAGTTGCCAAGCCACTCTCCATGATATTTGAAAAGTGATGGCAGTAAGGCAAAGTCCCCAGTGACTGGAAAAAGGGAAACATTGCGCTAATTTTAAAAAAGGGTAAAAAGGAAGACTTTGGGAACTACCGACCAGTCAGGTTCCTGACTTTTTACAAGGGCCTGTATGTATGTATGTATGTATGACAGCACAAGAAGCAACGGTTTTAAAATGAACGAGGGTAGATTTAGATTAGATATAAGGAAGAAATTTTTTACGATGAGAGTGGTGAGACACTGGAACAGGTTGCCCAGAGAAGTTGTGGATGCCTCATCATTGGACGTGATCAAGGTCAGGTTGTATGGGGCTTTGAGCAACCTGATCTAGTGAAAGATCTCTCTGCCCATGGCAGGGGGTTTGGACTAGTTGGTCCTTAAAGGTCCTTTCCGTCCCAAACCATTCTATGGTTCTATGACATTGAAAATTAAACTTAAAAATAGTTAAATGAATTTAAGTCATGGTATAATTAAATCTTCCATTATCATCCTATATACAATTAAGGAATTGCCCTAGGAATACTGGTGCAAGATCTAGGCCCATATCGGCGAGGAGTTGCTACTTCTCCAAGCAATTGGGTACAACTGCAAAGGGTTGGCCTGGATGCTTGCGAGCGGTCGCGGCCATAGTACTAAACATCCAGGAAGCCCGAAAATTCACCCTGGGCCAGAAAATGACTGTGTTACTGTCCCATACAGTATCTGCAGTACTGGAAGCGAAAGGAGGACACTGGCTTTCCCCACAGAGATTCTTGAAATATCAGGCTATAATGCTAGAACAAGATGATGTGGAAATTGTAATCACTAACATTGTCAATCCAGCCTCTTTCCTCAGTGGGAATACGGGAGAACCAGTGCATCATGATTGTCTGGAGACCATCGAAGCAACATATTCGAGCCTTTCGGACCTGAAAGACAGTCCTATGGAAAACACGGAAAACTGGTTCACGGATGGAAGCAGCTATGTCCTAAGTGGTAGAAAGTATGCTGGATATGCCATTACCACCAGTCAAGAAATAACAGAGTCAGGGCCTTTGCCCATGAATACCTCTGCACAGAAGGCAGAGATAATTGCTCTGACCCGCACCTTGGAATTAGCCCAAGGCAAAGCTGTGAATATCTATACAGACTCGAAATATGCCTTTGGAGTCGTACATGCGCATGGAGCTATCTGGAAGGAGAGAGGATTAGTGAATTCACAGGGCAAAAGAATCAAGCATGCAGAGGAGATCCTGAAACTGCTGGAGGCAGTCCAACTCCCTGAGAAAGTGGCGATCATGCACATTAAGGCTCACCAGAAAGTAAACTCGGAGTTGGAAAGCGGAAATGAGCTGGCGGACAGAGAGGCAAAGCAGGTAGCCAAAACAAAGGTAAAAACAGAAGGGGCTCTGGTCCCTGATGGGCGAATC
This sequence comes from Pluvialis apricaria, assembly GCA_017639485.1. Classification (NCBI taxonomy): domain Eukaryota; kingdom Metazoa; phylum Chordata; class Aves; order Charadriiformes; family Charadriidae; genus Pluvialis; species Pluvialis apricaria. Next base: position 8,091,695 of record CM030043.1, on the reverse strand, counting down.
TCCCTAGAAGGTAAGCCAGAATATACCAAGGAAGATCAGAAGCTTATCACAGATTTAGAAGGGTCATATAATAAAGAGGGGTGGGCTCACACCCCACAAGGGAAACTAATCGTTCCCTCCTATCTAACATGGTCTCTGGTAAGAGAAGAACACAGAAAGAGGCATTGGGGGGCAGAGGCCTTATATAACACCTAATTAAAGAGATCGTAGCTAGAAATTTATATACCACTGTGAGACAAGTGACTCAGCAGTGTGAGCTTTGCCTCCAGACTAATCCTAAGAATCCTCCAAACCAGACATAGGCCAAATTGGGAGAGGCAACGGGCCTGGGCAACAATGGCAAATTGACTTCACAGAACTCCCAAGAAAAGGGGGGTATCGATACTTATTGGTATTAACTGATACCTTTTCAGGTTGGCCAGAAGCATTCCCTACCAGGACAGCCAAGGCTTGGGAGGTAACCAAAACATTAATACAAGAGATAATACCACGCTTTGGGGTTCCGGCAACCATATCATCTGATAGAGGGCCGCATTTCATCTCGAGAGTAGTACAACAAATTAGCCGCCATTTGGGAATAGATTGGCAGCTTCATACCCCATATCGCCCTCAGTCAAGTGGCCAAGTAGAAAAAATGAACTACCTAATCAAACAGCAGATTGTGAAATTGGGACAGGAAACTAACTTGGCCTGGCCTCAGTCTCTTCCCTTGGCTCTTTTGCGCATACCAACTAGGCCAAGAGCAAAAGAAAGACTGAGCCCTTTTGAAATCTTGTATGGACGACCTTATGGAATACAGAAAGGGATGTCCACACAAGCTGGGGATGAAATCATGACCTCCTATATGGTGGCATTAGGCAAACAACTCAGCAAAGTTGAGAAACATGTGGTTGGAACTCGAAGTAGGGGTTTGGATGGGCCTGTACATAACATACAACCTGGAGACTATGTGTATATGAAGTCTCTTACAGAAAAGGCTCTGGAGCCGCAGTGGGAAGGACCATTCCAAGTACTCCTCACATCCTTCACAGCAATCAGAATCAAGGAACAGAATGCCTGGATACATCACACCAGGGTGAAGAAAGCACCACGAAGGGTTTGGACTTCCGAAATTCAGGGACCTTTGAAACTTAGACTACGAAGGTAGAATGTGGACCACGATTTGTTTGTATTTTGTCTATCTACACATAATTAGCGTGGTTGCTTGGCAAAGAAATTCTTATGTTCAATTAACACAAAATATTACTCAGATCATAAACAAGACCAGTTGTTGCGTTTGTACTCAAATGCCAAGAGATTCTAGTCATGGGACACCTTTGATAGGCGTTCCACTGCCATTAAGTGTTCCTTGGACAAATTTTAGTTACTGGACTAACACCACTCTTAGGAAGGATTCCCCAGCCAAATGGGGCCAAAAACTAGAAATTAAAACCATAACAGCCATCATTACTGGAGATCGTTGCCTGGTAGGCTCAGGGAAAGGTACGTCCATTGGAGAATATTTAAATTGTAATAGGTCCGTCTCACTGAACATAACTAATATTGATTCAGCCTTCCGGCTGCTAAATTATACTGGCCTTCCAGTACCACTCGGAACAGGGTGGTATTGGTTGTGCGGCACCACAGCTTGGAAGGTTTTACCTCTGGGGTGGCAGGGAGCATGTACTTTAGGTGCCTTAATTCCTAATATTACTATCATAGATAAAGCGACACAGAGTCCTAGGAAAAAGCGAAGTACCACTCTAAACAGAGATCGAAGAACAAGCAACCCTTTGATAGAGAGACCAACTGCTTTCCACAGCTTTGCCCGATGGTTCATTCCATGGTTAGGTGTGAGTGAACTAGAAAAAGCAATAGTGAACATCTCAGCTGTAGTAGAGAACATCGAGAAAAAGACTATAGACGCCATCATAACTATACAAGAAGAAACTTCTAGTTTGTCACAAGTAGTACTACAAAATCGTATGGCCCTAGATTTATTGTTAGCCTCACAGGGAGGAGTATGCACAATACTTAATACCAGCTGTTGTATGTATGTAGATCAGAGCGGACGGGTTACTACAGACTTGCAGGAAATCCGGGACCAAACGAAAATCTTACATAAAGTGAGCGAAGATGATACCTCGTGGGGGTTTTTCGAGTTTTGGAAAAAACTAACCTCTTGGCTACCAAACCTAATATGGCTGAAACAATTATTTGTTATAATGATTATACTTGTGATTTTGTTTGTAGTTTTTTGTTTAATGGTCCGGTGTGCCCTATGGTGTTGTCAGAACACAGGTGACTCATAGCGAATGGAAGAAGAATCAACTACGATGGAAATTAGAGTCTAACAAGTATTTTGAAAAAATATAAAACCATTATGTTAAAATATAGTAATATAGTGTTAGAATCAGGAGTAGTAAAAGAATTTACTAATCTTTTAGAAAAGGGGGGACTGAGTCAGGGGGTAGTAGTAGTGATATAACTTAAAAGGCAGGCCTGATAAAACCCGCGGTTAAATGTTTGCTGAAAACTAGACGAAGCAAGAAGTCTAGTGACATCGCCAAGGACAGCTCCTGATAATGAACAAGAACATGTCTCGAAAAGCGGTTGAAACCAACCCTGCGGTCTGGACAAAGACCAGAGAAGAACTGAGTCTGCGCAAAGACAAAAGGTTACTTGCAGTGATGAAGAGGAATCATTAGCCTTCATCCTCACGACCCTCAACGACCACCACCAGGAGTCACTGCGCAAGCGCAGTTGGGAGGAGTTTATGAAAATGATTTCTTAGAGCTAATTTTAATACAAAGTGTGGACAGGTCATGCATATGTATTGGCATATTGGGAAATCTCATGATTATGTCATTAAGTAGTATATATATTTGAGAAAGCCGCTGCATTGGGTGTGCACGATTGTGGTGGGGCGACCCCCTGTGCTGCCCAGTGCTGAATAAACATACCTACTTTACAACCTTCTCGTTTGTGGAGTCTGTTTTCCGCACGTCAGAATACCCCGTTGGTCAGTTTTGGGTCACCTGTCCTGTCTGCTCCTCCCCACAGGCATGATCCCGCTATGCTCTTCCGCTTCCGACCCTCCAATGGGGCAAATAAAATTGGTTGGCCTTGGGTGTTATAGCAATAAGTATTAGCAGGAGCCTCTCTGCATACCATTCCTTGGTATTAACTATAAACATCAGGCTTTATCACTCTGGTAGCGGACACTGTCTGAAGAATATGCCATTAATTTCAGAGAGTTAGAAGAGGCTTAACTGAAAAGTAAAATTGCTGAAAATAAAATTGGTTCTGTTTTACCTCAAACCATTTACCTTGTCTGTTTTTTTTTCTTGTTTTTCATTGATCTCACTTGAAAGTTCATGTTCTCAGTTGTTTAGCACCATTATTTCTCCGTTAGACCCTACTGAAAAATTTGAGATCTCGTCATGGTCACCATTGCATATTAGTGCTGTCCGAAAAAAATCATTACCATTTTACTATTTTGGAACTGCTGCTGATATAGTCCCACAATGTCTGAGAAGGTCTGGAAGTCTGTATGCGGAAAGAGCATGTAATTACGAGAAGATCACTTGTTTGCCAATTCCACAGTTGATTGGAGTGGCATAAAGGATCTTGAATACAAGGGGGAAATCCTTCCCTTTTCCTTGTAGTAGAAGACTAATAGTACAGTAAGAGTTTTAAGTGGATTATTTTGCTTAATAACAAGTAGGAAATACTTGGAATCTCCAAGTAGATGTTATTTGTATTAAATTTCAGGTTCCTCGTACATACTACAGTATCCGGAAAACAAATTTTTTTGGTTACCCTCAGACATAGGATCTGAAGTCTAAAATTTGGATGATATTTAGGCAGTCTGAATCTCAGCTCTGTCTTGAAGCTGTCAGCATACATAATGTGAGAAACACGCTCACTGTATTGAATTTTAGTCAGGGGCAAATTCGGTGGAGCAAAGGATATTTATTACAGCGCTGGGAGCTACACAGGGGATTTCTCCTCCTGTGCCTCAATTTCTCCATTACAAACGCGGGTTTTTATTCCATATTCCTCATACCTATTCATGTTTTTTCCTCGAAAACATTTGCATATTCAATGAGCTTTTTAGCATACAACCTCCCCCCAATTACATAGTCAATGAGTTCTTGGAATGCAACCCACCCCCAAACATGCCCCCTCCCCTCTAGCGGCGCAGGCGCTGTGCTTCTTGGTGGTCCTTGAAGTCTTTATCACCTTGTCCTCCTGGTGGCTTGTTTACTCTTCACACTCCTGTGGTTATCTTGGCTAACGACACCACCTTTTGTTTTTCACAACGATCCAGTACTTTCAACTGTTGTTTTCTTCTGATATCCCATCTAACACTATCCCTTTGCCCAAACGCATAGCAAGCGCATACCTATCTTAGCTGAAGCCATAGCAAGCAGGTATCTGTTAACTGCATAGCAAGCACACACCCATCTCAGCTGAAGCTGTAGAAAACATACATCCATTTTAGCTGAAGCAAAATTCTCTTGCTAAATTACTTATTACAATTCCACCCTTTTTCTTTTCATCATTTAATTTTGCTGAAGCGTTCTACATTCATTCTGCAGGATTCTTCCATTTTACTAAGAATTCGAGTGGCTTCCTCGAGGTCTTCTTTTTTCTTAGGTTTTCTCAGTATCATGAGTTTCTGAGGCCCTGATGCTGCCGTCCTTGGATCTATAGACGTGGCAGTTATCTGCATTCCTTGGATTACACTGCGAATTAATCTTATGAAACAAGGTATTAAACAAGGCACAAATAAGAAGCTTGCTAAGGCACACAGTAAAACCAGTCCCAATTTCTTCCACCAAGCAACCTCTAGCAGTCCATCCCACCAACTGGCATCTGCTATTGATTTCCATTTTTGCACCGGTACATGTGCTATTTTCCGGATATCAGTAGCAATTCCTCGTACTGCTTCTCCATTATCATCAATTTTTAAACAACAATCAGATATGTTGAATTTTCCACGCACACACCCCTGTACTGCTAGCAGATAGTCTAGTGCGAGCCGATTTTGGTAAACCGCTGCCCTTGTCTGAGTTTGTTGTTGAGATAACAGTTCTAGTCCTGAAGCCGTTTTGTTAGTTATCAGCTCAACTATCGCTTGTAGCCTTATAATCTGATTCAGCATATAGATGGGGGTCCTATATCCCCAGCTACCGTCCTGGGCCCACGTGGCCGGTCCATAGGTTTCTATGATTCGTTGAGGGGGCCACTCATCTTCTCCCCACCTTTGATGTCCTCCTATTACGTTCCGCTTCTGTCTCTTCAAGCTTTCATATACCGGCACTCCTAGCTCGTCACCGTCTTTAGATGGCAGTAAGAAAAATCCTGGTTGAATTATTCCTAAGGTGCAAGTTCCCCCCCAATTAGGTGGTAATTCTGGGAACGCCCGGTTTCCACATATCTAGAACAACCCATCTGGTGCCTGCCAAAACTCTTTCGTTGTATCCTCTATATTTTCCCAATATTGCGAGATGTCTTTAATTCCTGAGAATGGATTCATACCCTCTTTCTTACATCTAAAGAGACTACTGTTTGCTACCCGGGTGCAATTTTTGCTCTCATTTTGTAACGCTAGATATTGTGGAGAGATTCTTAAATGAAAAAGGGCATGGTTTGGTTCTGGTGAGCAACCCAGGGTTTGAATTAAGCACCCAGAGTGAGGGAGAAAAGATCTAAGTAAACAAGAAAGGTGACATCACCCTACCCGGGAGAAAAGTTAAACAGAGGCGCGTGAACAGAGGGTCTTAGCCAATCGGGTTGGGGGGGCGTTGTACGTGAACAGGGGAGCTGGACCAATCATAGCGTTGTTGACTATGCATGCTTTGCTGCGAGTCTATATATACTCTGCTAAAATATGCAATAAACGAGAACGATCATACTCACATTGAGACTGCGTCGTTACTCCGGTTCCAATCCCACTCTGACATCTGGTAGCAGAGGATGTCAACTGTAACCCTTCAGCAGGACTGAATTCTCTGAGACTGCGGTAAGCAGCGAGAGGAGGGGAGTGGGAAACACAGCTGGAAGGAGTGCTGCTCGGGAGCATAGACTACGGCAGACACGGTTCGAGGTGGCCTCTCGCCTTCCAGGTTTAAAAAGGTGAAGTTGCTATCATGGAGCTTGAAGCAACAGCGACGCTGCTCGCAAGTATCCTCTCTAAGAGAGGGATTGAGGCAGCGCCGAAACAGCTGATTAAGCTGATTAAGTTGGGACAACGGTGGGGGCATTTTAAAGATACGCATATGATGTTTTCCCCCATGGAATGGCGATCTTTCGGTGATACAATGTAGGAAAAAAACGATAACCGGGAGCGAGAAAGAGGAGAAGGAGATAAAGGCTGTTTGCGAGTTGTGGCGCACGGTGTTATCTTTAAAGGCCATGAAGGCGGAGAGGGAGGTGGCCTGTGCCGCCGATCAAATGCTGGGTCCGGAGAGCACTGAAACAAAACCTGGTGCGTGGGCACGGTTCTTCGGGCAGCCGGCAGTGAAAGGGATGACTGGAGTTACGTATAAAACTGTTGCCGAGGTCCGCGCGGGCGCCGACCTTGCTCCGGCGACACAAAGGGCGGAAGTCGCCGCTCCCGAGCCGAGGCAGCCGACTGAACAAAACGCGGAAGTGGCGCCTCAGGAGACCCGAGAGGGGGTGTGGCCGCAGTCGCCGTCGCAGCCAGGAGGAGAAACCTGACGACCTATGCCTTCGGCTCCTCCTCTGCCCCCCCTCCACTGACTCATCTGATCCTGCAACACCACCTGTTGACGACTGCCAGGATCAATCACACGAGAATACAGATAAAGTGTTACGAACAGTGCTGAAACGTCTTGATGATGGTCTATTTCAGACGCGAAAATTTGCCTGCAAAAGACAGACTTGACAACTCAACTGAGGACATTGACAGACGTACAGACTTTACTAGGAGACATTCAATGGGTGTGCAACTGCTCTTGGAGTTGCCTATTTCTCTGTTAATTTGTAATACTGTTGAATCACCGTATGCAGTTATGTGTCAGTGGCAAACAGGAAAGGGGGAAATTCTCCCCCGCCCCACCTGTGCCACTGACAAATCATCAGGTGTCAAATCATCAGGAGACATGTTTAAGATTTTAGAATGGGTCTTTTTAAGAGTACAACCCAAGTCTAGCATTCAAACAAGACCGGAGGCAATAGGGGAGTTGATCAGGAAGGGCAGAACAAGAATCGTAGAGATTAGTGGAACGGAACCTGATGATGTCAGTATTCCAGTGAATGGTGCCGATTTAGAATGGTGGTTGCGTAACTCAACTCCCATCCAAGAAGCATTAATAGGCTATAGTGGTCGTATACATTCGCAACAACCAAAAGGGAAAATGTGGCAAGTATTAGAATGAAATCAGTGGATGACAAAAACAAAAGTCAGGCGAGAACCACTGGCTGATGGTCTCACAGTGTATACAGACGCTGGAAAGCGGCTTTGCCGTGCGGTGTGTGTCTGGCAGGATAAAGGACGATGGTGCCAGCACATACTGGAGGGGCAGCCACAAGACTCCCTTCAAACATTAGAACTTACTGTGGTAGTCTGGGCACTAAGCAACTGGCTAACAGCCCCCTTAAATGTAGTAACAGACTCCCTGTATGTGGCTGGGGTAGCGCCATGACTAGAAGATGCCCTCCTTAGGGAAACAACCAACCCAAGGTTGGGAAAATTATTTATCCAGCTGAGATTCACTCTGGGTCAACGAACTGCGTCTTGTTGAATCATCCATATTCGCAGTCATCAGTTGAATTTAGGTTTAGGATTGGGTAATCAAATTGCCGATAACCTGGTCAGTGCAGTGCGACATTTACCTCCAATTGACAAATTTCAGCAAGCCAGACAAAGTCATGACAACTTCCATCAAAATGCTAAAGGCTTAAAAAGGCAATTTGGATTAACCGAAAATGAAGCACGCTCTATTATACGAGCATGCCCTAGGTGTGGGAATCATGGACCAGGAGTGGGACTAGGGGTGAACCCGAAAGGGTTAAAGGCGCTGGAAGTATGGCAAATGGATGTAACACACATTACAGAATTTGGCTGATTGAAATATGTACATGTTACAATTGATACTTTTTCAAAAATGATATGGGCTACAGCATTACCAGGGGAAAAAGCGCATCATGTATGCAAGCATTTACTTGCATGCTTTGCTGTGTTAGGAGTGCCCGAACAGATTAAAACAGACAACGGGCCTGCATATATTAGTCAAAAGGTGAGAACTTTTCTATTGAGATGGGGAATTAAACAAGTAACAGGAATACCCCACTAACCAACCAGGCAAGGCTTGGTTGAGCGAACCCATCAAGTGCTAAAAGATTATCTAAATAAGCAAAAGGGTGAAGACACAGATGCACAACAGCGATTACACAGAGTATTGTTTACGCTAAATTACTTGTGTCTTATGGGCGATCAAGAGGAACCGCCAGTAGTGATACACCATCAAAACATTAAGCTGAATAGTACCACTACCCTGCCTAAATTTATGGTACATTATAAAGACCCGAGCACCGGAGCATGGGTGGGACCAGCGCCAGTCATTTTTCATGGTCGAGGGTACATGTGTGTCTCTACAGGAACAGGCCCAGTGTGGGTCCCGAGCAGAGCGATAAAACCAGCATTGGAAGGACGACAGATAGACCGTGACCAAGAGATGGTGCAACAAATTGGGCCCAAAGAATCTTAAGAGCTTGCTGATAAGTAGTTGCGTCCTTCTTTTGGATGCAGAAATTGCAGGGCTTGATCACCCCTGCAGTTTCAAAGGAATGTCTGGGTGGCTTTGGCAAATATGACCGGTCAAGATTCCATCTGCCTATCCACAGCATCACCCGAGAATCCATTTTCCACCTGTCTAGTCGGTCTTCCGTCTGACCAATGGCCTTCCAACTTACAAACGCAATTCCTAGGTAATGGCTCCACAACTCTTGCTGATAGCCGGGCTGGATGGGCTGCATATCTGCCACCCCTCCATGCCGAGCCGCAAGAGCTAGAACTTGTAGGATCACTCATGATAGATAGCTGTGTGTACTACACAAACAATTTTTGCCTTGTTTTTTTTTGCACCAGGAGTAGCAGCAGCACACGCTTTAACCACGCTTAATAAATTAGGATATTGGCTTGCTAAACAATCTAACGCTACACTCCAGAATAAGGCTGCCATAGATTTTTGTTATTAGCGCATGTCATGGGTGTGAAGACTTTTGACGGGATGTGTTGTATGAACCTCTCAGACCACTCCAAATCAGTACACCAGAGCATCAGAGAATTGTATCAAGGAATACAAAAGCTGAGAAAAGATGATGAATGGGGATGGCTGAATCAAATACTATCAGGTTGGGGAATCAAAAGTTGGATAGCCATGATTGTGAAAACTGGCTTGCTTATATTGCTCATTGTAGTTGTTATAATCTCAGTTGTATTATGTATCTAAAAATCTAAATCTGGCCAGGGACATTAAGACAAACAAAAAATCCTTCTATAGGTATATCAGTGAGAAAAGAAAGACTAGGGAAAATGTAGGCCCTGTCCGGAAGGAAACACAAGAACTGGTTACCCGGGACAGCGACAGAGCTGAGGTACTCAATGACTTTTTTGCCTCAGTCTTCACAGACAAGGACAGCAGCCGCACTGCCCAAGATGCAGATTGCAAAGGAGAGGATTGGGAAAACGGAGCACCGCCCACTGTAGATGAAGATCAAGTGAGAGACCACCTGAGGAACCTGAAGGTGCACAAGTCCATGGGACCTGATGAGATACATCCGCGGGTCCTGAGGGAACTGGCAGATCAAGTCGCGAAGCCACTAGCCATCATATTTGAGAAGTCGTGGCGGTCTGGCGAGGTTCCTGCCGACTGGAAAAGGGGAAACATAACCCCTATTTTCAAAAAGGGAAACAAGGAAGACCCGGGGAACTACAGGCCAGTCAGTCTCACCTCTGTGCCTGGCAAGATCATGGAGCAGATCCTCCTGGAAACTCTGCTGAGGCACATGGAAAACAAGGAGGTGATTGGCGAGAGCCAACATGGCTTCACCAAGGGCAAGTCATGCCTGACAAATTTGGTGGCCTTCTACGAAGGGGTTACGGTGGCAGTGGACAAGGGAAGATCTGCTGATGTCATCTACCTGGACTTGTGCAAAGCGTTTGACACTGTCCCACACGATATCCTGGTCTCTAAATTGAAGAGACATGGATTCGATAAATGGACCACTCGGTGGATAAAGAACTGGCTGGATGGTCGCACTCAAAGGGTTGCGGTCAACGGCTCGGTGTCCAAGTGGAGAGCAGTGACGAGTGGCGTTCCTCAGGGGTTGGTACTGGGACCTGTACTGTTCAACATCTTTGTTAGCGACATGGACAGTGGGGTAGAGTGCACCCTCAGCAAGTTTGCTGATGATACCAAGCTGTTTGGTGAGGCAGACACGCTGGAGGGGAGGGATGCCATCCAGAGGGACCTGGACAGGCTGGAGAGGTGGGCCCAAGCCAACCTCATGCAGTTCAACAAGGCCAAGTGCAAGGTCCTACATCTGGGTCGGGGCAATCCCAAGCACAAATACAGGCTCGGCGGAGAATGGCTGGAGAGCAGTCCTGTGGAGAAGGACCTGGGGGTGATGATTGATGAGAAGCTCGACATGAGCAAGCAATGTGCGATCGCAGCCCAGAAGGCCAACCGTATCCTGGGCTGCATCAAAAGAAGTGTGGCCAGCAGGTCAAGGGAGGTGATTCTGCCCCTCTACTCTGCTCTCGTGATACCCCACCTGGAGTACTGCATCCAGCTGTGGAGTCCCCAACATAAGAAGGACATGGACCTGCTGGAGTGTGTCCAGAGGAGAGCCACGAGGATGATCAGCGGGCTGGAGCACCTCTCCTACGAGGAGAGGCTGAGAGAGTTGGGGCTGTTCAGCCTGGAGAAGAGAAGGCTCCGGGGAGATCTTATTGCGGCCTTCCAGTACCTAAAGGGGGTCTACAGGAGAGCTGGGGAAGGACTTTTTACACGGGCATGTAGTGATAGGACAAGGGGGAACGGCTTTAAGCTGGAAGAGGGCAGGTTTAGATTAAACATTAGGAAGAAGTTTTTCACTTTAAGGGTGGTGAGGCACTGGAACAGGTTGCCCAGAGAGGTTGTTGAAGCCCCGTCCCTGGAGGTGTTCAAGGCCAGGCTGGACGTGGCCTTGGGCAACCTGGTCTAGTGAGAGGTATCCCTGCCTATGGCAGGGGGGTTGTAACTCGATGATCTTCAAGGTCCCTTCCAACCTAAACCATTCTATGATTCTATGATTCTATGATTCTATCTTCTCTTGTCTACAGCGCGTGCTCATGAAAATTGTGCACCAAGCCTGGGTTGCTCAAAAAGAAGAAGGGGGAATTGTGGAGAGATTCTTAAATGAAAAAAGGCATGGTTTGGTTCTGTTGAGCAACCCAGGGTTTGAACTAAGCACCCAGAGTGAGGGAGAAAAGATCTAAGTAAACAAGAAAGGTGACATCACCCTACCCGGGAGAAAAGTTAAACAGAGGCGCGTGAACAGAGGGTCTTAGCCAATCGGGTTGGGGGGCGTTGTACGTGAACAGGGGAGGTGGACCAGTCATAGCGTTGTTGACTATGCATGCTTTGCTGCGAGTCTATATATACTCTGCTAAAATATGCAATAAACGAGGACGATCATACTCACATTGAGATCGCGTCGTTACTCCCGTTCCAATCCCACTCCGACAAGATATGACCTTGGTTTTTGAGGAAACCAAGTTCGGTTGAAATTTGAATATATTTTTAAGATTTTTTTACATGGGGTCTCCCCCATTCGATTTGCAAAGTTCTTTCCCTCCCGGGTTAAACAGATTTTTCCAATTACTGTGGAACTTAACACCCATCCATCAGGTCTCCTTTTTCCTCTCATGGTGAGAGTATAATTCCATTCCAGGATTTCCATTGGACTCAGACTTGTGCCTCTCCACGGCCACTCTTCAGTCATTAAAGGTCCCCCACAGACCCAGCAGTCAGTCACATTTAATTCTTTACCTATGTCTGTTGCTAGATTTAAAAACAAGTTTTGCCCAAGAGTGGGGAATACTAACTCTTTTTGTAGCTGTTTCTGTAGCTTCTGGTATATGCCCTCGTTGTGTACTTTTAATTGTTTTCTTTTCTGTTTTATAACCTTCGTCACGCTTTTCACTATTTCTTCCTTCACCATATCTTGTACTCCCCCTCCGTCTGAAATATCCCAGTGACCTGCCTTAGTGAAACAAAGCCATTTTTCTCCTCTAGGGCATCCTATTCCTAATCTTGTCCCGCCTATTCCTAAGTTCTGTCCGACCCAATATCCTTGTCCGCCGTATTTGCACACTCTCAAACTCTCACGGGTATAACATTGGCGATTGATATGCGTGTGCACGGTCATAGTATAAAGGGATTGTCTACCCCAGGAGACCGTCTGGTAGCACTTCCGGCATTCATCACCAAAGATACCACTAATGATAACAACACTAGAAGTGGAGGTCCAGCATGGCTTATATCCCTACCTCCCGTGCCTATTGGGGTGCTTCCAACAGCCGAGAAATACTTCTTCTTGGCAGCAAGTACAGAGGCCAACCTGGTCTTGCCCTCCATCTTCTTTAGTTCGGTATCTCTGGTTCTTGTGGTACGATAGAGTTTTATCTTTGGTCCTGGAACCCGTATTGGAGTCGATATCCTGGTTTGGGTCGGTTCAGATTAAGTAATTTTCTGTGGGTTCTGCAACAATAATATACTTATCTATTGGGGTTGCATGCTCACATCAGATATGCTAAAGATCGAGGACTTGGAAGAGGTACTACTCCAGTCTGCCATGGGGACCTAAAATGACCTTATTACAATTATTACACTTAACCATATATACATGCAACAATTACAATAACAACAAAGTAGGGTCGAAGGGGTTTGGTGCCGCCCTAGTCCGAAGGCACCTTTGAGGTTTTCACTGTCTGTTGTTTCCATGCAGCAGTGCTGACTCTTATGTGCCTTCTGAGAGCTCTCCAGGGCTTCTGTCTGTCAAAGCAAAAACACGAGACTTCCTTCTCATGGTTAATTTCAAGGGGTCTGTGTGTGTCTCTACCACCCACTCCTCAGGTGGCTCTACTGGTCCTTTTACTCGCATTATGTGGGTCCACCCTTTTTCTTTTGTTCGAATTGCTGTTTCAGTAGTTAGCAGCACCTGGAAAGGTCCTTCCCAAGTAGGTTTTAAAGTTTCTTCCTTCCATGTTTTCACTAATACCCAATCTCCTACCTGGATATTGTGTATTTTAAAGTCTAATGGGGTGGTTTGTGGGAGCTTCCCCTTCTCTCGGAGTTGCTCTAATGTCCTTACAATGGTCAAAACATACTTGCGAGCATAGGATTCTCCTAATTCTGGGACTAGAATCCCTATTGCCCATGTAAGGGAGCCCGAACATCATTTCATAGGGAGAGATCCCCAAGTCTTTTCTTGGGGCCACTCTGATCCTCAGTAGTGCTAGAGGCAAGCATTTTGTCCACGGCATCTGTGTCTCTATGGATAATTTAGTCAGGGTTCGTTTTAGCGTCTGGTTCATTCTTTCTACTCGTCCTGAACTCTGGGGATGCCATGGAGTATGTAAGTCCCATTCTATTCCTAATGCATCTGTCAAGCCCCGTATTATTTTTGATGTAAAGTGAGTCCCTCGATCTGAATCAATCCTTTCACAAATCCCATACCTAGGGATTATTTGTTCCAGCAACACTTTTGACACATTGTTTGCAGTAGCTTTTAGAACAGGGTATGCTTCAACCTAGTGAGTTAGATGGTCCACTATTACTAGTAAATATTTCCACCGTTGAACTGGTGGCAATTCAGTGAAATCTACCTGTATTGCTTGGAAGGGTCTTAGAGCTAGTTCTCTCCCACCATTTACCTGTTTCCTCATTACCTTTTTGTTTACTTTCTGACAGATTAAACACCGGTCTACTAATTGTTTAGCTACTGTATATATTCCTATACACCCATAATTCCCCAAAAATCGGTCACATAAAGCTTGGGTTCCCCAGTGGGTGCTCTGATGCAGTTGTGTCATTACTTCTCTAGCTAAAGCTTTATTCAGCATTTGTCTCCCATCTGGGAGTAACCAAATGCCTTCAGAGGTTTCTGTTCCTCCTATTCTTTTTAATTCATCTTTTTCTTTTTGTGTGAACTTTGGAATCTGCTTTGGAGGGTCCTCAGTCGGTATTAAAACTAACATGGTTATTGGTCCTTTCTGTGCTGCCAATTTTGCCCGCTCATCTGCTAACCGGTTCCCTTGTATTTCAAAAGATGTCCCCTTCTGATGTCCTTTTATGTGCACGATAGCAATTTCATTCGGCTTCATCAATGCTTCTAATACTTCAGTGATTAGTTTTTCATGTATTAGCCCCTTCCCTCGGGAATTTATTAGTCCCCTCTCTTTCCAAATTTTTCCAAAGGTATGTACTATTCCATATGCATACTTCGAGTCTGTATAGATAGTGCCTTCTTTTCCTTGACGATAATCTAAAGCTCTCTTCAAAGCATACAGCTCACAACTCTGGGCTGACCAATTTGCTGGTAATTCCCCTTCTTCAATTACTGCCTTTTCTTCTCCATCAATGACAGCATAACCACTTGCTCTCCTTCCATTTATACATTGGGAGGAACCATCTATAAAAAGTTTTTTCCCATAGGGCATAGGCGTGTCTATTAGGTCCTCCCTTACCCTGGTTTGGTAATCTATAAAGTCTAAACAGTCATGTTCCGGTTCCCCACTTCCCTGTCCATACAAGAATTGTGAGGGATTCAGGTTTCCGTCTACTACAAGGGTTAAATCATTCCTTTCCATTAAAATGGTTTCGTACCTCAAGATTCTGGAATCTGTTAACCACTGGCCAGACTTCTGAGATAAGATAGTTCTTACAGTGTGTGGGGTATGTACGATAAGGGTTCCCCCAAAGGTTAATTTTCGTCTTTCTTCTACTAATATTGCTGTGGCCGCTACTGCCTGTATGCATGTGGGCCACCCCCGACATACCGGGTCCATCAATTTGGATAGGTATGACACCGGTTTCCTTTCTCCACCCCATTCCTGTGTTAGGACTCCATGCGCTATCCCTTCTTCCGTGTTTACAAAAAGATGAAATGGTTTTTCTAGGGAGGGGAGGGCTAAAACCGGGGCTTTTATTAGCTTCTGCTTCAATTCTTTAAATCGCTCCTGCTCGTCTTCTGTCCACTGTATGGGACCTTCTTTTACTAGTTTGTCATACAGAAATTTTACTGATTGAGTGTATCCCTCAACCCATAGTCTACAGTACCCTAGTAACCCTAAAATCTTCCTTATTTCTCTCTTTGTTCTTGGGACACTCAATGCTGTAATCCCAGAAATTCGTTCTGGATTGATTTTTCTTTTTCCCTCACTAATCGAATGCCCTAAATACCTTACTTCCTTTTGTACAAACTGCAGTTTTGCCCTTGAGACTCTTAATCCTTGTTCTCCTAAAAAATTCAGCAAATGTATCGATGTCTCCCTGACTTTCTGCTCTCTCTCCCCCAATACCAATAGATCATCCACATATTGCAAGATTCTTACTCCGGGTTCCGCCTGGAACTCCCCTAAAATTTTCTCTAGCGTCTGTCCAAATAGATTTGGGGATTCTGTGAATCCTTGAGGCAGGGAGGTCCAGCGGAGTTGCTGCTTCCTCCCAGTGTCCGGATCTTCCCATTCAAAGGCAAATAAGTCTCTACTCTCCTCTGCTAGTGGACAGGCCCAAAAGGCATCTTTAAGGTCTGTTACACTAAACCATTTATGATTATGCGATATTTTACTCAGGAGGGTATATGGGTTTGAAACTACAGGGTGCCGAGTCTGTACTCGTTTATTGACTTCTCGTAGATCTTGAACTAATCTATATGTCCCATCAGCCTTCTGGACCGGTAGAATTGGACTGTTGTAAGGTGACATACACGGTTCCAACAATCCATCCTTCAACAATGAATCAATTACTGGTTTTAGACCTTTCCTCCCCTCATAAGATATGGGATATTGTTTTATCCTTACTGGCCGGTCCTCTTTAACTTCTATTTTCATAGGGGGTCTCTTTAGGCCCCCTCTATTTCCGTCTTTAACCCACACTTGAGGAATAATTTGCTTTTCATCCTCCTGGGTTAATTCAAAGATTTTGACTACAATCTTCCCATTTTCTGGGGCAGTACCTATCCCTAATTTGACTTGTAAATCTCTACCCAGCAAATGTACTCCTGCTTCCGGTATGAATAAAACATCTGTTTTTATTGTCCTCTCGTCATCTCGTATTTCTATTTGTTCTACTATTGGTGATTTAAAACTTTCTCCCTTTGCCCCTACCACAGTGGTTTGTCTTTTACTAACTTCACATCCATAAGGCAATTTCATAATACTCAACTTCTCAGCTCCTGAGTCTACTAAAAAGGTATAAATTTCCTCCTGGGGGCCTAATTTTAAATTTATCAAGGGCTCCCCACTTCTTTCTCCCCCCAGGAGGTGGAGCCCCTGACGTCCCTAATCAGTAGCGTATTCTTCTTGTTGATACATTTCAAACACTTGTTGATGTCTCTCTCGCCTGGGGCACTCTCTCTTAAAATGTCCTTCTTGCCCACAATAGTAACACTTTCCACCGCCCGGGCCTTCTGGTTTCATCGATATGGAGTTTTTGAGCGGTGGCAGATGGGCTCTCTGCATCTTGTATGGTCTCATTCCCAGCCTTAGATTCTGGGGCGCCTTATCTTTAGTCTTTGTTATTTCCTTTACAGTCGCTACCATTAGCTTCGCTTTTATCCTCTGCTTCTCCTCATCATGCCTCACATATACTTTTTGTGCTTCTCGTAACAACTCATTGATTCCTCTCTCGTGCCAGTCTTCCATCTCTTCCAATTTCTTCCTTATATCTGGCCAGGCATGGGTGACAAAATTTACTTTTAATAATTCCTGGCCAGCCACAGTCTCTGGGTCAATTCCAGAAAACTGCTGAATATTTCTTCGGAGCCTTTCCAGCCATTCCGTTGGAGACTCCTCTTTCCCTTGTTTAGCATCAAAGGCTTTGCTCACATTAGACCCCCTCGGGGCTGCCTCTTTAATTCCCCTTATAATTAATGTCCGATAATCAGACATGTTTCTTCTCCCTGCGGGGTCATTTTGATTCCAATCAGGTCTTTGTAGGGGTAACTTTTGGTCCCCTGCCACCCCATGAACGTTTTCTCTTTCCCGTATTCTCATCCCTGCTACACGTATCATTTGTCTTTCCTCAGGGGAGAATAACGTTCCCAGGATGGATTGCATTTCTTCCCAAGTATATACATTTGGGCCTAAGAATTGGTCTAATCGTTCTGACAAACCTAGGGGATCTTCCAACAATTTCTTAATTTCCTTTTTAAAGTTTTTGACTTCTGTACTGGTTAGGAGCACATTCACAAATCCCACCCCATTTTGAACTCCTGGCATCGGGACCTCCCGTAAAGGATGCAGCCCGATTGGTTCCGTTATCTCTTTGTTTTCTTCTACTATAGACCTCCCTGCTTCCCGCCTCCGTCTCCTCTGGCTTTCCCTTCTTACAGGGGCCTGAGGCTCTCTTGTACTGTCTGGAAGGTCGGGATTATATGGGGGAGGTAAGTATTCAAGAGGATCCCAGACTGGTCTCCGGTCTTCCTCCTTCTCCTTTTGTGTCTCCAATTTAAAAATCTGTACATCTCCTTTCCAACATGCTGCATATTCACTTTCTTCTTGATCGAATGGTTCTTTAGAGTTAACGTGTACATTTAGTGCTTGACACAGCCATCCCTCCATAGATCCATACTTTGGCCAATATAACTTGTCTGGCCTTATGGGCTCTTTGGTCCATTTAAACATACAGTAATTGATCATCTTTGCTTTATCCTTATCCTGGGTGCAGGACTCTCCTTCCTGCCCCCATTGTAACAACATCCTCCCTAACGGACTGTCCGGAGGTATTTCTGGAATTCCATGATCAGTTTTTCCCTTAAATTGCTTTTTACTTTTCCCTTGTCCCATTTTTCCCTGGGGGATCTCTCAACTCCAGCCTTTCACTTCGTCTCTTCACCGGCCGGTCTCCTCGCGGAGATACGGAACCGCGTTTAAAAAGACCACACTCGCTTCGCAGATCTTGTCCGCGTCTCATTCACACCACTCTCAATCCCCCGTCACCCAGCCGCCCGAGTAATACTTAACAGTCAATTTTCTTACCCGGGTCTTGTGCACAAGTATTATCGGCTGCCGATGGAATGCAACCCACCCCCAAACATGCCCCCTCCCCTCTAGCGGCGCAGGCGCTGTGCTTCTTGGTGGTCCTTGAAGTCTTTATCACTTTGTCCTCCTGGTGGCTTGTTTACTCTTCACACTCCTGTGGTTATCTTGGCTAACGACACCACCTTTTGCTTTTCACAACGATCCAGTACTTTCAACTGTTGTTTTCTTCTGATATCCCATCTAACACTATCCCTTCCCCCAAACGCATAGCAAGCGCATACCTATCTTAGCTGAAGCCATAGCAAGCAGGTATCTGTTAACTGCATAGCAAGCACACACCCATCTCAGCTGAAGCTGTAGAAAACATACATCCATTTTAGCTGAAGCAAAATTCTCTTGCTAAATTACTTATTGCACATAACTATTTATAATCTCTCAGTATTAATTTAAACAATATGAACACAGAGAAATTTTTAGACTGGGTCAGCAATCTCCTGCAGAGTGAGAGAGATGTGTTTTGATCAGACTTTCTGCCTGGCTATTATTACTGTAAAAGCTGTTGAGGGTGAGGTACGCAGAACCCTGCAGTCTATCCCCCATTACAAAATTATAGACAAAAAGCAGTGCTAAAAAAGCGGATCTAAATAAGAGCGACAATAATCTCTGTTTTGCTCTGAGTCTCGCGGGTCTTACAGCTGTGCGGGAACTGACAGATGCAGAATTGTTAAACAGAGCAAAAAAGCCACGTGATCAACTGGGGTGGTCTGTGCACAGGAAGGTCATGTTGAGTGACATCCCCTTGTTTGAGGCTCTGCTACATGTTAATATACGTAGTATCCTCCTATCCGAGGGGGAAAAGGGTTGGAGGATCTTTAAGCTAAACGACAGTCTTAGATATCCCAGGATCTTCTTCCTCCTTTTACACGATGAACATTATTATGGTGTTAAGGATGTGTCATGGTTTAACCCCGTCCTGGTTCCGGCAGGGATAGGGTTAATTTCCCCAAGGATGAGTGTGATAAATGATCAAAAATTTATAATTTATTAAACGAGTAAAGACAAGCAAACAGCGCTGGGTGCGCCGGGAGCCTCCGCTCAACCAAGACGCACACCGTACATTCTCCGTTTCCGGTTTATATTCCTTTTACTAATACATATTCATAGCTACCAATACATATTCATAGAGTTGCTAATGATGGGCGTGTCTTCTTTGGCGCATGCCCTCTTCACCTTTTGGGGTCTTCTCGACTCCCATCTGGTGGTCGGTGGATGAAGTCAGTAGTCTTCCTCGGCTCGCCCTTAGGATGACCCTAGGTTTTACGCAGCTCGTCCTTAGGATGACCCTATGCTTAATCACCATGCAGTTAACAAAAAACCAAAAACAAAACACGGTTTAATGTTCCTTAAGTGGTTTCTGCAGGAAGGCACATTTCCCCAAACGACCCTAGCATTGTTCCATATTGACACGAATCAGGTGAACACATTTCACAATCCCCAACTTTTTTTTTATGGTATTGATTCGTGGTTTTGTTTCTAATTGAGTCAATACTTGCCGAATTGGTATCTTTAGTATCATCAGGGCATGAGCCTTCTCTTTCCCTGGTTCGGATCAACAGGTACTGCAGTTTTCTGCATTCTTTGTATAAAACAAGGTATTAAACATGGAATTATTAACAATCCTCCACATATCCCCAATACTACATGTGCAATTTTCTTAATTTCTTTTACAAGTTCCTTTACAGCTTTTTCTTCATCATCACTTTCGAAACAACAATTACTAAGATTAAATTTTCCACAAACATCCCTTCAAATTTACATTTAATGATTTACAAATAAATTTTTAGTAACTGTGGGAATTTCATATTTCACTCCTGTTTCTATTTTATGGTATAAGGGGTTAAATTTCCCAAGATCTACCCAGTATTGATAAGGGAGTTCTTTGGGATCATAGCATACAGTCTCGTTAAAGCAGCTTCCTATTTTCTGGCCCATACAGTCATAGCCAGGGTTAAGGAACTCACCCCGAGTAGGACTAGAAGAGGTCCGGTCAGGGCCATAGTGATCGGCGGTCACAGCCCAAAGGGGTTGCAGCCCTTGGCAGACCTTTTCAAGCCGCAACACTGGTTCCCTCTCCGGTCTTGCCCTCTTCCTTCATCTTGTGGGGGGGTGGTCTTTTCAGCTAATTGGTATGCTATGTCCCAAAAATCCCGTGTACCCTGTAGCAAGCTTATTGCTATCCCTAGGGGATATAAATTGTCTCTACAGGAGTAGTCATAATGAAATTCCCACAGCAACTTAGCTTATGCTCTTGGATGAAGGCCTCTTCAAGTTCGGCTGATGGTTAGCTTAGTTTCTCCGGGCTCAGATGTGACTCTCCACTCCTTCACTGGACCTTTCACTCGCGACACATGTGTCCATCCTTTTTCGGCAGTTCTCACAGCTGTTTCTGTAGTTAATAGGACAAGAAAAGGTCCTTCCCAGAGAGGAGATAGATTTTCTTCTCTCCATGTTTTTATTAGAACCTTATCGCCTGGTTCTAACTGATGAATTGCAAATCCTAAAGGTGGTGTTTGGGTCACCATTCCAATCTCCCTTAACTCTTTTAATCTTTTTCCAATGGTAATTATATATTGTTGGATACTTTGATCCTCAATTACATTATTCCCTAAAGGCATTCCTTGAAAATAGGGCATGCCATATAGCATTTCATATGGTGATAATCCAGTCTCACTATGTGGTTTAGTTCTTATAATTAAAAGTGCTAATGGTAGGCATTTCATCCAAGGCATTTGTGTCTCAATCATTAATTTAGCCAATTGTTGTTTTATTGTTTGATTCATTCTTTCTACTCTCCCTGAGCTCTGTGGGTGCCACGGAGTGTGATATTCCCATTGAATACCTAACGATTGACATAGTAATTTTATTATTTTAGAAGTAAAATGTGTGCCTTGGTCTGAATCAATGTACTGGATTATCCCATATCTAGGTATCAGGTATTCTAATAAAATTTTTACCACCATCTGTGCAGTAGCCCGCGCTACAGGATAAGCTTCTACCCATTGTGTTAAATGATCTACTATTACCAAGAGATATTTTATCCTCCCCACCTTAGGCAATTCAGTGAAATCGATTTGTACTCTTTCAAAAGGTCTGTAAGCTGTTTTTCTCCCTCCCGTGGCTGCTTGTCGAAACACTTTCTTGTTTACCTTTTGACAAGTTAAGCATCCCTGTGTAATTTGCTTTGCATACAATTTTAATTGTCAAAGCAAAGAATCTTGACAAGATGCAAAAACAAAGTGTAGCATAAGCACCAAAACATTATTACACAAGTTACTAGATAAAAAGCACTGATTTCTGGTCATACCACCAGTAACACCGTGTAACCCCTTGTGTTACATGCCAGCTAGGTTCCAATATCTGGATTACCAGAAGGCAATTATAGCAGACAAAAATTCTACAACAGAATTCAGGAGTCACTAATACATGAACTCTTCTTGTTGTTAAAGGAAAGCTTAAACTCTGATTTAATGATCCTCCTTGTCAGACAGCGGATGTTTTCCTATCTTCTATGGAGGTAGTACTATTTAATACCTTCACCATATGCATGATATCAACAATCAGTGAGAATTTTCCCACTTGAAGCAATTCCACAGTTTAGATTATCAGCACTGCAGCACTCTGCTTCTTCCATGTGATTTCCCCACTGAAGGTATAACTGATTTTATTACAACAGTACCTTAATTGCTACTATAGCTCAGATTCCCATTTTAAACAACTGAAGTATTTCAGGACACCATAAAACCTGTTTCCAGCTGAAATGCTCACATTCGTTTCAATATACAGAAACATACCAGCAGCACAAATAAATACAGATTTACTGATGCCAGAAGCATTTCTGTGTACATACATGTTTCTGTCTTGCAAAGGGTTTCCTTTACAAAGGCCAATGCTTTAGCTGTATTCAGCATATCTCAAAGTTAAACTTAATGTAGTGCTCTGAATTTCTTCCAATGTATGTGCACAATTTCTTTTTCAAGGTTCACAAATAGTCACAATAATGTGCAGATTTATCTGATCATCAGATGCTACGAACTATGTATAAATAATATATCATTAAAGAACTCCCCAAATGTATGTTTACTCAATAATTCTTATTTAAAAAAACTGTTAAAGACATTTTTCTTAGCAACACCTTTGCACTAAAACAACACTAATGTTATCAGCATCATCAGAAATATTAAAACTAGGGAAAAAAACCCAAACATAATTGTAAACTTAAAATCTGCCCTCCTTTCATTCTGCACTATTACAAGATACAGACAAACATTAGATTTCTGTGCTAAAGGGTTTACAGAGTTTTGGAACAGTTCTGATGACAGCGTGTACCACAAAATAAGCCTGACGTTCACATTCATCAGATCTTAATTAAATTTCAAGTGCACAGCAGATTTGTAGCAGTTAGACACTGATTTCCAAGTCCACGCAGCTGCACAAACAGTTAAGATCAGTGTCTCAAGGTGTTAGCATCTACAGAATTCCTAGTACACATCCATTAACATTGGGTATGCTTGAAGCTGGAGCCTGATTGTACTTCAAACATTACAAAATGTAGCCTCTCCTCAGTCTCTCTGTTTGAAATTCCATTTATTTTTGATAGTTGGACTGAGAGCTGGTAACATATGCTGCATTTCATATATTCCTAGCACTTCAGCAGTTGTCCTAAGTATTTTACCTCCTGTTCTACAAACTGTAGCTTTGATCGGGACACCTTCAATCCCTTTTCCCCTAGAAAATTTAACAATTTAATGGTGGCTTCTTGGGTCCCCTCTTCAGTTTCTCCTGCTATTAATAAATCATCCACATATTGCAATAATTTTACTTCCTTGGGTAATGTGAAATCCTGTAAGATTTTCTCTAAAGTTTGCCCAAATAAATTCGGTGACTCTGTAAACCCCTGTGGTAATACCGTCCACCTTAATTGCTGTTTTCTTCCCGTTTCGGGGTCCTCCCATTCAAAAGCAAAATAATCTCTGGATCCCTCATCCAGGGGACAGGCCCAAAAGGCGTTTAATCTGCAATTTGTCCCCCTGACTCTGAATGCTCAAATTTAATTTCAAAATCAGGTCCCTTCCTAATAAATTGTATTCCGCTTCAGGGAGCAAAAGTAAATCATTAAGACAAATTTTCCTTTAAGATAGGTACTTCAAAAGGCTCTCCTTTTGCCCCGACTACTGACATATAACTCTTCCCTTTTTCTATTCCTTTTGGAAGTTTTTGAATGGTTGATTTTTCAGCTCCTGTATCCACTAAAAATAAAACCTCCTCTTTATGGGGACCTATTAATAATTTTATCAAGGGCTCTGTTGATGTTGAAGTCCCCAGAAGATAGAGCCCCTGACACCCCTATTCTTCTTTGAAATCTCTCTCTATAAGGCTGTCTCTGGGGTGTCCGCTCTATTCCTTTTTCCCTTTTCTCTCCGGATGGAGTCTTATTTTTCTGACTTTCCCTTACTGCTACTACAAAAATTTTTGCTTTTGCTTTTTGTTTTTCTTCATCCTTCCTAACATAGACCTTCTGGGCTTCTCTAAGTAACTCCTCTAATCCTCTTTCCTGCCAGTCTTCACGTTTTTTCTAATTTCCTTCTTATATCCCCCAGGATTTGGCTACGAATTGTGTTCTAAGGAGTGCGGTTCCAGCCACTGTATTCGGATCAATTCCAGAATACATTTGTAGGCTTTTCCTCAACCTTCCTAACCATTCAGTTGGAGATTCGTCTTTTCCTTGTTGTTCATTAAATGCTTTATTAATATTTTGCCCTCGGGGAACCGCTTCCCTTATTCCCTGTATGATTAATGTTCTCAAATCCCTCATGTTTTGTCTTCCTTGGGGTTGTTGATGATCCCAGTGGGGATCCACAGTTGGCCATTTCTGATCTCCCGGGGGTCCTGCCTGATTCTGTCTTTCCCAAATTCTCATTCCAGCTTGTCTAATCATTCCCCTTTCCTCAGCAGTAAATAAGATCCCTAAAATGGATTGTATTTCTTCCCAGGTGTAAGTATTGGGGCCTAGGAATTGGTCTAGTTTTTCAGCTACTCCAAGGGGATCATCTAATAGGGTCCCCATTTCTTTCTTGAAATTCCTTACATCTGTGGTATTTAATGGGACTGCCACAAACCCGATGCCTCCCTGATTGCCTCCGAGGGGTACTTCTCGTAAGGGATATAGAGAAGCTCCCTCAGATGCAGCAGTCCTACTCCTTGTACATGCAGCCGGAGGTCGATCTAATTCCGGTGCTATTGGTGGTGGAGGCGGGGGTAATGGTGGCACTGATGGAGATGCTACGGCCACCGGAAGGGGAGTCGTCGCCAAAGGTGAATTATTAGGATATGGAGGCGGTAGGTTATCCAGTGGCTCCCATTCATCATCTCTTTCCTTTCCTTTTTGGTTTTTATCTCCTTCTTCTTCCTCAAACTTTTCATCTGTTTTTAATGGAAGTATTGAGGCTGGAAAAGGACGTGAAATCCTAATCCATAATCCTGCATAATCACTTTCTTCCTGACTAAAAGGTTCCTTTGAATTAACGTATATATCTAAGGCCTGGCAAATCCAGTCCTCAAAAGATCCAAAAACAAGCCAAAAGACATGTGGTTTTAAAGGTTCCTTCGGCCATTCAACCATGCAATATTGAACCAATTTTAATTTACTTTTTCCTTTTCTGGGGCCCCTTTCATCCCAATTTTCAATCATTATTCCTAATGGACTCTCCGGAGGTATGTCTGGTAATTTGCTCCCTTTCTTCTGGTCCTGGGTCGTCGATTTTGTTTGACCCATCTAGGAATTTTACTGTGGCAATTCCTACAGCCCTTGGTTACCGGTAAGAGTGTCTTGCAGGGGGTTTTAGGACCTGTCACCCACCCACAAATCCTATAGGGGTCGCTTCGGTCCTTCACCGGCCAAGTCCCTCGCGGGAGATTGGAACCGCGGTTAGAAGACCTCCACAATCGCTTCGGAACCAGGTTCCATCTCAGTCACACTCTTACACACACACAGGCAACCGAATCCCACCCAACCGAACGGTATACACCTTAAACACTTACGACTCCGTCGTCTTCGTTCAGATCTTCGCGCGCAGAATTACGGGCAAAATAAACTGCTGCAGCCGGCAAGGGAGCTCATAAAAATAAAATTCTTTGCTTGTCCCTACTCAGGTTCAGGCTGGTGTTAGTCCCGACCCGACCCGACCCGATCAGGAGCCACCAAATGGTGGGGCGCCCCTCCTAGACCAAGTCAGAATTCAGGAACCAAGACCATCCCGGACGAGCCCCCAATTGTGATAAATGATCAAAAATTTATAATTTATTAAACGAGTAAAGACAAGCAAACAGCGCTGGGTGCGCCGGGAGCCTCCGCTCAACCAAGACGCACACCGTACATTCTCCGTTTCCGGTTTATATTCCTTTTACTAATACATATTCATAGCTACCAATACATATTCATAGAGTTGCTAATGATGGGCGTGTCTTCTTTGGCGCATGCCCTCTTCACCTTTTGGGGTCTTCTCGACTCCCATCTGGTGGTCGGTGGATGAAGTCAGTAGTCTTCCTCGGCTCGCCCTTAGGATGACCCTAGGTTTTACGCATGCGCTCTAGAGACATCAGCTCGTCCTTAGGATGACCCTATGCTTAATCACCATGCAGTTAACAAAAAAACAAAAACAAAACACGGTTTAATGTTCCTTAAGTGGCTTCTGCAGGAAGGCACATTTCCCCAAACGACCCTAGCATTGTTCCATATTGACACGAATCAGGTGAACACATTTCACAATGGGGATGGGACACAGGTATTCCATGCCATGTGAGCCATGCCCGGGCTACAGGGGGTAGCTGCCCGGGGGAGGGGGAGGAAGTTGCTGCTCAGCGTAGGCTGCGGCGGTCCGGGTCTGGTCGGTGAGCGGCGGTACCGTAATCGTGTTTGTATATTCCTTTATCGGTGTTATTGCTACTGTTTTTCTCTTCCCTTTGCTGTTCTGTTAAACTGTCTTTATCTCAACGCACGAATTTTGCCTTTTTCTTCCGATTTTTCCCATAGCTCTGGGGGCTGAGCGAGCGGCCGCGTGGTTCTTTGTTGCCGGCTGAGGCCAAAACAACGACAAACCCCAGCTGGCAACTAGAACTACGCAGCCACTCACCACTTCCCCCCTGCAAAGAAGTGATGTGCGGAAATCAGACTCCACAACCGCAAGGTTGTAAAGTAGGTATGTTTTTATTCAGCGCTGGGCAGCACGGGGGGTCATCCCACCAAATTCGTGCGCGCCTAACGCGGCAGCTCGTATCATATTTATGCAGCAAAGTGTTACATATTCATAAGGTTTCTCAATACGCCTATACATATTAACTATCTATCCCGCTTCGTATGCAAATGAGCCATTTCCGTGATCTCCTCCCCACCGAGCATGCGCAGTTTCTTCTGGTGGTGGTCGTTGAGGGTCGAGAGGATGAAGGCAAACCCACTCTTCTTCATCACCGCAAGCGACTCTTTATTCCTGCGTAGGCTCAGTCTCTCTTTTATCAGACTCCACAACCGCAAGGTCAGTTCCAGCCGGTTTCTTTAGCAAGGCCAGCCATGACTGTTCTGTTCTTCTCTGCAACTCTCCTCTGCTATTTCCTGATTAAATGTCTTACACGATGGCCAAGGTTATAATTATAGATATGGGTTAAGCAATGCAATGGCTACAAGGTTATAGATATATGTTTTGCGTTAAGCATGTTCCCTCCTGCTATTAGCCCTTAAGTGTTAGTTCTCTCTATCAGAAGGGTGGGGAGAAGAGGGAAAAAAAGGAGGGGAAAGGGAGAAAAAACAAACCTCCTGGACTGAGATAAAGACAGTTTAATAGAAGCAAAAACAGAAAAGGAAAAATAGCAATAATAATAACAATAACAATAATAATGACACAGGTCATTCTCACTGTCCGGTGAATTGGCACTGTCCCAAACAGTGATCGCGGATTCCCACCCCCCAGCTTACCACCATTTATATACTGAGCATGACATCTATGGTATGGAATATTTCATTGGCCATTCCATCGTTCTGACTATGCTTTTATGGGAAGCTGAAAAAAGTCCTTGAATAGTGTAAATATCACTTAGCAACAACTAAAACAATAGGTATTATTGACATTCCTTTCACAGCAATCACTAGAAAGAAAATTAACTCTTACCCAGCTGAAACCGGGACAGGATGTCAGGAAGGTATTTGGGTTGAGAAACTTTTGTGAGCTTTGTCAGACATTGTATAACCATGGCCATAGCTGTAAATATTATTGCAGCTCTTCTTGTCTTGTCACTCTGCATTTAACTTGAGAACAAGGATAAGGTGCCCTAGCTGCAGGCTGTGGTACAGGTCTGGGGAATGCTTACAGAGCCACAAGGCCCTGGCTATTAAAAACCAATTTGATTGTTTGGCTATGATTTTCTGTGAGAAGTAGAAGGTCTATGTAAAAAAACATCACAAACGTAAAGGCTGGAATTGTGGAATGTGCTATATGACCAGATGTGTGATGTAAACCAGAACCAGTGTTTCATGCCCATGAAAAAAATGCAGAAGTGCAGGGTTATATTATTTATGACACAGCATGTATGCAGGAAATATCCTGAATTACATTTTTTTAAAAAACCTCCTTCCAGCATAGCTCTTGACTTAATTATCAGTCTTGGTTTACAGTGGTTATGATTTTTTATTTTTAAACAAAACAATTAAAAATGCAGTGGTGACATTCAGAATGAGGATTGAGTTCTTTAGTTCCACTCTTGTGATGGGTTAACCTTGGCTAGCTGACAGGTGCCCACCAAGCCGCTCTATCACTCCCCTCCTCAGCAGGATGGGGAGAAAATAAGATGAAAACCTCATGGGTCCAGATAAATGCAGTTTAATAAAGAAAAGCAAAAGCCGCACACAGAAAAAAGGGAAAACAAAAAGATTTATTCTCTACTTCCCATCGGCAGACGATGTCCAGCCACTTCCTGGGAAGTAAGGCCTCAGGATGCATAGTGGTTACTTCGGAAGACAAACGCCTGAATAACGAATGCCCCCCCCCCCCTTCTTTCTCTCAGATTCTATTGCTGAGCATGACATCATATGGTATGGAATAGCCCTTTGGTCAGTTTGGGTCAACTGTTCTGGCTATGTCCCCTCCCAACCTCTTTCCTGTCCCCAGCCTACTGGCCTTTGGGGGGTGGGGGTGGTTGGAGAGACAACCTTGATGCTGTGCGAGCACTGCTCAGTAATCTCCAAGACATTGGTGTGTTATCAACACCATTCTAGCTGAAAATACAAAACACAGCACTATATGGGCTGCTAAGGGGAAAGGTAACTCCATCCACGCCCAATACACCTGGCTGGCCAGCATATTTACCACATGAATCCAAATAGCTCATGGAAAAAAAGAAACCGCAGACCTGTGTTGTATAACTATTCATTCATACACACTCCTTGCCAGGACGTGACACAAAGGAAAAACTAGCAGCTGGCCCAGGTAGCTGTTCATTCCCTGAGAGTACGCTTTGCAGTGCAGAATACTGTATCTGATGTGAACTTCTGGTGACTTCTGTGGCTGGAAGCTGGGATTATCAGAGAACTATGGCTTGCACTAACTGGGAGAAGGGAGCACACATGCAAGGATCAGTAGGATGACATAGTGGAAGATATCAGGAAAAACAATAATGAAAAAAGCAAAAAAGTAAATTGGTGGTGTTTAGAAAACTTTTGTTTGTCTTCCGGGGCAGCTGCTACGCATATTGAAGCCCTACTTCTGGGGAAATGGATGGACATCTCCTGCTGATGGGAAGTAGAGAATAAGTCTTTTGTTTTCCTTTGCTTCTGCGCACGGCTTTGGCTTTGGCTTTGGCTTTATTAAACTTTCTTTATCTTGACCCACAACTTCTTTCCATCTTATTTTCTTCCACCCCGTCCTGCTAAGGAGGGGAGTGATAGAGCAGCTTAGTGAGCACCTGGCATCCAGCCAAGGACAACCCACCACACGTGGTAAAAATTTTGAGGGAGGCCTGGCAGTCACACAGGAATGAGATTATGGTGACAACCTGTTGCACATTTTATGAGAAAGAGGGTGGTGAAAAAGTGAAGGCTTATCACTGTATAGATCCCTTTTAGTATACTACACTGGCCTCTTCTTGCACATCCACGTACCGGTTTATGTTCCTTAAACCTAGTACAGTTGCACTCCTCTCTCCGGATGGCTGTCATCAGAGGAAAAGACTTATTTAACCCCCTTCTATTCAATGGCTTCTGTACGAGGTCGAAAAGGAAAATATTCAGATCCATCATGCGTTATGAGGTGATGAATATCAAGTAGGATCCTACTTCTTGGATGGCCATGCACTCATTGATAAGGGTGCTGACAGCTTTTGAATTTAATGGGTGCTTTTTCCATGGCTATATCGAATGCTACCATGAAATAGATGGGAATCCTCTGGTGGGGGCCGCCTTTGGATATTTGCATTACACAACACAACGAAAGATGGAGCACCTAAAGACAGCATGTTTTAACATCAGATCTATAATGGGAGTATGAGTGGGTCACTATGACAAAATCAGATGGGGAGCTTTCAGAGTTCTTAGCCAAGGCCAGATTGCCAACACCACTGGTCCTCAGAAATGAACTTTTCCATGGCAGGAAAAATGCCATTTGTCTGCATTACAAAGCAGCCCCTGATGAAAACATACATGACTATGATTTTACTAGCCTCTATCCCTTCATCAACAAAACAAAAACCAATACCCTGTGGGGCACCCTGAAGTTATTTTTGAGAATTTTGACACCCTGCTGACCTACTTTAGGATGGTCAAAGGAAAGGTGTACCCACCTTTTGGGTTCTTTTTTGCTTGTGCTGCCTGTGAGGGTAAATGGCAAGCTATTGTTTCCCTTGTGATGCACTTGTGCTGAAACCTGCCAGGCCCTCTGCACCCACAGTGATGAAGAAAGTGCCCTTGTGGGTACCTGGTGTTCCTCAGAACTGAACAAGGCTCTGGAGAAGGGCTACAGGGTTTAGCATTTTGAACAAACGGGTAGCAGTCTTTTCTGAGATTATACAAAACTCCACCTCTGCCAGGAGCAGGAAGCTTCAGGATGCCCAGCCTGGTGCACAGATGATGACAAAAAAAGCTAAATATGTTGAAGATTACAGGCAGAAAGAAGACATCTTTTTGCGGTCTGAACATATTAAAAAAACCACCCTGCCAAATGCGAAATTGCAAAACATTTTTTTAAATTTTCTGTGGAGAAAATTTGGACAGAGATCCAATCTAATCAACACCACCACTGTAAGAGAACCAGATGAGTTGTATGTTAACCTCTTTTCTTTGGCTTATGATGTGTCTCTCGGGATTTTATTGATGAGGATGTTGCCACTGTCTCATGGAAGCACGCCAAATGACACGTGACCCTAGAGTACAGCACTAACATTTTTATAGCTTGCTTCACCAGTTGATGAGCAAAATAGGCAATAGAAACCAGGCCCCTCTAAAAGACACACAAGGTGGTCTATGACAAAAGACTACCGATTAAAAATTTTAAACTTTAAAATTTGGCCTCCCATACGGATTTTGATCATAGGCATGTGCTGGAAGCACCCCTTTTCTGCTATTCTGGCAGGGCCTAGCAACTGTGGGAAAAGTTATTTTGCAAAAAGTCTTTTGGAGAATGCTGACTGCTTGCTGTCTATTATGCCTGAGAGTAGTGTGTGGTGTTACAGTTGTTGGCAACCTTGGTATCAGGAACCACTCTGTAAATATCCCTTTATCAAATTTGTGGAAGACTTACCTGAAAGTCTTAGTGATAACCATTTATTTCTAGTAAACTAAATACAGTTGTGATCGATGATTTCATGAATTTTGCTTGTGAGAGCGATGAAATTGAGAAAGTATGTATGTGCATCAAAAGAATATTAGTATCCTGTACATTGTCCAGAATGGTTTTTGCCATCACATGCTGCACCATCACTCTCAACGAAAAATGTATGGTGCTATTTAAGAAACCCTGAGAAAAGTTCCAGGTTGCATCCCCAGCAAATGCAGACATATCCGGGCAAGGCCTGGTTCTTTTTAGAAGCATTTGAAGATGCTATGAAAGCACCCTATGGGTACCTGGTTGTCTATTTAAATGCTTCTACTCCAGAGGCTTTTGGGCTAAGAACTGGTCTTTACCCACTAGAGTGACTTGCCATTTACATAATGAAAGATAAGAAATAAATAGAGAGGAGCTGCACTGACACCTTGCGTTGCTGTCAGTACAGACTTGGGAATGTGACGTTGCAGTATCTGAAGATGCTGCAAAAATTTTTTTCTAAACCCCCAGCTATTTTGGAGCCCATTTTGCCTTTTAGACCAATGGCCTAGGCATATTTGGATAATATTTCTATCACTGTTAAGATGTACTTCACACCATTTTTCTGTTTGGAAGTCTGTTGCATATCCACCAAGCCTCCCTGCCATTATGCATCCACTTCTGCCGTGATCACCTTATATAGTGATCCTGACTGGAAAACCATTGTACATCGAAGAGTTAGTGATCCACATAAAAGTTAACTTGAGTAGGCCCATGCTAGTGCTGTGCTGCACATACAACATGGCCTTCAGGCCTGTGTTTTGCTGCACAGATCCCTTGGTTGCAGGACAAACTCAGCCAGCTTATTTTAACAGAGGAGCTTGCAGGCAGCTCCTACTTGTTACTGGTGATTATGCCACCTGCCTGGCCTTGTCTTTATCTAACAGTGCAGCAAGAAGTTCTCATGTAAACATCGTTTCTGTTTATCTGTAGAAACAATAAATAGAGCTGTTTCCTTGTAAGAAAACCATATAATAGTTTGGAAGACCGAAAGGGGAGAATCTCTGCTATGGACAAGGTCTGCATGGCATGCTGCACACGAGTTGGAGTCCTGTTCGATGCTATACCGCTCGGGGCTCCCAGCATCTACAAGGATGTAAGATTATCTATGTTATTTTCTTCTTATAATGTTGGCTCTAATAAATAGCATTTTAAATTATACCTTACAGTGTCTGAGTGTCTTTCTTACTGGGATCACAACATACCAGCACCTCCCGGTACAAAACACCAGTGCTTTCTTGCAGCCTTGTGTAAGCTGTAAACATCCTGGCTTGCAAGCCAGGTGGCCAATTGGTTTCTGTTCAGCTCGGCGATTCTCCTTTTAGCAGCTTCAAAAGGGGATTTATATCCCCAAAGCTTCCCACCTCCCCAGGAGCATAGTAAATCTCTTCTAACAGAAGTGGCAGCACAGACATGTCTACCAACACGCTGCTACTTCATATGTGTATGAAATGAGACACTGGACAAGTATTTTAACTCACAGAGTTTATTAACAGGGTCTGAGGGGAGTTGATTGCCAGTCAGACTTTTCCAGGCTTTTTCCTTTTCTTCCTTGAAAGCTGTTGTAACTTCTATGCCTGTTCTCCTTTCTTTGGCTGCTGCTGGCCTAGACAGGAATGCAGACAAGATACGGCACATTTCTGAGTTCTCCCTCCTCAGTCAGTCATCTGAAGCTATTGGAAACATTCTATAATGTCATTGACCTAAGGACAAGGAAACACACAGAGCACCAGCCTGCACTCCCCCACAATGGTCTTACAAGTAGATGTAAGATACCCCACACCCACAGGTAAAGGAAGCTCCCCCACCGCCACCTGCCCTCTCTGTGTGACACTTACCTTGAAATATGGTTTGCGGTGCATGCACCCATTGGTGGGAATTTCTGATTTGTGTGGTCTTTTGGGGGATTCCCTTCAGGTCTTTCCTTAGTAGACCCATGCACATGTTCTTCTGAAGTTGGCATTTTCTTCTGTTTTTCCATTTTCAAAGACAGTGTTGCCTGTGTCTTGCAGGATCATGCAAAGCCAAGTCTGCCCCAGTAATCCTGCATGGTTGTCCTGTTTGGCTGGACCCAGATGCAGGGGCGTCTTGGTCCAGCTCACAGGATTGGGCTCTTCTTTGCACGTGACAGGATTTGCACTGGGGGCCCCTTGGTGGGCCTCCTTGGAGGGGGCTGCAGCTGTCAGGCATGTTCGAACTTGTCCGTGCCACCTCATTCTTTTGGCACCCCTCTGCTCTTTTGAAGTTTCCCCCACCCCAGACATATCAGAAATTGTTATGCTTCAGGATGCCCAGTCTGGTGCACAGATGATGACAAAAAAAAAGCTAAATATGTTGAAGATTACAGGCAGAAAGAAGACATCATTTTGTGGCCTGAACATATTAAGAAAAACCCCGCGAAATGCCAAATTGTGAATCTGGTTTTAAATAATCTGTGGGGAAAATTTAGACAGAGATCCAATCTAATCAACATCATGTTGCGTTAAAGGGCAAAGTAATTTGGCAGAAAATAAACCCCCTTGCGTTCCAACCTGTCAGAAGGGCTGGGGGCAGCTAGGCTTAGATTCTGAGTGATGCCCAATTCGGTGTTAAAAGTCTGGTCATGTTCAATATGTGTATTGAACTACCACGATTACGGATGCACTCATAACACCATACACAATTCGATCTAGCGGCTTTCCATGAACTAGCACGGCCACACTTAA